>CM070623.1:6894444-7289158 GCA_036346255.1 Ampelocalamus luodianensis
ATCCATTATAGAGCCGTCTGTGTTATGGATCTCATTCCCTTCATCTCCCCGCGCGAGTGTCTCTTCGCTCTCTGCTCCGGCTTTTATATAAATAGACAACCCTTATCAAAGGGATTTCTCACGGCTCCTTGATCATCCCCTCTCTCCTCAAATTCCAAATGGCTTCCTCTCGTCCCGCACTGCATCGCCTACATTTTGGTTGTGTACTGCACCTCTCCGATCGCACCTGGCCCAAGCCGCGACCAAGGCGCCCGTCGCAATGCAACTGTAGACCCTCCCATCTACCGGAGACCATAACGGCGCCATCGGCCGATTGGAGCTCCTCCTCCAATGACACTGGCGAGGTCTCCAACATCCGCGAGTAAACCTCGTCGTGGAGATTGTCCTATGGAACTCTTTGGTCCGCACCGAGGATGCACGCCTGAGAGTCGAGGACGACATCGACATTGCAGAGAGCGGTCCGCCTAGCCGAGACTGTGGAGACCAGGTTGATGGCCTCTGGCTATATGGGACTTGATTACGAGTCCGAACATCTACAAGAGGAAATTGAGCGTGCAAGGTCACTGTGGAGGCGCTTGGTGAGACAATGGTGATCCCGCCTCCCACCGGCCGACGAGAATGCGTACGAAGATTTGAAGACTAAGATAGGATCACTCATCCTTTTTTATCGCCTCGTGATGTAAAACGATAAGGCCGCCTATTGTCCGCTCCGTGATGTAAATATGGTCTTTTGTCATTGATGATATGGTCTTTTTATCGCTCGTGATGATATGGTCTTTTTATCATCTAATTATTACGGCAAATCTGCAGACGCCTATCACGCATTTGCTGAATAAAGAACCGCTCAGGATAATATATCATCACGAGCGGTTCCTCTCACTAACCGCTCAGTTGACCATCACATGCACGGCTCCATGTGGAACCGCTCGTGATATCTCCATATCACGCATTTGCGGTTAATAAGTATAACCGCTCGTGATATTGAGTATATCACGCACGCCCCACATGGAGCCGCTTATGAAAGTTCAACATGCACGGTTTGTGTAGAACCGCTCGTGATATACTCGTATCACGCACGCTGGAAATAAGAACCGCTCGTGATATTTCACCCTATAAATATAAAGATTCGGCTGAGGCCCTCGCCTCAGCGCCGCTCTCGATCTCTTCTTTGGAATAGAGGGGCTTGAGAAGCTTTTGCTCTGTGTTGGTGTCGAGGAGGCTTGTTTATTTGGCTTGCCTTGTTCTTGGTTGTGGGTTGCCCTAGCAACTTATGGTCATTTGGCTTGCATGCATGCTTGCTTTGTGAGGCTTTGGTGGTAGCTCTCGGTTTGGGTGTTGTGAATGAGTGTTTTTGTGAGTGGGATAAGCCGTGTATTTCGATCGTGGCTCTCTTGCCCTGCTCATTGGCTTTGAAGGAGAAGGACAAAGAGGAATCTCATGATATTAGGAATTTTCGTCGTGAGCTCCGAGGGTAACGATCTTTAACTCTTTATATTTGCTTAATAGGAGGAGTAACGATTTGCGATTAATAGGAGGAGTAACGTATTTGCGCTTTATTAATATAATTTAACACTACTAATTGTTACATGTGTAGCGTAGATGGACCGAATCGATGTACGTGCAAACCGTGTGAGTGAAGAGTACATTAATGGCGTGATTGCTTTTAAAAGAGCCGCGGAGCGAGATATGCCGAATAAGGGGATAGAATTTATGTACCGCCCATGCATTGATTGCGATAATCAAGATTTTAACAACCCGCCGCAGCATCGTAGGGCACTTGATTCAAGGGGTTTCAAAAAGGGTATACATGTTGGACCACCACGGTGAAGAGCGATTATACAGAAGTTAATAATGATGACATCGACGAGGAATTCAACGATATGCTTGATGTGGATCGTGGTTTTTGATGACGATAGGTCGCACGATGACAACTGGATCGATGCTACGCGATGCGTAAGGAAACTACAAGAGAGAGTTTTGTAAATTCGAAGCGCTTAATGGAGGACTCGGGAAACCTTTGTTCCCCGGCAAGCCGGAATACACAAGATTGTCAACCGTGATTGAACCGCTGAAATTGAAGGCGAGCAATGGTTGGTCCGACAAGAGTTTCACTGCGTTAGTTAGGTCTCCTAGCGGACATTCTTCCGAGGGAAACGTGTTGCCCAAAGACCACCTACCAAGCCAAGAAGGTTCTTTGTCCATTGGGAATGGAAGTAGAAAGAATACATGCATGTCCGAACGATTGTATCCTCGTATCGTAAAGAGTATGCAGACTTGCATGTATGTCCAGCAGCAAAGCATCCCGATACAAGCGTAAGAATACTACTAAGGTGAAGCAAGGACCTCGCTAAGGTGTTGTGGTATCCACTGTGATCCCACGCTTGAAGCGCGATTTGCGAACCGAAAGGAGGCAAGATTGCTCGCGCTGGCACTCTGAGGAGCGTAAGAAAGATGGAAAACTAAGACACCTGCGATTCTGCAGCAGTGGAGAAACTTCGATCGGACCTTCAAAGAGTTCAAAGGAACCGAGGAACATAAGGTTAGGTTGAGTACAGATGGAATGAATCTTTCTGGTAACATGAGCAATGACATAGCACATGGCCCGTGAACCTATGTATGTACAACCTTCCTCCTTGGCCGTATGAAGCGGAAGTACATTTTGATGTCACTACTTATCCAAGGGCCAAGCAACACAGGGAACGATATTGATGTGTACCTAGCACCATTACGGATGATCTTGTGACACCGTGGAACGGCGGGTACAAGTATGGGATGCGTACAAACGAGAACTTCTTTACGCGTCATGTTGTTCTCGCACTATCAATGATTTTCCCGCCTTGGTAACTCGCTCAAGCCAAGACGAAAGGAGCCAAAGCCTGGTCCGCACCGCTTAGATGCTACGAGAGTGTATGGTCTGAACAACTCGCAAAATCGTGTATATGCCACCGTAGGTTCCTTCCCGTGAGTCACCCATACCGCAAGATGAAAAACAATTGACGGAAATAAGGAGGACAGTCACTCAAGGGCTTTTAGAGGGAAAGAGGTCTATGATATGGTTAAGGATATCCATGTTGTGCTTGGGAAGGGATGTAAATTAAAAACCCGCGAAGAACATCCGAAGAAGCGGTCAATTTTGGGACTTGCCTTATTGGGAGCACTTAGAAGTTCGTCAACGCATCGACGCCATGCACGGGAGAAGAATGTATGTGAAAGCTTGATTGGTCTCTCATCAACATTAGTGGCAAAACAAAGGATGGTGTTAACGCACGACGCGACTTGGTTGATATGAACATAAGGACCGAGTTAGCACCGAAAGAGACCGATAAAGGACGAACATACCTTCCACCACTTGCTACACTATGTCCAAGGCCGAGAGAAATGAATTGTGCCAAAGCTTGCATGGTGTCAAAGTCCCGCCTCGTTACTCCGCTAACATTAAGAAACTTGTTTCTATGCAAGATTTGAAATTAATTGGTATGAAGTCTCATGATTGTCATGTGTCGATGACACAAATGCTTCTCGTTGCTATTAGGGTATCTTGCGAACAAGGTCCGAGTGACAATCTTGAGGTCGTGTTATTTCTTCAACTTAATTGCTCGTAAGGTCATCGATCCCGGCGACTAGATGCTCTACATGTGCCGAGGTGGTGACGACTCTATGTCAACTTGAGATGTATTTCCCTCCGTCATTTTTCGATATTATGGTCCATCTCATTGTTCATCTTGTGAAAGAGATAAAGATATGCGGTCCCGTGTTCCTACGCCATATGTACCCGCTCGAGAGGTATATGAGAATTCTCAAGTCCTACGTGACGGAATCGATCTCGACCGAGGGCAAGATCATCGAAGGTTATGCAACCAAGAGGTCATTGAGTTCTGCGTCGACTACATGGCTCGTGGAACCGATAGGTGTGCCTCTATCTCGCCATGAGGGAAGGCCGATGGTATCGGACCATCGGAAGGAAATCAATCACTCCGACCGATACGCACGCTCAAGCCCATTTCACGGCCTTGCAACACATGACCCAACCGTCCCGTGACATCGACGAGCACAAAGACATGGTACGCCAACGTAATCCGCACTCTCCGAGGTTTGGATCACGAGAGCACAACCGCTTGCTCAACGAATGGGTAAAGGTGCGAATCATGACCGGAGGTCATCAAGTGATGATACGCTGCTATGGTTGGCAAAGGGCCACAATTTACAATTGTCACATGGCAAGGATACGACATAAATGGGTACACATTTTATACTGGCACTCAGATAGGAAGAGCACACCCGTAATCGGTGTCCGCATAGATGCATTCAGCACGATGGGCCGAGGAGCTCAGATTATGGGCAAATAGAGGAGATATGGGAGCTCGACCACGTGCTTTTCAAGATCCCCTATTTCATGCCGTTGGTCCATCTCCCACATGTGAAGGTCGACAAACGGCGTCACTACCGCGGACCTCGATCGTGTCTGGATACAAAGACGAACCATCTGCATCAAGCAACCAAGTTGTTCAAGTCTTCTATGTAACCGACCCGCAAATAAGAAGCGCCACGTAGTTCTTCATGGAAAAAGAAGGATTGTCGGAGTTGAGAATGTAGTGGACGAGGAAGAATACAATCAATTTGACGAGTTGCTCCTTTCGAGACGCATCGTGCTCGAGGAAGAACCCAAATGAGGAAGCTAGCTATATGCCACGATCATCGTGAAGGACTATATTTTAATTAAGAAATTACTCCATTGTAATTAATTTATTCCATAACATCATGTGTTATGAACTTGTAATATGTCGCACGATATTTTGATGTCAACGTGGAATTGTAATCGCTCCCGCCCTTGTGGACCGTATATTTTGTTGCATTAAAAATTCATTTCATTTGGAAAATAGTCCACCGCACTCACCTTCTAGAAACCTAAAAACTAAAATTTTATGGCAAATAGTCTAACACCTTTGCAAAGAAATCGGTATACTCATGCCTAATCTCGCAGCCGTCATCGCAGAGACGACGTAGTCGCCCCACCCTTCCACACCGCACCAATGCTCGCACACCGGTGGCCATCCTCCGACAACGCCACACCCGCCCAAAGGGGCCGCCTTCTTCCCCACGCCGCCGACCATGTCCGCGGCGAGCCTCGCACCGCTCGCACTCCCGGCTGGTCTTGGCCGCTCGCACCCGCCGCCGGCCGGCTCGCCCTCGACCGGCTGATGTAGTGCTTCCCAACGCCGCGCCTCGCTTACCGTAGAGGAGGAGACCGAGCACGAGGCCGCGCCTGTGGCCGCCATGACCGCCCGCTCAAGGAACATGAGGCCGCGCCGCATGTCTTGGGGCGCCAAGACAAGCCCGAGGCCGACGATGAAACAAGCCTGGGCTGCGGCGCGCGGCCGTGGTTGACGACGGCGAGGTAGCGCCGTTGTCCTGCCACTTCATCGCCTCCTCGCTCAGCCGCCACGCGCCCCACGCGCTGCCTTGACACCTTGTACAAGGCCTTACAACTATACGCATACATTCAAGATGTTAGAATAAATAGTAGTATGTACGCACGATATTGTAGACATAAAGATGTACGACGTTAATCGTAGGGTGCATAGGTCCTCCATGGCCGAGGAGAGCTCGCGTCACACGCCGACGCATGTCGACGCACGACATCGTGAGAAAGAGCGGCGATCACCGACCTCCTCGCCTTGGTGCCGGCCCGACCGCTCGCATGCTAACCTTGGCGATTGACGTACTCAAAACCGTGAGACGAAGAGCGATGGGAGGAGTTTAATCTTCGTGATTATTCCGCCTTATATCAAGAATTAGGAGTAATCGCACATGAGACGAAGAGACGCATGTATCGCTTCGTCGTGCGAGACGAAGAGATTCACAGCGTCGCGATGGTGAAGAGACACATCGCGGGAGCGGATATCACTGACGGCTCTATAGGGGAACCGCTCAGATAATAATATCACCGACGTTATTTAATAGAGCCGCTCGTGATACTAGTATATTACGTATAGCTTCAAATTGAACCGCTCGTGATATTTCACGCACGTGTTTTATTTCCAAACCGCTCATGATAAGCGTCCTCATCGCGTAGACGGTTATTATACCAACCGCCAGTGATACTTCACGACGGTTGGTAATAAGAACCGCTCGTGATATGTCCTCATCATCGCAGCATTTGTCATATTACGTAACCGCCTCGTGAAGTATCACAAACGGTTGGTAATAAGAACTGCTCGTGATGAGGACATATCACAGACGGCCTTCCGCATCGTTCCAAAGGGAACCGCTCAGAGCTCAACACGCACGGCTCCTTTGGAACCGCTCGATGAAGGTGTCTCTATTGCTGCTTTGTAGTAGTGCGAGATTCCACACCATGAGAGGTGGAGCTTCAGCTGTCCTCGCGTTTCTTTCCTTAATTTCGTGTCTCTTGGTCCCCTTCTTGGAAGGTACTCCTCCTCCCGCATGAATTATAGGAAGGGGTAGATAGAGTCCGTAATGTTGATTTTGTTTGTTCAGTCCCTCTAGGAACATGAGTATAACAATATGAATATAAACACTCTTGTAATCAAGGGCTGGTAAAACAATATGAGTATAACAATATGAGTATAACAATATGAATATAAACACTCGTGTAATCAAGGGCTGGTAAAACAATCAACAATTGTAATCAAGCACACTAAAGAGAAATTGTAATCATGCACACTAAAGAGAAATTGTAATCAAGGGACACCTTGAATTCCGAGTTCAGTCAAAGGCACCAGTGATTTGTTCCATCCGCGGTTGTTTGCTTAATGACCTAGCTACAGCGATTTGTTTAACTGTTTGCTAGCTGCTTGCATGTGCAACAAACATTCTCGATGAGAATTAGTCCCATCGCATATCCTTGTGTTGGTCCCCCTACACGCTAACTTAGCTTGTGCTACTCCACAAAGCTTCATTGGGAGATCAGTCAGAGTCAGATCAATTTGTTGAGCCCACGGAGTACTACGTATCTACTCCCCACCTTTTTCTCTCTCAATTGCAAGTTGTACTGTGCAAGCATGTAGATGCTATTTACGTACGTCATAATTACATTAACGGTTTTCCTGTTTGTATGTTGACTGATATTTTCTTAAATCTCTGTCAACTTTTGTGACCACTGGATTTTTACGTGTTGTTTTGTGATCCCAACTCTGATTATTTTTACGGTGGTTTGCAGGAGCGGACAGCCTGTGGCTTCTACACCGCCTGGCTTCTGGTACAGATTAATCTTATTTTCATAATTGTTTACTTTTCCAACTTGGAGTTCTTCTGTACCCCTACACATTATCTCTGTAGCCGCATGGGACTGTTTGACGCATCATTACAACACCCCTTGCTTGTAACTCTTATCGTATAGTTGATCATTGCCTTTGCATGTCTGTAGTTTTTTTTTCTTCCTGATTTGGGTTTTTCTCGGACACGAAAAATTAAACCAGAAATTCTCACAAAAAAACAAAACATCCTACCCTTGATCTGGTCGTCCTAATTAAGCTAAACTATAGTGACCATTAGATATTATTACTTAGAGATATGTATTACAAACTTTTTTTATTAATTAACCCTTTTCTAAATTTTATTTTAAAGTTAATATTCCGCGAACTTTATTTCCAATTCTGACCCTTTGGTCACCCACCATTCGTGATGTGACAAAATAATATTGTCACGTCATAGGATAAATCTGCTAAAATAACACTTTTTGTCACGCCACTGGTGGTGGCGTGACCAAAACTGTCACGCCATGGGTGGTGGTGTGACCAAATGGTTCAGAATTGGAAATAAAGTTCGCGGAAGGTTAACTTTAAAATAAAATTAAATAAAGGGTTAATTAATAAAAAAATTCATTTATTACCTTGTAATTAAAAACTAAAAGAGTACATAATCTTTACAAAATTTGTATACGTGGCCCACTGGGATGGCAAAAGAAAATGTGATATGAAAAAAAAAAAAAGCCGACTGTACTCGTGCTGTCGTGCAGGCATACAAGGCTACGACATGCTTTTAATTGGTTGGTGATAATGAAAAAATAGTAGCTTAACACAACGAATTGGACCTGCCATTATGTGTCCTGTTCTGCTCGCTAGAGATACGAAACTACCCAACCCCTGAAAGGATACAAATTGTGTAAAAAGAAACAGAAAAATTGTGAAGGGCCGAACTCCATGCTGGAGAAGAGATATAGGAAGGACTTCAAGGCTCAACAACACAAAGAAGCTGCTCCATTCAACGAACTACTGGAGCATTGATTGCTTCCTCAGAGCCAAAGAGCTAGCCAATGCCCGTGCTTTACAGTGGTTTTCAAATAAATATAATATAAGTTATTAACTTAGAACAGCAATATCCATAAGGTAATTATCCTACAAATGAAGGTTTTATATATAATTTGCATCTAATCAATAAGCCACATATTGTAAGGACCCGGGATCAACACCCCAAATCCTCTGTGCATTTCTGACTAGTCCCATGATCAGTGGCTACACAGTAAACAAATATGGTATCACAACCAAAATCGTAAAAATTTATTAATAAACAACGGAGTTGATTACAAGATAGGCTTACGAGCCAACAGAACAAAACACAGCGAAAGTCGAAACAAGAAGTAGTAGAGCCCAGCTAATCTGCCATAGGCAATCGACTGGGATAGCGGCCTAGTCGTCGAGGTCTTCAGCAGCTGCAAAGTCCTTCTCCTCTAAACAACATTTTATTAAGTAAGAGTGAGCACAAACAACTGTGCCCCGCAAGTTACACCCAATAACAGAGTTATAATATATGCAGGGGTATATCAAAGGAAGGCATAAAGAGTTGATTTGCAATAAGTCATGTTTCTTTCCAAATACTTGTACTAAGTTCCGAGGCAATTATTCTATAACTAAAATTCATTTTCTAAATTCTCAAGTTTTATAGTCAGATAACATTTATCAACGAGTGGTGAAGGATACCCTCCTATCACATGGCTACCTGTGAGGACCCCAATTTATTTGGCTTGTAATGCTTAACCAACCACCTGGTCCTAGCATCACAAATCAAATAAAATTATGCATCAACTCCATCCCAGAAAGCCAGAAAGCAGAAAGCAGTATACACACCTCACAACAAAATTATGCATCAACTCCATCCTAAACATAGAGTCTAAACATCACACTACCAAACGGAAGATAAACAAATAGTAGAGTTATTACAGACAAGGCCGACAGGCCACAAGATACAAAAATACCAAAAGAACGACAGCGGAAGCAAAAGTGCCATAAGATGGCTATAAACAAAGCCAATCAGTGTGCCTTCCACCCACAAGGCATCTGACCGGACCGCCAAGTCTAGTCGTCCACGAAACGGTAACACAACTCACAGAAGTGAGGCCCTTGGGGCTCACCTTCTTCCTCTGCAACAAAAACATTAAGCAAAGCACCTGAGTACAAAGATTGTCTTTGTACCCGCAAGACTGACGTGTGAACTAGCAGACCTGTTCATATGCTACATGCAGGCTTGTTTGGTGGGGGCCATATGTTTCATTTGCATAAAGCCAATTTTCATTTGCAATAATAATACAGTTTGAAGGCAAGTTTGCAATTCGTTTTTAATGTTGAAATAACAGTAAAGATAATAATAACAAAAGAGAAAGATAAACAACCTAGAAGTGACTATCCCAATAGTCACTCCAACAATAGCACTAATCCTGCATTCGTACCACCGCAAGTTTTAATTTAAAAGGTTGTAGTCTAACTCTTGAAAAGCTTACCCAAGCGTGTCCATCACCTAGACGAGGCTATTCGAATAGTTTTTAACCTGCAGGGTGTACCATCGCACCCACACTTCGCATCGCTTTAAGCCAAAGCACACTCCAAGGTATGCTACACACTAAGTCCTACGAGATCTGCTTCCAATATTGTGTATTAACTACGAGCCGCTCGTATGGATAGCAATCCATACGCTACATGGTAAAGCCGAAAAGACAACTACCCACTCAGATAAAGCTTTTGACAACTACCATGCTCCCACCTCCATCCCTCCCGCGACCTCGCGACCCGAGCCAATACACGCCAAAGTACTAGGTCAAGAGAGGTCCCATATACTCTAGTGTGGTTAGCACGCCAAATGCTGGATAAAAATTCACTCACAAGATGTTCGGTCCTTACTGACCCTGCACCTTTCCAAATACACCCAACAGATCACACCAATCTTACCATTGTGCCCGCTGCAAATCGTTTTTGTTTTCAATTTTAGTTTTGCAATTAACATAGCATAAGTTGAAACATAAGAACAATAATAATTTTAGGTGATCAAGATCATCGACTAAGTCGATGATCGCCAATTCCCCACCGGAAACTAAGCATGGCTAAGCAATCGAACTCAGAATCTACTAAGTGATAAGAATTCATCCAACTAACTCTAATCACAAAGAAATAACCTAGGCTCGTAGTAGAGATCAATATTTCACCTACAGGATATGCAATACTGCTTTAACTAATCGCTTAACACAAATTAAGCAATGCATACATACAAATGAAACAAAATATTAGACTTTAAAATACCGGGATTAACATGATCAAACCGCTGCCACGGCCGCCGCTGCTGCTCGTAATGCTCAACTCACTGCAGCAGGATCGCCTCGTGGTTACCGCAAATATCAAATCCTAACGATTGAACAAATAACAAATAATAAGAAACGAATAACACCGCAAAACTCAACATACAACAATAACAAAACATACCAAAACTTACACAAAGAACCTAAGCAAGATATAACAAAATTTTAGAAACAGAGAACAAATCATTTTAAGTTATTAAGAATTTCCTACTAATTTTCTAAGCTAAAACACATCAAACACTAGTTAATTACTTAACAAATTTTCATGAACAGAAACAGTATCTAAAACCTATCCTAAAATTAGTATACTAAAAATGAAATTTTACTGTAATTGGTTTCACCGGATTTGGACAATTATTGAAAGAGATATACATTTTCTAATTTAGAAGATACATAAAACATCTTTTAATTAATTAACAGATTTTTGCTACAAAGACAAGGTTGACACTAATTTTAATAAATACCTCATTTGAAATGAAAATTAACAGCACTGGATTCATGCGATTTAGATAAAAATTGAATTAGTTATGCATTTTCTAAGTTTAATTGAATTAACAATGCAACAGAAAAGCATTTCAGAAATACTAAAGCATTTAAATCTTTTCACCGCAACAACCACTATCCCCGGACAATCGACGGTGGCCCAAATAAAGGTGTGGCGTAAGCAGTCGCCCACGAAGGTGACGTCGAAGGCGTATTCTGAGAATACGTCTTCGGCTTACCAAAGTGCAAACCCAACAAATACGCACAAAGAAATACGTTTCCTGACAGAGAAAACGTATCACCAGAGTTACACCACCACTAACTGACATCATGGACCCACATGACAGCGACTCAGAGAACAAATAACGGGTTGGGTTAAAGATTCTCTAAACGTGATTAGCCAATAGGGCCACAAGTCGAGACTCAACTAGCCATGATTAGGTTAAACTAATCATCACCGCGGCTCACCGCCGACACGGACGCGCGCGGCCGCGCAGTGATCTAGCTAACCGAGGGTTTTCGGGCGAGAGTGGTACCTTCGTTCACCGCGCCTTGCGAACTTGATGACGGTGACCGACCTTGAGGATGCCAACGCGAGTCAAGCGCGAACTGAGGCGGAGAAGAAGGTGTGGCTTCATGAGAGGACGCGACAAGCTTCTAGAAGACTCGAAGGTGTGCTTAAGCTTCACCAACACCGTGAGCAAGAAGCACACGATAACGTCGATGAAGAAGGCCCAGACGGCCGGAATTTCCACGCGAAAAACCGAGCTCGAGAAGAAGGGTCGCCTGGCCTCAACGATGCACCAAAGATGAAATGAAGCCATCATTAGATTCGCATCGCAATCCTAAGGGACCAAGTGACGAGGCTAGAGACTCACCGAACGCAATTGAGCTTGCGGAGCCGAGAGCCGAGTCGAAGACGACGGTCGCCTCGCACACCACCGACGCCAAGGGTCCGGATGGCCAAATGGAAGCGCGCGTGAACAAGGAAGTCGAAGACGGGTTGTAGAAGCACGAGCGCAACGAGGTGGTGGCGCTGGTGTTCGGTTCTTCTCCGCCGGCTAAGAAATGGGCGAGAAAACACAAGAATGAACGCGAGGAAGAATGGATGACCCAAGGAGGTAGATGGACTCGGGCGATCCTCTGGGCGATACACGCGTCCCCGCGGCGGCAGTGACGAAGTCGTGCGCGCACGCTTGCGCGAAGCGCCAAATGAAGCTCCGAGGCGCCGAGTTGGCGAGGAAGAACTCGGCAAGGATGGCCCACATGTCGCCGGCGGCGACGCGGTGCGAGCCGGACCAAGTGTGGTTCAACGATTTGGTCCGCTCGATCAAGAAAATGTCGACCGTTGGATCTAGGATGGACGGTCGAGATCAATGTATGCATTCTGACAGTCGACGAGACAAGCATTGTGGACCGCTCGATCCGCATCGGACGGTTGGTAACGATCGGGCGCGCGCGGTGCAGCTAGGCGGTGCGACCGAGTCGTTTAGGCGCGGTCGGACTCGAGTCTGAGTTGGGTCCGAGCCAGAGGAACAGTGATTCCAGATTTGAATTAGAAAGACAGAGAAGGTTTGGGGAATTTTTAGAGGTAGCTCCTGAGCTCCAAAAATTCTGAAATTTTTATGGGAGCTTAATGGAACATAGAACAACCTTGTGAAATTTTTCCAGGAGTTTTCATGCACTATACTTCTCCCAATAAAATTCACAAGCTGCTGAACAGAAGTTTGACCAGATTTCAAACTAGGTTGACTTGGCCATTTGAAATAGCAAATAAAATCTAAAAATTGTGAGATAATTCAGGGAGGTAGATAGGATGATCAAGATGATAGGAAAAATAATTTCAGAGGATGATCACAAGTTTGAAAGCTAAGAATTTGCTGACCCCAATTTCCAATCACAAGGATTACATTCTAAAAATTGGAAATTGCTAGGGAAAATTATAGAAACTCTCAAATGATTTCATGAGGCATCAAAAGTTTTTATTTCTCCTCATAATTTACGTTTGAAATACAAACCCTAAGTTAGGGTTGTTACACTACCCGCCCAATTCCCATTTGGATAGAAAACCAAAACCATTTGATAAAGTCTTTTGAAAACAAAATCAAAGATATAACTTAGAGTGGCTTTGCTAGCATGTTCATGACCGTGGATATAGCTATTCGAATAGTTTTATACTCTGTAGAGGTGTACAGCTTTACCCACATGACACAACTTTTCTAGTTTGTTTGGCATCCGTCGATACCACCGCTCACTACCTTAGGTAAGCAGTCTAGAGCATGTGACAAGGCCTTTACAATGTGTCATCCCACAGCAGTCCCGCCTCGCTAAGGTTTCGCCTCCTTTGGATAGAAACCCGCCGGATCCAGGCCCCCTCTTGCGCTAGGTGGGAATGCATAAAAGTAGGTCGTAAAAGACACCCACACAACCGGATGACACGACCACGGTGAAACATTGCAAATTAGTTAGCCAGGTCCTGCGCATTCAGGACATATGGTAGTACGGAAGGGCATAGCAAAATACGCTCGAAGACCGATCCTTAGCTGATTTGGGTGACTTCCAAAACAACCCTGGGCGTCGACCATAGAAATGAATCGATTCCGTGCATGAACATGCACCTATCCAAACATCCATTTTGCCTAAGTCCAAACCACTTTCAGTTTTTCAAAGCATTTGCAAACTCCCACGACAATCCAATGTCATGGTTAAAATCTTTAGACAACATTTGGTCTTTTGGCTGTAAATTCTCCAAATCAAGATTTTTGGGTCTAAGCTTTGGCTAAACATACTGTTTTTCAACGAGTTCTAGTCATACTAGTGTATCGACCAGATTTTTATCTAGGGTGACAAAGTGTGAGGGATTCAATGTCTAAGAATTGTCAAGTACGAGGTTAGTAGTTCAACCATCCAGCAATCCAAAAGTCATGACCAGATCTCACAGTTGGATCCACGACCAGATTCTACGACTAGATCCCACAACTGGATCTATGACCAGATCCCTCAACTGGATCCATGACCAGGATCTATGACTAGATCCCTTAACTGGATCCACGACCAGGTTCTACGACCAGATTCTATGACTAGATCCCACGACTGGATCTACGACCAGATTCTATGACTAGATCCTACGACTGGATCTACGACCAGATCCTTCAACTGGATCCACGACCAGGTTCTACGACTAGATTCTACGACTAGATCCCACAACTGGATCTACGACCAAATCCCACAACTGGATCTACGACCAGGTTCTACGACCAGATTCTACAACTAGATCCCACGACTGGATCTACGACCAAATCCCTCAACTGGATCCACGACTAGGTTCTACGACCAGATCCGATATCAACAATCTGATCTCCGTAGCGATCTATTCCACTAATCCAGCAAAAAATACTTGTATAATCAACCGAGATATAATTCTATAATCCGATCAAGCTCTATTTCTTCAATCCCACCAGGATTTAAACCCAAAATCCATCATTCATTTCTATACCCAGCAATAATTCGAAGAATCAATAAATATGTATTTCTAACATCCAACAATCACCACCCCAAAAACTATGTAATCCTATAATCCAACATCCATCAGTTCATTATTCAACAATATAGTTCTATAATGCAATCCCTGATAATACTCTAACTCTATGAACCAACATCCATTAGTCTGACATCCATCAACGATCTACCCCTATCATCCAACATCTATCAACAATCTACTTTTATTATCCAATCTCCCTCAAATTCTAACTCCAAAATATCGCCTTCGGAAAGATTCTGCTTACCACCTCCCTTGACAATGATTGGACATACAGGGGAAAAATGGGAATAACTATAAAGCTTAAAACAAGAATTTAAATTACTTGAATTTAAATAAGCATGCAATAATAATGTAAAACAGAATTTAATTAATTTAAAATACTGGAATTCAAATATGATCAAAGGATGGAACCTGCCTTGCTAATTTAGTTGTTGTTCTTAAGTGGCGTCAAAAATACAGAGGAGCGCCGAAATCCGGCTTCCGAGGTCGTTGAACACTACACGTGAAAACAAGCCAAATTCAGATAAAATCCAAATAAAGTTCTGATGAACACCAAATTAAATAATTTTGGTTCTGACAGGAAGATATTGAACTTAGATGAGTTAGAAATTTGAAACACTTGAATCGGAGCTCGAACGAAGGAGGACGGCCTCTCGGAAGTTTGAAAATACAAGGTCGGAAGGAGGTTCGACTGGTCGGAAGGTTTCAGCTACCTAGTCGAAGGAGGTTCGACGGGTAAGAAAGAAGGATACGACTACTCAACGTGATCGTAGGAAGAATAAACAGGGCATAGGAAACTCACCAAGATCGAGAGAGAGGCTGGAGGAGGAGGTCGGTGACGAGGGAGAATGGCGGTGGCGAGATGCGGCTTGCAGTGGCGCTTCGGCGGTGAGGAGGAGCGCACCGTGAAGAGCACGGCAAGGTGATACTGGAGGTGGAGGTGTTGGCGGTAGAGGACCTTCAACGGCGGTGCAATCCCCGACGGTGCGAGCTTCGGCCAAAGTACTTGGAGCTCACAGTCTTGGCAAACGGAGGTGAGAGTGAGAAAAGAGAAATGGGAAAAGGAAGAGGAGGAGAGTGTCTGACCGGATTTTCTAACCCGAATCCTCTGAGAAAGCATGCTATTCCTCTGATCAGAGATAGCACTCACGGATACATTGTGAATCATCCATACATGGCGTGAACTAAGGTATCATTATTACAACCATCGAGTGACATAGACCACGCCGGGTCGAGTTTTACGTATAAATGCCGATCAGGCCAAATTGACTACATTACATAAAAGCAACGCGGCTCTGCATAAGCAAAAAGGGGTAGAGCTCATCTCTCCACAGCAAGCGATCAGTAACTCGTGGTACAACTGATATTAACCAAGGACCTGTATAATATCGGTTGTACGCAAGTACCAACGAGTCCGCTAGAACTATACTATTCTTCATCGCCTCCTTGCCCATCGACTTCTGGATCCTTGTAGTACGCATAGTCTCCTTCATCTGCGTTGTCTGAAGGGTTTGGGGGAGAGCGAGAATGAGCACAACTTCCGTGCTCGCGAGCCAACACACAATGCAATAATATACATGCAAGGCTTTAGCAAGGATGGCTCGGGTTATTTTATTTGCTAAAGCAGTGTTTTCAATTATCATAACTACAAATTCCTATCACTTAGCATTTTAACAAATTG
Organism: Ampelocalamus luodianensis; assembly: GCA_036346255.1. Taxonomy (NCBI): domain Eukaryota; kingdom Viridiplantae; phylum Streptophyta; class Magnoliopsida; order Poales; family Poaceae; genus Ampelocalamus; species Ampelocalamus luodianensis. The sequence continues at coordinate 6,910,735 of CM070623.1, forward strand.
CATTTGGTTAAAGAGAATAATTGTGCAATATTTATATCAGCAGAGGTTCCCTCCACCTTCATGCTTATTTTGATTGTGGTTACATCCACCACTAAACAACACTGGGTAAGGAGACCCAGGAAAAACAATCTCAGGGCTAGGTGATCCCGCCACAATTTTTATACCACCCACAAAGGATTTTTGAAATAGAACTAACTCAAGTTATGTTCCCATGTCCGCCTTTGACCGTAGGCACGGCTGTTTAAACAGTTTATAACTCTGCAGAGATTGTACACTTTACCCACAAGAGACAATTAACTCGTTGCCCTACACGATTCCGTAGTCGTGTAGTCGAGAGGTTGTCACAATAACTTTTCTAAATATCTCGCCCCTTCCATCATCTCACCCATATGGGGTTGCGCACATACGCTATGCGCGGATGTCCACTCGTTGATCGGCGTGGCGTGGCTACACCTCGCCGATCGTGAACTTCACCCTTGACTCTGTCCCATCCAGCCCGACATACCTGCAGCTTTTGCCCTTTGTCCCTCCAAAGGAGGTGACTTTCGTGATTTGATAAATGTACTGCCAAGTCGCAGCTTGTTGCGGACTTGTGGTTGTACTTGTTATACAGTGAGGTCGTGACAAGATTAAGTCCTTAGGGTTGTCTGGACGGCTCAACCACATTCCCGCCATTCTCGTGCTCCGTCCGCACCCACCATCTTACCATCCGCCCAGACGGGGTATTAGCATTTTAGGGTTTTTGAGAAGTAAAATACAACAATTTAACCATCTCAGTCATTTACCCGCAATGACTACCCAAAGCATTTTACGTTTGAAATGATGATGATTAGGACATTTTAATGCCCCGGTACTTAAGCAAGTCTAGCATGTCGCTTAAGTACAACCTATAGCTAGTATTACCATATAGTTACTAGGGTGGCAATGGAATTAAGGGATTCAATTTATCAAGAATGGCATATTAATTAATTATTCCACAACTGGGTATTTATCTACCTTAAGCTTTAACATACATTTGATTAAGGAATTAAAGCATGCAATTTGCTATTTTAAAAGAATATAATTTGAATAAAATGTAGGCTCAATATGATCAAAGTATTGACTCGCCTTGAGTGTAGGGGAGAGAGTCCGGGTAGTCCTGTTCTTGATCGACGTGGAGGTCTCCGGTGTCTCCAACTCACGCAGCGAAGCACCTAAAAAGACACAATAGGCAAAAGAGCCAATAAATACTCAAGAATACACAAATAAACTCCAAATTTAACAAGACCTATGCCATTAGCAAGATCTTGAATTAACAAATTTTAGAAATTTACTTTATAATTTTGGAGTTAAATGGGGAGAACGGAATTTACGAAGATTAATTGAATTGAAAGAGAGAGAGAAGGGCTGCTGCGCAGCACAGTATGGGCCAAGTCCACAAGCGGGTGCGCTTGGGTGCGTGGTGGACCGGCCACGGGTGGGCCCACAAGGCAGCCAAAGGAGGGGTTAAGAGCATGACAGCGGGGCCAATCCAAAATCAAAACAAACTCATCCCCATTCAATTTCTCTTCTGTTCACGGGAGAAGAGAGAGCAGGAAGGTGCGGGTTGGGGAGGAAAGCGGTATGTGCGGCAGTGTGGAGAGTGGGCGGCGTGAGTCAAGAAACGAGATCCCAAAGGGACGGGATCCTCTAGAGGTGGCGCGGCGTTGGAGAGGAGCGGAGCGGCGGCAACAAGGCAAGGAGGCGGCGGCGGCGCACGGGTGTGGAGGCACTACTGGTGGGGTGGCACGGCAGCGATGAGGACGTGCGCATGAGCTGCACGCGACCACGAGGGAGATGTGGAGCCAGGCGGGGAGGTCGGAGGCGGCCCGAGGCAGTCTGGAGGCGGCAGCCGGGAGTGGAGGAGGCGGGCGCCGGGGGTGGAGGTGCTCGGCAGTGGGGAGGGAGGAAGAAGGTGGGGAATAGCTTCCTCGCCAGCCTTCGGACGCGTGGCGGTCGGGGCGGCGGCTCATCGGCACGGTGGTGCGGTGGCGAGGCGGTGCGGCCGACACGAGAGCGGCGGCTCCGGTTTTGCACACGGGAAGGAGAAGAATGAGGTGGGGGATGGTCAAGGGGGCACATGAGGCCTCTTAAAGCCGAGCAAGGAGCCGTTGAGGCCTGATGGAGCACGGGGAGAGGACAGAGCGCCGGCGGAAGCGGCGGGCGCGCGGGATGGGCTCATGCTGCGTGCGCACGTCGCATGGTCGGGGCGAGCGAGAGCTGGTGGCGGGGGGGGCCTGTGCAGCACGAGGACGGTGGGGATGGCCACGGCGTCATGGTGTGGTGTGGCCGACAGGAGGTGACAAGGCGAGGACGGGCACGGCGTGGTTGACAGAGAGCATGAGGGAGAGAGATGGTTTGGGCGTGGCTGGAGGAAGAAGGAAGCTAGGGGGCCTGCTGTGCCAAGGAGGTGGCAACCGAGTAGGCTAAAAAGAGGGAAAGGGTCGGGAGGAAAGAAAGAAAAAGGGGGGGCCCCAGGGAGGTGGGCTGACCCAAGAAAGATAGAAGGCCAAAGAGAAAAAGGCCTGGAATTCAAAAGAGAGAAATTAAAATTTGAATTTGAATTTCAGAGATCAAAGAAGTTTGAAACACAGACCCGAGCTAAAGAAGCTAGAAGATTTTTTTGAAAATACTCGCTAATTTCAAATATGAGCGAAAACTGAAAACCAAAAAGAATTACTATTCGCCGTCTGAAAAACGGGATGTTACAAATCCTACCCACCTTAAATGGAATCTCGACCCCGAGATTCGAGCTGCCCCGAGAATAGGGACGGGAAATCCTGCTTCAGTTGATCTTCGTGCTCCAGGTGGCTTCTTTTGTTGAGTGGTGGCTCCACTGGACTTTGCAAAGGCGGATCGTCTGACGTCTTGTTTGCTTCTCGGTAATGTCAAGGATCTTGTTCAGATGCTCCGGGTATGTCAGATCTTGCTAAAGGGCGATGGCTTCTACGGGCGTCTGCTCTTCAGGTACTCAGAGACATTTCCTTCTACTACGGCCCGAAGTAAAGATGTTATGCACCTCTGACGGATGCAGTTATAGGTCCAACTGGGTAAACTGATGCCAAACTGTTGGTTCATAACTAGGTACTGTAGTGTCAACTAAAAAGGCTATCAAGTCTCGCTATTATTGAAATCCACTATTCCAGCATAGCATAAAGTCACCCAATTAATTAATCTCTCATTCTATCGATACAATAACACAATCCCTAAATCTTTCTTACGCATACGCTTAATTAATCCAATAGATTCACCACTTTGATTGCATAATTTCTCCAATTCATAAATCCGCAAAATCTAGTGGCAATAATCACATCTTCCAATCCGATAAACTCCAAGATCATGCTAGATTTCATTCTATCCCATTTTGGAACGAAATTCTTCAGATATTAAAATCGCGCAATTGCTTTCTCCCAAAATTCTTGACTAAATCCATGACATCATTTACTTAATTCCTCAAGTATATTTATCAATTGCAATCCTCCAGAATGTCTTTATATAAATCCGATATCTTCATTATAGAACCTTCCAAAAGACTGATTGTAACTCAAAATTTCAATTTAATCCGCCAATGTATTTTATCCTATCTATCCAACAAATATTTAGTCCAATTCCAATATCAGTAAGATATCCATTAATATCAGAATCGTACTTGAATATCCAACAATCCAATAGTTAATAATCATGTATTTCGAGTATCCAACTCTCAGCATTGATCTATTTTCTATAAACCGATCACCAACGATTATAGGTCTATAATCTAATTTTCAACAATAGCTTATTCCCATGATTCAACCTCCAACAGTCAACAATTGTATAATCCTATAATCGATATCCAAGAATCGCGCATCCCTACAATCCAATCTTTTCACCAATCGGTGTTGCTATAATCCATTAGTAAGGTATTCTTATAATCAACATCCAACAATTATAAAATTTTATAATCTGATCCAGACGTATCTATATAGTCCTACCAATTTTTTTTTTAAATCTCAACTTTTCTATTCAATCATATCCAATTTGAATCAAATGTTGCCAACATACCCAAGTATTTCCATATTTTTTTATTCAATTTACTCTATCAAAACCAATATCCTGAATTGGTAATCCTATAATCCAATCTTCGACAATTATATAATTCTTTGATCAAAGTCCAACCGTAATACATTTCCATAATCTAACATCCAACAATTATATTTTTATAATCCAATCTCCACAATTATAGTTCTATAATCCAATCACGATTCAACTAACTCTTTTAGAATTAATATCATGCATCAATATAAAAATCCAATTTTCTTTGTATTCTACTCTGTACCTTCAATGCACATATATCTTAATTCCAAGTTTCCAACTAATATCATAATCAACTCAAGATTCGATGAAAATCCAATTCCTCCTAATAATCAAATCGGTACTTTAGATTCCTATATCCTTCATGATCAATCAAAATTTCCCTCCATAATCATTTTCTTTCTCCATAATTTATATATAATCCACTAATCTGTTATTCTTTGATCCATTCATAATCAAGGCTTATCCATCATCATACTTTAGTGTTCACAAGAACTTTTTGTAATATCGGCAAATCTTAAAATCTTCAATTCCCGGAATCAGTCCTATCAATGATTTTTCCAAAACTATATAGCTTGGCATCCAGATACACTAGTTAATCCCAACAAGAATAGCTTCCTTGCGACTTACCTAATTGAACAATCTTCAACAAGTCTTCACCGGTTTCATAGATGAGAGGAAGAAAGCACGATGGGTGAGAGGGAAAAGCACATTAGAAGAGATAGAACAAGGAAGGAAGATAGAAGCATCCTTTGCGACTGACACCACTTCCTTAGGCTGCTGCCCTTTTTGGTACCATCTGAGGGAACAACTCAGCTTAGAATTAGAGGAGATATAGGAGGGTTTACTGGCCCTCTAGAGCACAACAAAAGAACTTCAAACCAACGAAGAAAAAAAAACTATCAAACACAATACAAAGCCTAGAATGGCTGCATTATATTAAGGGAGGGTTAGGTGTTACATGACTCCTGAAGCATAGCGTATAGGCTAGGCTAAGCCATGACATAGGATACGAGCACAACGCTCATCGATCGAGGTAGAAGAAAGAAAAGGTGCTGCAGACTAAAGGTCGCCTAGCAAATCTTGCTAGCTAAACAAGCTAATTACTCCTCAATCGCGACCACGAAGTGGTGCGATTACGGGAGCGAAGCGAGACGGTTGCGATCAAGTCGGCAACCGAAATAAGAGCGAGAACGAGAAAGGCTGCGTTCTCAACTGGAGTCTTTGACGTTGACGACGGGCGGCGGACTGGGACATCGCATGCTCTTGCGTGCAGCGATCCTGGTGCGGGGTTCAAGATGTCTGGTCGGTGCCGGGTTGCTGCTGATGACAGCTGGTGCAGGAGGAGCTGGGACGTGCATCGCGGCGGCTACTGCAACAACGGTGTTCTTGATGTCGAAGATTTTCAGGTAGCGTTCTCCCTCTTGGAGAAACGGAAAGGGACAGAAAAGGCGACCTCAAGAAAAGATCCTTGTGCACCTGGCACAAGTGAGTCGAGGCGGAGCGCGCTATGTTCTGAACGGAAACCGAACAGAGGCTCCTGGAATGCTCGGTACGGAAGGTGTAAGCGATGAACTCAACCTCCAAGGAACGAGACTCTCGATCCAGAACCTAGGTCTTTCGACCTTTGAGGATGGGTCGGTGGCGAACCAGGGTACTATTTGAGTTTGCGGAGGAATACCAGCAAACTTGTCGTCGTTCTCTCCATGAGAAAAGAAATCCCACGGGCCATCGGACGACGATACGGTCATAAAAAATTGTTGAACAAGAGAGGGGTCAGAACTAAGTAAAGATTCAAGTGAAGTCAAGGTAAGTAAAGAACTAAGAGGGATGAGTAAGAGCAATAAATACGCTATATTTTGCCAAAACTTTTCTTAGTTTTTGAAAATAAAACTCAAGTCCTTAGACTCGACCAGTCTAGCTAAGGCTCCTACAGTCTTATGCTCTGATACCAGCTCTGTCGGACCCGGATTTTCTAATCCTGAATCCTCTGTGAAAGCACTGTGCTATTCCCTGGATCAGTAGATAGCACTCACAGATACATTGCTGAATCATCCATACATGGCGTGAACTAAGGTATCATTATTACAACCATCAGAGTGACATAGATCACGTCGGGTCGAGTTTTACAGAAGGGGGCCGATCAGGCCAAATTGACTACATTACATAAAAGCAACGTCGGCTACAACGGAAGCAAAAGGGGTAGAGCTCATCTCTCCACAGGCAAGCGACTGGGGCAACCTGTGTACAACTGATATTAACCAAGGACCTGTATAATATCGGTTGTACGCAAGTACCAACGAGTCCGCTAGACTGGGACGAGGCCTAGACTACAGAACCTATACTATTCTTCATCGCCTCCTTGCCCATCGACTTCTGGATCCTTGTAGTACACATAGTCTCCTTCATCTGCGTTGTCTGAAGGGTTTGGGGGAGAGCGAGAATGAGCACAACTTCCGTGCTCGCGAGCCAACACACAATGCAATAATATACATGCAAGGCTTTAGCAAGGATGGCTCAAGTTATTTTATTTGCAAAGCAGGTGTTTTCAATTATCATAACTACAAATTCCTATCACTTAGCATTTTAACAAATTGCATTTGGTTAAAGAGAATAATTGTGCAATATTTATATCACAGAGTTCCCTCCACCTTCATGCTTATTTTGATTGTGGTTACATCCACCACTAAACAACACCGGTAAGGAGACCCAGAAAACAATCTCGGGGCTAGTGAGCCCGCCACAATTTTTATACCACCCACAAAGGATTTTTGAAATAGAACTAACTCAAGTTAAGTTCCCATGTCCGCTTTGACCGTAGGCACTACTGTTTAAACAGCTTTATAACTCTGCAGAGATTGTACACTTTACCCACAAGAGACAATTAACTCGTTGCCCTACACGATTCCGTAGTCGTGTAGTCGAGAGGTTGTCACAATAATTTTCTAAATATCTTGCCCTTCCATCATCTCACCCATATGGGGTTGCGCCATACGTTGCGCGGGATGTCCACCTCGCCGATCGGCGAGCGTGGCTACACCTCGTGCATCGTGAACTTCACCCTTGACTCGGTGTCCCATCCACCCGACATACCCGAGCTTTTGCCCTTTGTCCTCCAAATGAGGTGACTTTGATTTGATAAATGTACTAAGCCAAGTCGCAGCTTTGTTGCAGACTTATGGTTGTACTTGTTATACGAGGAGGTCGTGACAAGATTAAGTCCTTAGGTTGTGCGGACGGCTCAACCACATTCCCGCCATTCTTGTGCTCCGTCGCACCCACCATCTTACCATCCGCCTGCATCGGGTATTAGCGGTTAGGGTTTTGAGAAGTAAATACAACAATTTAACCATCTCGTCATTTACCCGCAATGACGCCAAAGCATTTTACGCTTGAAATGATGATGATTAGGACATTTTAATGCCCCTGCATTTAAGCAAGTCTAGCATGTCGCTTAAGTACAACCTATAGCTATTATTACCATATAGTTACTAGGGTGGCAATGGAATTAAGGGATTCAATTTATCAAGGATGGCATATTAATTAATTATTCCACAACTGGGTATTTATCTACCTTAAGCTTTAACATACATTTGATTAAGGAATTAAAGCATGCAATTTGCTATTTTAAAAGAATATAATTTGAATAAAATGTAGGCTCAATATGATCAAAGTATTGACTCGCCTTGAGTGTAGGGGAGAGAGTCTGGGTAGTCCTGTTCTTGATCGACGTGGAGGTCTCCTGTCTCCAACTCTCGCAGTAATCTGGGAAAAAAAAGACACAATAGGCAAAAGAGCCAATAAATACTCAAGAATACACAAATAAACTCCAAATTTAACAAGACCTATGCCATTAGCAAGATCTTGAATTAACAAATTTTTAGAAATTTACTTTATAATTTTTGGAGTTAAAATGGGGGAGAACGGAATTTACGAAGATTAATTGAATTGAAAGAGAGAGAGAAGGGCTGGTGCACAGCACAGTATGGGCCAAGTCCACAAGCGGGTGCGCTTGGGTGCGTGGTGGACCGGCCACGGGTGGGCCCACAAGGCAGCCAAAGGAGGGGGTTAAGAGCATGACAGGTGGGGCCAATCCAAAATCAAAACAAACTCATCCCCATTCAATTTCTCATCGGTTCACAGAGAGAAGAGAGCAGAGGAAGGTGCGGCGATTGGGGGGGGGGGAAGCGGTGGCGGTGCCGGCAGGTGGAGGAGTGGGGCGGCCGGCGAGTCAGCAAAACGAGATCCCAAAGGGATGGGGATCCCTCTAGAGGTGGCGGCGGCGTTGGAGAGGAGCGGGAGCGGCGGCAACAAGGCAAGGAGGCGGCGGCGGCGCACGGGTGTGGAGGCACTACTGGTGGGGTGGCACGGCAGCGATGAGGACGTGCGCATGAGCTGCACGCGACCACGAGGGAGGCGTGGAGCCAGGCGGGGAGGTCGGAGGCGGCCCGAGGCAGTCTGGAGGCGGCGGCCGGGAGTGGAGGAGGAGGGGCGCCGGGGGTGGAGGTCCTCGGCAGTGGGGAGGGAGGAAGAAGGTGGGGAATAGCTTCCTCAGCGCCGTGGGCTTCTCGTGACGCGGTTGGCCGGGGCGGCGGCTCATCGGCACGGTGGTGCGGTGGCGAGGCGGTGCGGCCGACACGAGAGCGGCGGCTCCGGTTTTGCACACAAGAAGGAGAAGAATGAGGTGGGGGATGGTCAAGGGGGCACATGAGGCCTCTTAAAGCCGAGCAAGGAGCCGTTGAGGCCTGATGGAGCACGGGGAGAGGACAGAGCGCCGGCGGAAGCGGCGGGCGCGCGGGATGGGCTCATGCTGCGTGCACACGTCGCATGGTCGGGGCGAGCGAGAGCTGGTGGCGGGGGGGGCCTGGGCAGCACGAGGACGGTGGGGATGGCCACGGCGTCATGGTGTGGTGTGGCCGACAGGAGGTGACAAGGCGAGGAGGCGCAGCGTGGTTGATGAGAGCACGAGGAGAGAGAAGGTTTGGGCGTGGCTGGAGGAAGAAGGAAGCTAGGGGGCCTGCTGTGCCAAGGAGGTGGCAACCGAGTAGGCTAAAAAGAGGGAAAGGGTCGGGAGGAAAGAAGGAAAAAGGGGGGCCCAAGGGAGGTGGGCTGACCCAAGAAAGATAGAAGGCCAAAGAGAAAAAGGCCTGGAATTCAAAAGAGAGAAATTCAAATTCAAATTTGAATTTCAGAGATCAAAGAAGTTTGAAACACAGACCCGAGCTAAAGAAGCTAGAAGATTTTTTTGAAAATACTCGCTAATTTCAAATATGAGCGGAAACTGAAAACCAAAAAGAATTACTATTCGCCGTCTAAAAAACGGGATGTTACAGAGTGGCACCGGGTACTCCCCTTTATAGGCGGTGGGAAGGAGGACAGAGGTGGCTCAATGGGCGAGGCGCACTAGCGAAGCTCTGCCATCGCAGGGCATGGCGCGGCGCGGGGTTTGCGGTGGGAGAGGAGGGCGATGGGACAGGGTGGCAGCGAAGGGATGGGATGGGGCATTTAATGCCCCGTTGACGAAGCGGCGGGGATGGGCGAAGGCATCGGCGGGATACTCGACACAGCGAAGAAAACGGGTGCGACATGGGGCTCCAACGGGAAGAAGGAGAGGAGGAAGATGACAAGGGCGACAACTTTGTAGCGAAGGTGACGGCATTTAATGCGCGAGACTTCTGCGACAGCCATGATGGTGACCAGGAGAGGAAAAGGCTGACAGGCGGAGCTGGTCGAAATCGAGTGGCTGGTATAAACTGAAAGGGTGGTCGAAATCGGAAGGATGATTGAAATCGAAAGGGTGATCAAACCGAGAGGGTGGTCGAAATTGGATGGGTGGTCAAACCGAACGGGTGGTCGACACTGAGAGGGAAAAGAGCTGGATCGTGGGAAAAACAGAATGAACAAAGAAAGGGTATTTTAAACACCAAAGACTCCAGCAAACTCAAAATAAACCAAAGACTCGGCCTGTGGTATCTTACCCGGGGTTGTTGTGTGGTTTGAGCTGAGGCTTAAGATGGAGGATTGTGCAGGGGCATAGTAACACAGGAAAGCTTTAGGCCATCAGCCCGTCATGGTTCGAGCGCTGCTCTCATGTACGCTTTCAGAGATAGAGTGCTTCTTCTTATTTAATGTGGATCAAATGGGGTTAAATCTCGGACTTCAAAAAAAAAAATTGATTCACGAGATCAAAACCCACGTTGCAAGGATGACATCTCAGATTGGATCTCACAGGGACGAAACAATATTTGGCCGCCAATCCCAGGCGATTTTCTCGGTTATATTACTTCTTAATGCAAAACCTAATCTCCTAAAAAATCTATAGCAAACTTAACAAACCAAAACTCTTGATCCTATTTTGGCATGGCATCAAGGATTAGAACGATACGCACTGGTAGAAATAACGGAGACGCGTCGGCCGGTTTCCAAACTTGACGTGTGCAAACAATAACCGAAATCAATTCGATCTCTCTTTGGAACGCGGCATGCAACTTCTTTATTTATGGCTTTATTTGTTCCTGGCTCAAGCCACCATCGGTTCCTGGCCTTCCTTCCGGCTCAATGCACAGCCGCTCAAGCCACCATCGGTTCCTGGCTCGGCTCCTTCCGGCTCCATGCACAGCCGTTCAAGCACATCATGCATCAAATCTTCCTTATTAGCTTGAAAGTTTCCTAGTTCCGGTGCAAGTGCAAATGTGACGTAATGGCATGCATGCATGTGCTCTTCTATGCCCACGTAATGGCATGCATGCATGCATGTAGTATTTCTTTCCTGAATGCATACGTGCATGTGCACATATGTTGCTATGCATGCACATGTACAACCCTTTGCACTAGGCCAGCATACTGATTTGCTCGTGTGAAGCATGGTCGGACCCTTCCTCGTGCGCACCAGGATGCTCGCACGCACGCACCAGCTCTTGCCCACGCACCCTTCCCTAGTTCTGGTTCCATGCATACATACGGCAGCCCGTGCGCCGCGGGACTCGGCACGTACGCATGCACCTCACGGCACGTTTAGTACCCGCATGTATAGCCTCCTTCTCATGCACAGTATGAATTAAGGTTTCTCGCGCCGCATCATCCTCCCCTTCTTCAAGCAAAACCGTCCTTGGTTTCAAGTTAGTCTTCTCACCATCTTCTGCAGCTTGCATAGGGACTGAAAAATTTTCAGCAGGCTCGATCTCATTTTTTGTCTTCTTCCTTGTTGGCTTGCGTGGTGGTGGAACAAATTGATATCACGTCAACACCTTCATCTCCTCCTATGTGGTACACTATGGTTCTTCTCTTCGATCATGATCTTCTTGCATGTTATCCCACCATCTGCGAACTTGATTAGCAAAGGTTCTTTTCGTAATTCTCATCTTCCTGATAGAAGAGAAATTGTGATGCTTGAAGAGTTGCTCCATCGCTTCCTCCCAGATGAAGTATTCTTCTGAAATAGTTCTTGTTGGTAGCTTCAGCATGGTCGATGGTAGCATCTCCAAGAAATTTGCATCGGCTAAGGTAGCCGGCACGAATCCACCACGAGTAATCATCGCTCTGATACCACCTAATGAGGATCCAACTAGTTGATTATATGGATCCCGATTGTTGGCCCAATCTTTTATGGTACAACTCGAAGATCAATAGTGCGATGTCTTCTTCTCTTAGCGGTGGATGAGAGTAGCATACACATGAATAGTAATTTCTTTTCTTCAATCAATGTGAGTAGCAGCCAACAGCAACTAATTCAAGCAATAATTAAGCAGTCAACAGTAAAGGAATACGGAGCTCTCGGCAAGACCAAAGGAAATCATTTCTGTTGAGAGGCAATAAACAATTCAGCAATTGAGAAATCGGTATTGAAAATCACTAGCACGTTCGGCCGACAAACAGTGAGGCCATGCCACTAGTTATCAGAAAGTATTGAACAGTCTATGGATGACATAGTATCTCACCTGAAGTTCAACTAGATATCGTGAGGTAAAGAGAGAATACACGAGAAAGTCATTAAGTTTAATCAGATACAGACTAGTCGTATGGCCAGGATGCATGCGGCAGTTGGCGGGCGACGACTAGAGCGGCAAGTTGGTGAGGTGAGGCACCAACCCTGCGGCAGCCAAGGCTGGTAGGGGCGCATGACGACAGGAGGCAGTTGAGAGTAGAGTGCGTAGGCCATAGCAACGAGTAGCGAAGGAGCCGAGCAGGTGTGGCTTACGTTCAGTAGAATATCTCTTGATGTGATTTGTGTCCAATTTGCCTATTTCATTGACTCATTCTTGATTTATGTGCTATAATCTTAAATTATGTGTAATGCAGGCTATCTAATCGATGATATACCAAATTGCCATTGCGCCAAGTGTGCACATGTGATAATTGATCACAGAAATTAATCAGAAAAATAAACAGTAGTCACTACAAGTAGAAATTAACTATTTGTATATAATTTTGAAGATGCTAACCACCTAGCGAATAGATAGTGGTGGGCAGTAGAGCAGAGATGCGGAACAACTGTAGGTGCGGAGATGCAGAATTGGGGCCACGATGTCCAGTGAGGAGGTGGCGGTGATGAGTCTTAAAGTGCGAAAGCGACTTAGGGCTTGATCCATACCGCCCTAGCTAAGATTTAGTTATGGTCCGCTACTGCTTCCAATTGGTCATGAGTGTTGCTGTTGTTCTGCCCTGAAACAGATCCAGCTATGTTATATATATGTGCGTGAGTACGAGGTATGAACGCTTGAATTAGGGCCGATCTATGATACATTTACGTAGGTACGTTCAGACTTGAGAGATCGAGATGTTGGGTTGGTGTGACATGCATGTCGGGTGTTTGCTGGTGCAGGCTCGCTCTTCTTTTCATCAATGCATGTTGTCGGTCACAGTGGCGGAGGGAGTGGGAAAACTGGCTTGTGCCACGGTTTACCCGTAATACAACAATTGCAAGTACTATTCCTGTGTCTCAAAGGATTTTTTTTTTTTGAATTGATGTTAATTGGCCTCCTTGTTGAATGTGTTTGCACCACATAGTATAATTGGCCTATTATCTCTAATTCCGGGCTCCACCACTTGTCGATCATTCACCAGAATTGGGCGTCTAGTTCATTAAGCTAAATGTCAACAGTAACACCAGAGATCGATCGATCTCGACAAGAAAGGGATGAAAAAACACACACAGTATTTGTGAACCAGGCTTTGTCGATGATGGTCGTCGTCTTTCCATTCCATTTGCTACTTTTCAGATAAAAATATTCAGATTTTAAACCAACTGAAATAGGATGTTAATTATTAGAGTATGATTAATATATTAAATATATGGTTCAAATAATATTAAGTAGTAACCTCCTTTAAAGATGCTAGCTAGGTAGCATGAGTTTAAGCTGATCGAGAGGTGCAATTAAGTTTGTTCAGAACAGAGGAGAGATTTCGTTAAACTTGTGCCTTGTCAGGTGTGAAGCCTGATGACCATGGACAGACAGGTAGCCAGCATCCTCTGCCATTCCAATTGGAATGTCACGGATGAATAGTATCATAATATTCGACAAATCTGAGCTGTTTGATCCGAGAAGAACGGCTCAGATAAATTGGTACGACGGTGTTAAGGCTGTAAACAGTGTTTATGCTACAGTGTTTGTTGTGAAAGGTGCCAAATCTTGATCTCATCAGTTTTTTTTTATCCGACGGATGCTACACAATATCATGATACTGTTTACCTATGACATTGCCTTGTAATGGCAGTGGATTTGTGTCCGTAGCAAGGTGGGTGAAGGTTGGCAAATTGAAGTCATCATCAATGTGTGACTGCTGTGTGAACGCACGCTGAAAGAGAGGATCGAGGATTTCACAAATCAGAGCATCAAAATTAAAAATTATAAACCAAATAAAACCAGGAGAGCTTGATTATTATGATGGTGTCAATTGGACATCGATTCTAACAAATTCTCTCTTGTTGGAAAATAAAATGTCTGAATAAACCAACGAGATTTTGGTCAGACATTTTCCGGTAGGTATTAAAAGGGACTAATCTGCAATTACGTTATTTCTCAAGATCATTTGCGTCAAACTCCCCTGCAATCTTTTTGCTCTTTATTTATTTGCAACGGGCTAGTTACTACTCGGCTCGAATCTCTCCGACTCTCTCTCTCTTCCCTCGCCGCCGAAGTCGAGGCCTCCCGCTCGTCCGCGGTGCCTCGCCGCCCTTCATCTCCGACACCGGTCGGGAGGATAGCGAGCTTCCCTCCCCATAGCCGGTGCGAGCCACGTCCGGAGTTGGGTCAGGCGGGTCCATTTGCGGTTGCGCCACCCTACCCTCCTCCGGTTTTCTCCCTTTCTCTCTCTTTCGCGACTGCTATTTTTTCTCACTTCGTTTAGAGTTTAGAGAGAGAGAGAAGGGGAAGAGAGAGGACAGCAGCGTGGCGACGCCCAAATAGCGCGATTCGATCGAGACCCCTCCCCCGAGTCGCCAAATTCCCAATCCGAATCCGCCAATTGGCCACCCCGCCACGCAAAGGTCCCCAATTTTTTTCCAAAGAACATATATTAATCTTATAGTAGGAAACTCCCTGTTTTATTAATTTGGATGGCTAAAACTTTGTTTGTTTAATCTATATCTATACTAATTTGAGGTTCTCCCAGAAGCCTTCATATTAATCCTAAAAGGTAAAAAGCTAGAAATTTTCATATTAATCGGAGAAAAAAAAAAGTTTGAAATTCTCACATTAATCAGATAAAAAAAGGAAAAATCCCTAAAAGTACGAAGCGTATGCATGGACGTGTTTGTCAAACACCAAAATGCACGAGCAGTCTCTAATCCTAGCCTTTGTTTATACGCATGGATGTGTTCATGTCAAACACCAAAATATATACATGGCCTTTTCGTTTTGAATGCATATAGTTTCACCAAATAACTATGTAGGATGCCAATACTTATTAAATAATGACATCCGAACACGTGAAATTAATATGGCCGAATTTCTACATGAGATCTTAAAGTTAACGTTAAATTTATAGCGTTATAATCTGAACTCACCAAAAATCGAAGGCGAAAAAAATATATTTATCACATAAATATAAAAAAAAATTTAAATTGTATAAATTTATATCTTTTAGAATTTTGAGTGATAATTTTGAACTAAAAAATATATATCAAATTCATATTAGTTAGGAGCTAAAAGTTACAAAAACTGTTAGCCCTAAAAATAATATTAAAAAAGTGTCATCACCGTGCAGATGCACGGGTTGATGACTAGTTAGCATAATAGGCTTTTAATATGACACTGGAGGCAATCTACAAATCTTAAAAAGTCATTATGCAGAATTTTGAGAAATAAATTTACCATTTTAATGTTAAAATCAAATTTGTATACGTTTTGACAATAACTTTTTGTTTTAGCATTTCTAATCTAAAATTTGTATAAAATATGTGCATACAAGCTCTCGACCGATCCGGCCGATCACGGAATCGCAGAGCTGACACACATGCTTCCACATGCACCGAGCTTGAGTTGTGACTTGTGATAGTGACAAATTAACTAATTATTATTAAGCCACCACTGTTGTTTGCTTAATTAATTAGCTCCATGGATAGGTTTGAAATTGTTCCCTCGGAAGCTCCAAAGTATATGATAGCTGTTGTCATGCATCAGGTCACAAACTAGGAGCATAATGTTCAATTTTTTAGGGTGTTTTTTTTTTCCTGAGAGAGAATGTAGCCCCAACTTAGAGGAAAATTGAGCTTGGTACATGCTCTAACCGTCTGGGTGCATGTTTGAGTGAAGCAATATGTTCAGGCAATTAATAAAATGTCGGACCTCAGGCGTGGAATACCCAAAACCCTTGTGTCTATACCATACTAGTCCTATAATCAATGGCTAGTACACATATCCATACACAATATACATACAATATGAAACAAATATGATGCTTATCTTAAACGATTACATCACAAGTGTAGGATACACGGCCGATCGGCCAAATAAAATGACAAATATAATAAGTAGTGAATTAAACAGCAAAACCATAATATGTATAAAGTTCAAAAGTCCAGCGGTATGCCTATCCAAAACCTTTAGGCAACTGATAAGAAACAAGTCCTAGCAAGACCCACCACCGAACCCTCCAGTAGCGGGTGCAAATAATTCACCGTTTGGCATAAGCTCATCCTCGAACTCTGAACAACAAATTAAACAAGATTGAGTATATTGCGTACTCAGTAAGACTTGTAGTATATCGCAAAATTTATATATATACATAGCTAATAAGGGATAAGGCTATATGCTACAAGTTATTTTTAGAATTAAGCATGTTTTAACTACAATATCAATACATAGTACTTTGCAACGGGGATTAAAGAGCAATTAAATAGATAAAAAGCAACACGTACTTGATAAATAACAAATTGCAACCCTCCTTGACTGCGATCAACCTCTTATCCTCAGCCATAGACATGGCACTAAATTCAAATCAACAACAAAACAATTTAGTCGTTTTTCAACAAGAACGTTTTTTTGCAAAAAACCAAAACTATATCCGATGGACCGCACCAAACACGCTCATGACCGCGAGCACGGCTGTTTAAATAGATTTACGCTCTGCAAAGGTGTACAACTTTACCCACAGTATACAAATTCTCTAATTTGTTTGGCATCCATCGATATCACTGCTCACTATCATTCGATAAGCAGTCTAGAACACGTATCAAAGCTTTTACATCACTTAGTTCTAACCTTATACTAGCCTAGCAATAAAAATCCTCACTCCGATCCTGGTTACCTCCTGTAGAGTGAAGCTTCTCCTCCGCAACGAGAGGAGAAGCTTGCGAGGATCCTGCGCGACAAAACGGATGCAGACAGCGAGTGGGGTTTAGACAATGGTAAAACTCGTCTTGTCTCGGATGGAACTCGTCTTCAACGTGTGGGTGGATAAGCTGCTCTAGGCGGGCACCCGAATGACCCGATGCAGCAGAGATTCCCATGCCAAGCAGCTCAGCCGTGGCGGTGAACTGACAATCATCGTCTGGATTATGGCAGAACATGCTGGCCCGTTCCGCATCGGCCAAATTAGCGACGAAACTCGTGTTCCGAGAGCAGAAGAAAAAAGAAAAGAAAAAAAGAACTAGAAGAATGTAAAACTTTTTGTGAATTAGGTCCTGATGTTGTGTCGCCAGAAAAGGAAAAATGAAAAAAGGAAGTACAACGGACGACAAACCTAAGGAAGCCAGAAAAGACACGCGCACGAATCCACATATTTGACTCACTTGTATATTTCGTGAAACAGGGTCGATCCACCGGTGAAAATTCATTTCCGTTCATGCGGGAGCAATGACTGGAGCGCCGCTGGATCTCTGGAATCATTGGTCGATCCAGATCCTGGTACTCCTGAGCCTGGCGCTCCAGGTCGTCCTCTTCTTCTTCGCCGGTATCCGTCGGCGTGAAGCCCACCACGTGCTGAGCCAGGCGCTCCAGGTCGTCCTCTGGCTAGCGTACCAGCTGGCCGACTCCACCGCGATATACGCTCTCGGCCACATCTTCCTCAGCAGTGCGGCGCGCGAGCACCAGCTCGTCGCGTTCTGGGCGCCGTTCCTCCTGCTGCACCTCGGTGGCCCTGACAACATCACCGCCTACGCCCTCGAGGACAGCCAGCTCTGGCTGCGCCACCTGCTGACTCTCGTCGTGCAGGTCCTCGGAGCCGCGTATGTCCTCGACAAACATGTGGCCCGCAATGGGTCCTTGGTCCTGCTGGCCGCCATCTTGATGTTCGCCGTAGGTGTTGCCAAGTACGGGGAGAGGACATGGGCGCTCAGGTGCAGCAACTTGGACATCATCCGGAGCTCTCTCAAGGAACCACGCGCCAAACATCATCATTTCTACCCTCTGGATCAAGGGAGGATCAGGGAGGAGGCCCCCGACAAAGAGGAATTCCATCTGCGTCGTGCCCACTCCCTGTTCCACATATGCAAGCGTGCGATAGTTGATTATTGGCTCGACAAGGATTCAAAAAACCATGACACCGAGATGCTTAGGAACCTTGGAAAAGGAGGCTACGAGGGTATGTGGATTATGATGGAGATGGAGCTCTCACTAATGTATGACTTCCTCTACACCAAGGCAGCCGTGATCCACACTTGGCGTGGCTACTGTATCCGTGTCGTCTCACTGCTCGCCACTGCCGCATCGCTCCTTCTGTTCCTGTTCAGTGGCAAAGATGGGCACAGCAGAGTTGATGTTGCTGTGACCTATGCCTTGCTGGCTGGGGCCTTCCTCCTGGAGTCGACATCGCTGTTGCTCGCGCTAGGGTCGACATGGGCATATACCTTCTTGTGTGACACGCCATGGAGTTGGCTCCGGCACGAAGCTCTGTGCACTGGAAGGTGGGATCTTCTTCGCTGGCTTGTCAAGACGATCACGAGAAGACAAAGGAGGTGGTCGGGCAAAATTGGGCAGTACAACATGTTGCACTTTTGTGTTCGTCCCGACACAGCCTTCAGCCCTCTTCTCGGCATATTGCCTAAGATGATGGGACTCAATGAGTGGTGGAATACGAAGCATTACTCGGGGACTACTGATATTTCAGAGGAGCTGAGGAAGTGGCTGTTCAAGTACATAGATAATCTGAAGTACACAGTGAACTCACAAGGTGTGATCAGGAAGAACTGGGGTCAAGAGTCACTGGAGCGTTGCGAATGGGATAAGGATTTGTATGAGTATTTCAAAAACCAGCGCTGCCTTGGCGTCGAGCTCCAAGAGGGCATCATTATTTGGCACATCGGCACTGATGTTTTCCTTGTCAAAAGCAGTGGAGCCGAGGCCGATGATGACCTGGTGAAGGCTATCCGGACACTGTCCAATTACATGATGTTCCTCCTCGTGGACCGCCCCTACATGCTACCAGGCCTTGCTCAGATCAAGTTGTACCTACGAACCCGCGAAAATCTGGTCAAGATATGGCACTCAAGTCCCAATCGTCCAAACAGGAATATCTCTACTATTCTCAAGGAATTATTCCGCCTGCGTGATGGCCCCAATCTTTCTGGACATAAGCAAACAGACGAGCTTGCCATCATGCTATCCAAAGTACCCTACGACATTGATGTTCCTCGCCTCTATTATGCTAATAAAGTTACTGAAAAACTACTCGAAAAAGAAAAAGAGAGAGGCAGCAAGGACGTGCTGGAGCTGGTCCGTGATGTCTGGTTGGATTTTCTAGTCTACTCTGCCAATCGATGCAGCAGGGAATCCCATGCCAAGAAGCTCAGCAGTGGCGGTGAGTTGACAACCGTATTGTGGCTTATGACAGACTACCTTCACCAAGAAAACCTCATTGCATTATACAACCCAATGCATTAGACAAGGCTTGAATCATGTATTGAAAAAAACGATTATTGTATCTCATTAAAATTTTTTTGAGAGGGTAGACAAGGCTTGAATCATGTATTGAAATAAACGATTATTGTATCTCATTAATTTTTTTGAGAGAGTACATGGCGGATGCACACCGTAGTCACCCCACCTACATATATGCATGTGCATCTATTACAGATGCTAGGAATTTTGCGGAGGCTCGATGTGGGGACCTCGGAGTTATCTCCGTAAGACCGAGACTAATCATGGTCTTAGGGACATAACCCTAGATTTCCAGTAAATGGTTTCCAACTTAACTCGGTCTAAATGAGAGGCTTAACTAGAATCTAAAGCCTCGACAATCATGCACGCCGCTCCTCTGCGAGCACTACATGATTGTCGGTTTTCCAACAAGTCAAGCACGACACTTAGCGAGTTAAATAGGAAGCCATGACCAGCGAGCATGACTTATATTGGCTCCCAAGATCAGCGACCAATATACTCATGCTCTCATACAACGTCGATCATATCCATACAACATTCATACATAAATAATACAAGGGAGTGTCTATACAACATGCGACTGATTTTTTCTTGGAAATCAGTCACTTTTTGAGCCATTAGATGAATATCCAATGCTCCAGATATCACCCCCACCTCTATATCCCTAATCTAATCTCACTTCCCACCCTCTCTCCCTCTCTCTCACCAATCACATAGCACTAAAATTGAAAGATGTATAGCAGTTCTCATAATACAAAAGGCATACAACAAAGTTCCAAGTTTACAACTAATATAAGTGGCCGACCGGCCAAATTGAAATAAGAGTATTAAGTAGCAGCGGAAACGAGTAAATAAACCAAAATACCAGCAGTGGTATGCCCCATAACCCATCGGCAACCGACTGGGAGCTAAAGATAGCACACTACTCATCAGTGTCGCCAAAATCGACAACGAAATCGACACCGACAAGCTCATCGGTCTCGATATCGTCCTCACCTGTAAAGGCCAGCAAACATCTGGCTGAGTACCAAAGAGTACTCGCAAGTCTTACACAAATAAAAATAGTTATGCATAAGGTCACTCAAAGGAAGGGCTCATATTGGCTTAGTTTTGCGAAAGAGACGCAACAAAGTACACCCTACACATACTAGTTTTTCAAGTGCCAATTCAAAATCAGATTTGAAGTAGAAGTAAAGCATGTGAACAAGTAATAAACCGAGTAACAAATAAAGCATACACATAGCAAAGTGGCTTCCCACTTTGATACTACAACAAGCATGAACATCCCATTCATGATAATTACCGAGTTCACCCACAATTTAAATTTCAAGTCTAACAATAGTAACTCCCAAACTCAAGCGGTTGTCCATAACCGTGGACACGGCTATTCGAATAGATTTATACCCTGCAGGGGTGTACTACTTTACCCATACTACTTGATTTGCCCGTAAGCCTCCAGATGCCTCCGAATATAGCATACTTCCTAAGGTATGCCGGCCGGGTAAATCAAGATATGGTCATTTTTAGCAAGAAGATCCCATTGGGCTAACTCCCTCAACCCAGGGCTCTTAGGAAACACAAGACGTTAACGTCTCCATCCTACCGGCCCAAAAGGAACACAGGATTTCTCGGTCCCGTGCCCTTACAATTTCACCACCGTGGGACTCAACACAACAAAACCTTCCCCCTACTTAACCATACGGCTCCCAACCCGCGTGTGGTAGCACGAATGTACTTGAATCAACGACGTTACCAAAGTTCGGTCCTTAATTGTCCAGACAAGTCCACCACTTACCCGAAACTCGTGCACAAAACACCATCACTAACCAACACTTGTCCAGACCAAAAGCTCATTTAAAATGACAAAATTTAACTCATAAAACAGATACCAAGATCTGAAACAACAGTAAATAAAGAAAATTATGTGTATCCCATAATTGTCGGGTTATTCCCGACAATCAGCTACCGGCTCTAGACTTGCATGGCTAAGCAACTCGAACAATAATTTCACACATCCTATCATAAGCATTTCAGTATTGGAGTAATTCATGGATAGCCACAATGACAAGATAATATGATGGTTCTAACTATTCATCACAAAAATAGCGACGTTATCAAAATAGCATGCACGCAATTATCATTGCACTAACTTAACAAAAACTGGGATCAAATATGATGCAAAAAGAAAGTTCAAAGGATGCTTGCCTTGCTGGTAGTTCACTTGCTCACTCTCGGTTACTTACTCTCATACTTCCGGCAACTCGGAATCTAAAGAAAGGCGATATCGAATAAACACCGAGAAATAGTCAAAAACTCAAATTGCTCCAAAATGCATGAAATTTATACAGCAGCTATATTATGATTTTATATGAATTTAGGTACAAACATTATTCCATTTGGAGTTTATATGAGGGAGTTACCGTAGTTTGAAAATCAGATTTTTGGAAAATGCTGAAAATCAATGTCATGTTACTGTTCATCCAAATTTAATTGTTTCGCGAAAATTTGTAGAGCAGTGGTAGGGATAAGCTTTACATGGCATGAAAGGTAATTAAAATTTATGATCAATAAAAATTGAATCACCCCATTTAGAGTTCATATGAATTAGTTATGAATTGTTGAAGTTAAAAGACTTTTTCGTGTAAAAATAATTCTTTTCTGATTTTTCTACTGCATTAAATAATTTTTATAGGTAGGATGACCTAGCCTCTGCCATGACAAGTGGGGTCTATGTATTTTCTTTTCTTTTCAATTTATTTCCTAAAGGGAAAACATCTACCGACAATCGAATATTCTCATAAGCATATACTTAACCGATTCTCCGGTGTCTCATCCAATCACATGCATAACACTCTCCAATCATATCCTCGTACCTTGATCTAACTTCTATACTAACATCTAGTAAGGCATAAACAAGACATTCCACCCAACAAATAATGCTCGGACTCACCATCTTTAATTCATACATACAATCCATCTGGTGATTACACAATTTTCACCAAGTGATATGCACATGACCAAGACTAAATCCACAGTTGTTCTTTACTAGACCATTTAAGCTAATACTAACTATCAAACTCTACTATTCTCACCGCGGCAATTCACAATCGCATACACTTAATTTTCCACCGATCAAGGTTTAATTGACAAACCGATACCTAATGATCTTTACAACTTAAGAACACATCCAACATCTGATTGCTCACTAATCGATCAACTTATATCCATACCACCAAACTTAGTTGTGAACGACCTCTACCAATCCAATTATATATGTGCCTCTAAGATCGACTAATAATCATTTAGCTACTAATCCAATAGAGAGCACAATTGCATCGACTCGGCACAAGGGACTTACCTACTAATTAGATGGCGGTCAAATATTTATCCGCAATCAATATAATCCATTCCTACCTTCTCCCAATTCTAGCATGTATAACTCACATAGATATTACTTAAGGCATCCGACCAATTTGCTCACAATTAAATAAACCGTCCGATTCAACATTAGTATTTCCTTAAATATCATCTCATGAGCTACCCATCAAGTAATAATTTATAAAATCCTTATGCATCCTATCTCCTAAAATTACTAATCCAAAGTGAGAAGAAACCTCCAATTAATTTATCCTCCATAGATCGCCACTAACTTCCATGCGACTTCAAAATAATAGTGTCCGATCGAATAATCAACTCATATATTTTAGCTAGCATCTACCGATCAATAAGATACATATTTCGCTACGATGGTAAAATTACTCGCATATACCGACATACATCGCATGAAGACGCCTACGCATAAATAAGATATAACCGGAGAATTACATCGGTTTTAAACTACCAATTTATTTTACAATTAAACATGCATAAATAGATGACATGCAGACGACTAATATGCAACATGCACGACTAATATCGTAACACGGTAAAATAAATAACACTAAGAATTTTACTGCAACGCTAGACGTGTGAAACGTCACTGGGTGTTGTCTTCTAGACTCCGCATCCGCGTCCACCGTGGTCGTCGCCGATCCCGCGTCTGTCGTAGTTGTCACCGACTCGACCGCGTCCACGTCGACGCCGTCGCTCTCGACCACGCCCACGGAGCCGCCTTGCTCGAGCCGCCACGCCGCTGCATGCATGGCCGTTGCATGCATGCGCCGCGTTATCGGCCGGACTGTCGTGCCGCTCACCCACTGCCTCCGCCACGTGGCCGCTACTAGCAAGCCGCCGCTCCTGTGCTAGCCGTCGCTGGCTGTTGGCCCAGCTCCACTCTCACATCCCTATCAGACTCTTGGTTGGGACGTTTATCTCCTGTGCATTCCTCATGCGAAGTGTTACAGATGAAACATCAAAACTAGAATATCCACTACCTAACTGTCACATCCCCAAATTAATAAAAAGGTTTATTATGCATCTCATTAGCATGCATCATGTTTTGGAACTTTTTATATAGATATTATACATGGAGAATCTTAATATACACATGAAACATACACTTTAATTTGAACTCCAAACTAAAAACTGAAATAAATGCTACTAAAGATCCACTAGAAATAATTTATTCAAATACTATATTAATTATCATGAATTAATATAATTTTTCCCAAATTTTTGGTACTGGGTTGAACCCTAACAAAATTCATGCACCATTAAAATACCTAGCTTAAGTTTGAATTTGTATATTACAAATTATATCATGAACAGTAGGGTTTAATAATTTTTATGGACACTAGGCTATCTCAGGAACCCCTACAAATTATTTCATGATTTTAGGGATTTTATTTCTATTTTTAAGCCCCTGGTCAAAGTAGAGGAAATGAATTAATTCCCAGTCAAACCCTAAACCCAAACCGGTCGCACTGTTCATTGGACTCGAGTCCGACCCAGCGAGTCGACTCAGCCCAACCGCCTAACTGTACCTTCGCATGCAACTGTAGGATCAGGGTTCGACGATCCAGATCTCGCCATCCCTCGACCTGTCCGAACCCCTTTCTAATCTGGGTCGTCCGTCCGTGATCCAACGGCTGACCTGAAACCTCTTAACCGCGCCTCGCCGTGTCACTGCCAGCTCGGGCCCACGCGACAGAGTCATCTTCCTCCTCGCGACAGAGCTCGCGCAGAGCGGCACCGCCACGTCTCGCCCGAGCCCTGCTTCGCGTCAGGGGCGCCGTCAGGTCACCGCCCCAAATGACCACTCCCCGAGCTAGGGCATCTCGCACCGCCCCCACTCCAACGTCTCTCTTGCCATATTATCCCCTCCTCATCTCACATTTCCTTACTTCTCTTCTTTTCAGCAGAAGAGGAGGACGCCATTGCTAACTCATCTCACGGGTAAGCTTCAACCGGGTGATTCCTCCTTGCTCTGTGATCCATCCCATTTCCATTTTTGCTAATCTCAGCTTCTCTCGTTGTTTGTAGCTACCTGTCCATCATCGTGCTCTCTAGAGCTCTAGAGCACGCTCCCGTGGGCACCGCCTTGTCAATCTTCACTTACAGTGAGTTTTATCCTCACTTTTGCACGTCGTAATATGCTTTGAGATATCTTAAAGAGGTCCCCTCAACTAATTTTACTAATGCGCGACAGGATCTGGTGAATTTGAAGTTTGAACCATTTTCGGCCGCATAACACCCTTTCGTCTCCCACTTTGATTTGGTAAGCCCTTCTTCAATTCCTTGGGTCCTTAGCATCTCCAAGGCATCCTTGGGCCATTTTGACCATTCACTATTCTTAGGATTGCTCCAGTCGTCTTCTCCACGTGAAGCCGTGCCGCCGCTATCTTCTTCTCCGGCGCCGACGCAGCTCCAGCAGCTACGAGCCTCCCCGAACACCCTTTTCTGCTCAGGTAGCTCCTATTTAGCCCCTAGGACCTGGGCACCCGCTTGAATGCCGCTGCGGAGCAACCCATTGTTGTGTTCGTGTTTGCCGTATTGAGCGCCGCCGCTCAACTCCGGCTAGCCGTCGGTACAGGCCGGCTCAGCCATCGAGGCTACTCCCATTAGGAGCGCATTACTATTTTGCATCTGTACATGCCCTTGGCTGGCACCGCCGTGGCCGGAATCGCCGGCGAGCTGCCAGGCAAGCGAACGAAGCGTGTCGGACGTCCAAGACATCAGAGCAAGGTCATTAGGACCATGATTCGATCTTTAAATAGCTAATGATGAGTTAGTCATTAAATGATATCTTAGCCGGTCTAATGTTCCACTTACATATGGGCCCCACGCACAGTAAACGAGAACTTTGAGGTTAAAACCACAGTTGATGACATGTGGACCCTAGGCTTTAAGCCCGTGCACCATGCGCGTGCGTCGGTAGACCAAGACCCGTGGACCGAGTCTCTGACGAACGGGACCCCCATGTCAGTTCGATTTATTAAACCTATTGTTACATTGAAAATGGTACTGTTCCCGGGCCCGCTGGTCAATGACCACGGCTAGCGCGTGGCTCGGTGAGAAAAGTATGAAATACATTAGGAAATTCGAAATCTATTATTGTGCACACTGAAAAATTGTATTAACTTCTAAAATACATAACTAATTCATTTTAACTCCAAAATAAGTGAAACCACTTCTGATAAATTTTATTTTTAATGAACTTTGTATTAAAATTGGTTTCAAACATGTCTCTGTAACAGAGAGCATTAATTTGGAAAATGAGCTATTAACACTATTAATTTTACAAAAGAAAATGCTGATAACTTTAGAAATTCGTAACTAAATCATGAAAACTCCAAATGAGGCAAACTCAACTCTGTTGAGCTTGTAATAATATTGCCTATTTATGCATGTAATCCATGTACTCACCACTGCTCTACAAATTTTCACCTTATAATTAAATTACTCAAAGAAGACATATCGAAAACTGAAATTCAAACACTTATAACTTTCACACCCTAAATCAAAATGGAATAATTATTTCGCCATAAATCATCTAAAATCATGACTTAGCTACTGTAGAAAAATCATGCATTTTTTTAGCATTTTGAATTTTGAGATATTTCTGGTGTTTATTCTGTGTTGTATCTATCTAGATTCCAGCCTTTTGATATTGACGCCACGCCACCGAGAGTGAGCAACTACTTTTCCAGCAAGGCAAGCATCCGTTGAACTTTCTTTTTGCATCATATTTGATCCCAGTTTTGTTAGGATAGGTGCAATGATAATTGCTTGCATGTTATTTTGATAATGTCGCTATTTTTGTGATGAATAGTTAGACACCTCCTATTATCTTGTCATTCTGGCTATCCATGAATTATTCCAGTACTGAAATGCTTAAGATAGGATGTGTGACTTTATATTGTCCGAGTTTGCTTAGCCATGCAAGTCTAGAACCGGTGGTTCGATTGTCGGGAATAACCGGACAATTATGGGATAAACACAACTCTCATTATATACTTTCGTTTCAGATCTTTGTATCTGTTTTATAAGTTAAATTTTGTCACTTTAAATGAGTTTTTGGTCTGGACAAGTGTTGGTTAGTGATGGTGCTTTGTGCACGAGTTTCGGGTAAGTGGTAGACTTGTCTGGTCAATTAAGGACCGAACTTTGGTAACGTCGTTGATTCAAGTACATTCGTGCTACCACACACGGGTTGGGAGCCGTATGGTTAAGTAGGGGGAAGGTTTTGTTGTGTTAAGTCCCACGGTGGTGAAATTGTAAGGGCATGGGACCGTGAAATCCCATGTTCCTTTTGGGCCGATAGGATGGAGATGTTAACGTCTTGTGTTTCCTAGGAGCCCTAGGTTGGGGGACTTAGCCAATGGAATCTTCTTGCTAAAAACGACCATATCTTGATTTTACCCGGCCGGCATACCATAGGAAGTATGCTATTTTCGGAGGCATCTGGAGGCTTACGGGCTAATCAAGTCGTGTGGGTAAAGTAGTACACCCCTGTAGGGTATAAATCTATTCGAATAGCCGTGTCCACGGTTATGGACAACCGCTTGAGTTCGGGAGTTACTATTGTTAGACTTGGAATTAAAATTGTGGTTATAACTTGGTATCGGCATGAATGGGGTGTTCATGCTTGTTGTTGTATCAAAGTGGACAGCCACTTTGTTTTGGTTTGGTTAATTTGTTATGGAATTGATTACTAATTCACATGCTTTACTTCTACTTCAAATCTGATTTTTAAATGGCATTGGAAAAACTAGCATGTGTAGGTTGTATATTGTTGCGTCTTTTCGCAAAACTAAGCCAATATGAGCCTTCTCTTGGAATGACCTTATGCATAACTATTTTTATTTGTGTAAGACTTGCGAGTACTCTTTGGTACTCAACTAGATGTTTGCTGGCTTTTACAGGTGAGGAAGATGTTGAGACCGACGAGGTTGTCGGTATCGATTTAGACGACACCAATGAGTAGTGTGTTATCTCTTAACCCCCAGTCGGTTGTCGATGGGTTATGGGGCATACCACTGCTGGCATTTTGGTTTATTTAATTGCTTCCGCTACGGACTTGTTAAATTTGGCTGGTCGGCCACCTATGTTAGTTGTAAACTTGGAACTGTGATGTATAACTTTTATACTATTTATGTATGAGCGTTGTATGGATGTGATCAACGTTGTATGAGAGTATGAATATATTAGTCGCTGATCTTGGGAGCCAATATAAGTCATGCTCGCTGTTCATGGCTTCCCATTTAACTCGCTAAGTGTCGTGCTTGACTTGATGAAGAACCGGCAATCATGTAGTGCTCGCAGAGGAGCGGCGCGCATGATCGTCGGGGCTCTAGATTCTAGTTAAGCCTCTCATTTAGACTGAGTTAAGTTGGAATCCATTTACTGGAGATCTAGAGTTATGTCCCTAAGACCTTGGTTAGTCTCGGTCTTACGGAGATAACTCCGGGGTCCCCACAAGCGTTGGTATCAGAGCCATACTGACTGTAGGTTAGAGTTAGCACTGGCGTTAGTGTTAGAAAGCCTTCTTGAGTCAAAATATTTTGAAATTATCAAATTAATTTCAGAAAGTTTAAGTTAGGAATATCTTTTGTTCCTCATCCATCTTAGCATCCTTTCTTACCTTACTCTTGTTTGGATTGAAAAAGAAGTCTTACCTTGTTTTTCTTGTCTCTAGATGAGTCGTCAATACCTGGTCAAAGAAACTCAAGCCGAGAACGTGGATGGATACCCAGCGCTTCTCCGAGAAATGATGTGGAGGGCGAACTTTACTTATCAGCCGACCTACGCCATCTATCGCCACGACAGGGGGCCAGGCATGGAGGAATACTTGGCCGTGATCAACATCATCGCCAGACGAGTCACGGGGAGTATCCCATATTGTTTCCAGGCACGTGACACTTCTGAGGCCATGGCTCTACAGGAAGTGGCTCGTGTGGCCATGAGCCACCTCCGTTACGATCTGACGGAGTTGTCTCAGCCGCCTTACGACCATTTTCCTATGAGGGAGCGTGGCACGGAGGTAGATACCTTTGCCCGGATTCATTTTGGGGAAGATCCCCAGGTTAGGCAGTTGGCAAGACTGGTTCATATCATGGACCAAATCCATCGGTGCACTGTTTATGAGTTATACGAGACTCGTCAACGTCTCGTGGTGGCCCAAGAGCACTTACAACTCATGTGTAACATGGGGATTGTTGATCGCCATGTAGTTTATGGCACAAATGAAATTTCCCCGTATGCTTCCGCACAACCGATGTACCGTCTTCCAGAGGTGCCAGGGCATGTACCCAACTATGGGACGAGACGCCAGGTTCGCATGTCAGTTGGATTTGCTCGTCCTCATAGGATGGAACCTGCTGGAGGCCATGTGATAGAGCAAGGCTCCCCTTTGCGTCTTCCTAATTTTGGAGACCCCGACGATACGGGATCCCCTGGGGCACATCTTCTGGACGAGTTTCCGGTGAATTTTGACCGAAACAACATTTAGGATGTTGTAGGAGAAAGCTCATGATGGAGCTTGTATCTTTAATTTCCTATATTAAGCTAGTAGTAGTCAAGCTATTAATGTCCCTCCTGTAAGAACTTCTATTTTGGATGGTTGCTTTTCGCCCACAAGCCTTTATGGATGTATTTGCAATGAATTGAATTCATGGATCTTGTATTGGCCTTAGCGCCTTTGTACGCCCATTTGGTGTTATGTTTTTGTGCATTTTATATCATTATGCATGCTTAATTAAGAACTATGTGGTTGCTGTCCAGAGTTTTATTATTCACACCTCTTCCAGCAAACCTTTGCCTCTTTTAACCTTCCTTGTCACTTCAGGATGTCAGGCCCTACCACTCGTGCGAGAGCTCGGCGCGATGGGGGATCTCCACCCTAGGGCACTTGCTTTGCTACAATTGCGGGACTTTATGCTCAAGACGAGAGGGGTGAGCCCTCTCAGCCGCACCGTCAGCAGGACAGTTCGTCTAAGGAAGTGCTTCCTCCGCCACCCACTATGGCAGAGGTACTGGCGCAAATTGAGCGGAATAGGATGGACCAGACAAGGATCCTGGAAGCTATCGCTCGCAACACTTCTCCTGCTCCTGTGGCAGCAGGGGGAGGGGGAACTCAGAGGCAGCGTGGGGGTCTCGCTGAGTTTCAGCGGACGAATCCTCCCACCTTTGCGGGCACCGGAGATCCTATGGAGGCTGGAGATTGGCTACGGGATATTGAAAAGAAGTTAGCCATTGCTCAGTGCACGGGCATTGAGAAGGTTCTCTTTGCCAGCTATCAGCTGGAAGGCACTGCTAGTGCATGGTGGGATAATTTTTCCGCCATGCAGCCTGACGGAGACGTTCCCTCATGGAACGAGTTTCGAGTGGCTTTCAGGGAGGCCTATATTCCAGATGGGGTCATGTCAATCAAGCAGCAGCAGTTTCTTGCTTTGAAGCAAGGAAGGAAGACTGTCACTGAGTATCTTCAGGAGTTCAATTCCTTAGCTCGCTATGCCCCGGATGACGTCTCCACAGACACCCGCCGCCAGCGTCGGTTCATGGGCGGCTTGACTGAGGAGATGCAGCTAGCTTTAGCTGTACATGACTTCAGGAACTTTCAGCACTTGGTGAACAAGGCCATTGTAGTGGAGCACAAGAGTGTGGCAGTGGAGGAGTCCAGGAAGAGGAAGAGGGCCACTCAGAATTCAGCTGGCGGCAGTTTTCCTTGACAGCGCCCCGGACCGCCCCAGGCACCTCGTTCTCAGGCCCCAGTGCCACTGAGGCCTCCAGTGGCACCTCCACGACCTTCTCCACCTACAGGGCAGTGGAACACTGGGGGTAAGAACTCCCAAAATAGTGGTGCTTACAAGCCTAATGTCACCTGCTTTCATTGTGGTCGCTAGGGCCACTATGCCTCTCACTGCCTCGCCAAGCAGCGGGGAATGCCCCAAGTTTATCGAGCTCCTACACCACCAGCTGTGGCAAGACCTACACCACCTCCAAGGGAGCACCTACCCCTCCTCAGATTCCTACATGTGGCCGAGTGAACCACGTCACCGCGGAGGAGGCAAGCGACGCTCCAGACGTCGTTTTGGGTACCCTTCTTGTTAATTCTTGTCCAGCATCAGTTTTATTTGATTCAGGAGCATCTCATTCATTCATCAAAGAAGCATATGCTGCATCTAATCAATTTGAAATACATAAACTTCAGCCACCTTATCAAATCCAGTCGCCGGGATCGGTTTTCCAAACCGATCAAGTCTGTCGGGACGTAAAAGTGGAAATTCGAAATATCAACTTCTTGGCAAACTTAATTGTGATAAATTCAGTGGGTATTGATGTGATCTTGGGGATGGATTGGCTGTCCAAAAATCATGGGAAGATCGATTGTGCTCGACGATCTATTTCTGTCACTAGCGAACACGGCAGTCAGGTCGTTTTTGCGCCTTCAGTGGACAGTTCTCATCTTTATGCTTTAGAAGCTTGTCCCTCTCTTGAAATTGAGAAGGTGCCGGTAGTATGTGAATATCCAGATATATTCCCCGAAGAACTTCCAGGCATGCCTCCTGATCGAGAGGTTGAGTTCGTCATCGAGCTTGTACCCGGTACTGCGCCAATCTCAAAACGGCCTTATCGGATGCCTCCTAATGAGTTAGAAGAATTGAAGAAGCGACTCCAAGAACTTCAAGACAAGGGATTTATTAGGCCGAGCTCCTCACCTTGGGGATGTCCGGCCATCTTTGTTAAAAAGAAAGACAAGAGTTTGCGGATGTGTGTTGACTACCGTCCGTTAAATGAAGTCACTATCAAAAATAAATACCCGCTTCCACGGATTGATGATTTATTCGATCAATTGAGTGGAGCCCAAGTATTCTCCAAGGTTGATTTGCGCTTGGGCTACCATCAGATTAAACTCCGAACAGAAGACATTCCGAAGACGGCATTCTCTACTCATTACGGGTTGTACGAGTACACTGTCATGTCCTTTGGTCTGACGAATGCACCGGCATACTTCATGAATCTTATGAATTCAGTTTTCATGGAGTATTTGGATAAGTTTGTTGTTGTTTTCATTGATGACATCCTTATCTACTCAAAGTCTGATGAAGAACACGAGCATCACTTGAGGCTTGTGTTGGAAAAGCTTCGTCAACATCAGCTCTATGCCAATTCAGCAAATGCGAGTTCTGGCTTCACGAAGTTAGTTTCTTGGGACATGTCCTATCCGAGGGCGGTATTGCTGTTGATCCAAGCAAAGTACAAGATGTCCTTGATTGGGGACAACCCAGAAACATCACCGATATTCGCAGTTTTCTCGGACTTGCGGGTTATTATCGCAGGTTCATCCAGAACTTCTCCAAAATTGCGAGGCCAATGACTCAAGTTCTGAAGAAAGAAAAGAAGTTCGAATGGTCACCTGAATGTGAAGAGAGTTTTCAGATCCTAAAGAAATGCCTGACCAAAGCTCCAGTACTTATCCTGCCCGACATTCGCAAGAGCTTTGACATTTACTGCGATACATCTCGCCATGGGCTCGGTTGTGTTCTTATGCAAGAGGGCCGAGTAGTGGCATATGCATCGAGGCAATTGAGACCTCATGAAGCTAATTATCTCACTCATGACTTAGAGCTTGCAGCAGTTGTTCATGCTCTAAAGATTTGGCGACATTACCTCATCGGTAATCGTTGCGAGATCTACACCGACCACAAGAGTCTTAAATATATCTTTACTCAAGCCGATCTGAATTTGAGGCAAAGAAGATGGCTTGAATTGATCAAAGATTATGATTTTGGACTCCATTATCATCCAGGAAAAGCAAATGTGGTAGCTGATGCCCTAAGCAGAAAGTCTCAGTGCAACTGTTTATCGGTAGCTCCCATTTCAGCAGACTTGTGTGCTGCAATGCAACGTCTGCACCTGGAAATAATTGAAGAAGGATCTCTTGCTGCCCTTAGTGTGAATTTTACACTTGAGGATCAGATTAGAGAAGCCCAGAAGACTGACTTGGAAGTAGCTCAAATCCGGGAAGCAATGAGGAAGGGCAAGGCCAAATGTTTCAAAGAAGATTCCCAAGGCACTCTTTTGTTTGGAAACCAGTTGGTGGTGCCTTTTGATCGCGCTTTGAGAGAACTAATTCTCAAAGAGGCTCATGACTCCAAATTCTCTATTCACCCAGGTAGTACCAAGATGTACCAAGATCTTAATAAGCGGCTATGGTGGAGCCGAATGAAGAGACAAATCACTCGATTTGTTGCCGAGTGTGATGTATGCCAAAGAGTCAAGGCTGAGCATTTGAAGCCGGCAGGTACTCTACAATCCCTGCCCATTCCCAAGTGGAAATGGGAAGGAGTTGGCATGGATTTTATCACCGGCCTTCCAAAAACTCAAGCTGGGTCTGATTCTATATGGGTGATTGTCGATCGTCTGACAAAGGTTGCCCATTTTATTCCAGTCAAGACCACTTACACCGGGGTCAAGCTAGCAGAGTTGTACATCTCCAGGATTGTTTGTCTCCATGTTGTACCAAAAGTGATCATTTCCGATAGAGGTCCCCAGTTCACCTCTCACTTCTGGAAGTGCTTGCACCAAGCGATGGGGACCAATCTGTCTTTCAGCTCCGCTTACCACCCGCAAACAGATGGACAAACGGAAAGGGTGAATCAAATTTTAGAAGACCTTCTCCGGGCATGTGTGCTGTCCTATAGCAAAAACTGGGAGAAGTGCTTACCGTTTGCGGAGTTCTCCTACAACAATAGCTTCCAATCAAGCATTCAAATGTCACCGTTCGAGGCTTTGTATGGGAGAGCTTGTAGGACACCTTTGAACTGGTCTGAAGCTGGGGAGAGGCCATTATATGGTCCAACATTGGTAGAGGATGGAAAAGAACAAGTTCGGGTCATTCGCGAACGACTTCAGACGGCTCAATCTCGCCAAAAGTCCTATGCCGACCGTCATCGCCGTGAGCTAAGCTTTGAAGTGGATGATCACGTCTATCTTAAGGTTTCTCCAATGAAAGGAACACATCGTTTCCAAGTCAAAGGCAAATTGGCACCTCGCTATATCGGACCATTCCGAATTCTAGCAAAGTTGGGACCGGTGGCTTATCAAATAGAATTGCCACCCTCACTTGCGGATGTACATGATGTTTTCCATGTTTCGCAACTGAGGAAGTGTCTTCGTGTCCCAACCGAAGCAACTGAGCTGGAAAAACTTGACTTGCAACCCGATCTTTCTTATCGGGAACATCCGATTCGTATTCTTGAAGAAAAAGAGCGCAAGATGCGAAATCGCAATATCAACTTCATCAAGGTTCAATGGAGCAATCACACTGAAGATGAAGCAACTTGGGAACGTGAAGATCGACTGCGAGCTGACTATCCAGATCTTTTTCGTTCTACTTGAAGTGTATTCGAATCAAGAAAGGAAAGTTTAAACAAAGCAATGGAAAGAAACATTGTAATAGCCATTCCTTGTAACCTTGCAAAGATATCTTGGCACTATCCTTGATAGAAATCAAGACAACGGATATTATGTTTTCTTTTAGAACTTTCCTATCCAATTTCCACCCTATCGATCTCGGGGTCGAGATCTTTTGTAAGGGGGGGAGGTTTGTCACATCCCCAAATTAATAAAGAGGTTTATTATGCATCTCATTAGCATGCATCATGTTTTGGAACTTTTTATATAGATATTATACATGGAGAATCTCAATATACACATGAAACATACACTTTAATTTGAACTCCAAACTAAAAACTGAAATAAATACAACTGAAGATCCACTAGAAATAATTTATTCAAATACTATATTAATTATCATGAATTAATATAATTTTTCCCAAATTTTTGGTACTGGGTTGAACCCTAAGCAAATTCATGCACCATTAAAAGACCTAGCTTAAGTTTGAATTTGTATATTACAAATTATATCATGAACAGTAGGGTTTAATAATTTTTATGGACACTAGGCTATCTCAGGAACACCTACAAATTATTTCATGATTTTAGGGATTTTATTTCTATTTTTAAGCCCCTGGTCAAAGTAGAGGAAATGAATTAATTCCCAGTCAAACCCTAAACCCAAACCGTCGTGACTGTTCATTGGACTCGAGTCCGACCCAATGAGTCGACTCACCTCAACCGCCTAACTGTACCTTCGCATGCAATCAGTAGGATCGTGGTTCGACGATCCGATCTCGCCATCCTCGACTCGTCCGAACCCCTTTCTAATCTGGGTCGTCCGTTCGCGATCCAACGGCTGACCTGAAACCTCTTAACCGCGCCTTGCCGTGTCATCGCCACTCGGGCCCACGTGATGAGTCATCTTCCTCCTCGCGATAGAGCTCGCGCGAGCGCACCGCCACGCCTCGCCGAGCCACCGCCGCATCGAGTACAGCGGCTCGGTGCCGAGGCTACTCCCATTAGGAGCGCATTACTATTTTGCATCTGACATGCCCTTGGCCGCACCGCCGCGTGGCGGAATCGCCGGTGAGCCGCCGCGCGAAGCGAAGCGTGTCGGGCCGCCCAAAGACATCGTAGCAAGGTCATTAGGACCATGATTCGATCTTTAAATAGCTAATGATGAGTTAGTCATTAAATGATGTCTTAGCCGGTCTAATGTTCCACTTACATATGGGCCCCACGCACAGTAAACGGGAACTTTGAGGTTAAAACCACAGTGGATGACATGTGGACCCTAGGCTTTAAGCCCGTGCACCATGCGCGTGCGTCGGTAGACCAAGACCCGTGGACCGAGTCTCTGACGAACAGGACCCCCATGTTAGTTCGATTTATTAAACCTATTGTTACATTGAAAATGGTACGGTTCCCGGGCCCGCTGGTCAGTGACCACGGCTAGCGCGTGGCTCGGTGAGAAAAGTATGAAATACATTAGGAAATTCGAAATCTATTATTGTGCACACTGAAAAATTGTATTAACTTCTAAAATACATAACTAATTCATTTTAACTCCAAAATAAGTGAAACCACTTCTGATAAATTTTATTTTTAATGAACTTTGTATTAAAATTGGTTTCAAACATGTCTCTGTAACAGAGAGCATTAATTTGGAAAATGAGCTATTAACACTATTAATTTTACAAAAGAAAATGTTGATAACTTTAGAAATTCGTAACTAAATCATGAAAACTCCAAATGAGGCAAACTCAACTCTGTTGAGCTTGTAATAATATTGCCTATTTATCCATGTAATCCATGTACTCACCACTGCTATACAAATTTTCACCTTATAATTAAATTACTCAAAGAAGACATATCGAAAACTGAAATTCAAATACTTATAACTTTCACACCCTAAATCAAAATGGAATAATTCTTTCACCATAAATCATCTAAAATCATGACTTAGCTACTGTAGAAAAATCATGCATTTTTTAGCATTTTGAATTTTGAGATATTTCTCGGTGTTTATTCTGTATTGTATCTATCTAGATTCCGAGCCTTTTGATATTGACGCCTACGCCACCGAGAGTGAGCAACTACTTTTCCAGCAAGGCAAGCATCCTTTGAACTTTCTTTTTGCATCATATTTGATCCCAGTTTTGTTAGGATAGGTGCAATGATAATTGCTTGCATGTTGTTTTGATAATGTCGCTATTTTTGTGATGAATAGTTAGACACCTCCTATTATCTTGTCATTGTGGCTATCCATGAATTATTCCAGTACTGAAATGCTTAAGATAGGATGTGTGACTTTATATTGTCCGAGTTTGCTTAGCCATGCAAGTCTAGAACCGGTGGTTCGATTGTCGGGAATAACCCGACAATTATGGGATAAACACAACTCTCATTATATACTTTCGTTTCAGATCTTCGTATTTATTTTATAAGTTAAATTTTGTCACTTTAAATGAGTTTTTGGTCTGGACAAGTGTTGGTTAGTGATGGTGCTTTGTGCACGAGTTTCGGGTAAGTGGTAGACTTGTCTGGACAATTAAGGACCGAACTTTGGTAACGTCGTTGATTCAAGTACATTCGTGCTACCACATGTGGGTTGGGAGCCGTATGGTTAAGTAGGGGGAAGGTTTTGTTGTGTTAAGTCCCACGGTGGTGAAATTTCAAGGGCATGACACTACTACAAAACAAGCTATAGTAAACGCCTTATCACAGACGGTTCTATTAAAGAACTGTCTCTGATAGTATCATAGACGGTTCTATTAACAAACTGTCTATGATAATCTCCAGTATCATAGACGGTTTTTTAATAGAACCGTCTATGATAGTATCACTGAGCATTTCAGATCACGAACCGCCTGCGTGATAAGTACCTCATCACAGACGGTTGGTGATACGAACCGCCTCGTGATATGTAATTCACAAGGCGGGAGTTCGAAAATTTTGAACGCGTTTGCGGGAGTAGCAGGAGTCCTTATATATAGCCGGTCCTCCAACCTCCCGCAGTCCTCCTCCTCCTCCTCTAGTCCTCCTCCTCCCGTGTCGGCGTCCTCCTCTCAGACCGGCCTCCTCCCCATGCCGGTCCTCCCAGCGCGCATTGCCGCTCTTCGGCCCCAACAAGCTTGAAGAAAAGAAGGTTAGTAGTGAGTTTTGATTAATTAGATTAGCTGCGAGCTTTTCTTTTGCGTAATGTTGTAACAATGGTGGCATGGTGCTTGCGTGTGTGCACAGGAGAGCGAGATCCTCAAGTTCTTGTTGTAATGGAGGTGGCAGCAGTCATGGCCATCGTGATGGCCAACGACGACCACCGCCGCGGACTAGCAAAGACTCGCCGGCATCATCGTGCTCCTCCTCATCAACTCCACCATCTCCTACATTGAGGAGTGCAACACCGAGCTCGGCCAAGGCGGTGGAGGTAGCGAAGAGACGGACGGCCAAGGGAAGGCCGCGGGCCACTTGCAAGCTATACATTTAGTTTTTTTGCGGTTGAAAAAACTATCACGCATTTGTTCTTAACAAGAACCGCTCAGCGATAATTATTATCACAAACGGTTCTTGTTCGTAACCGTCAGCGAAAATATACTATCGCTCACATTTGGTTGAAGTAGAACCGTCTATGATAGTAGTTATCACGACGGTTCTACTTCCGAACCGTCTGTGATATTCGTATCACAGACGGTTTGCAGACCGTCTGTGATAACCACCTGTTATCATAGACCAACTTTTCGAGACGGTTCGAAAACCGTCTGTGATGACGGTTCCGAACCGTCTGTGATGGCTGTTTCTGTAGTAGTGTGGGACCGTGAAATCCCATGTTCCTTTTGGGCCGATAGGATGGAGATGTTAACGTCTTGTGTTTCCTAGGAGCCCTGGGTTGGGGGACTTAGCCAATGGAATCTTCTTGCTAAAAACGACCATATCTTGATTTTACCCGGCCGGCATACCATAGGAAGTATGCAATTTTCGGAGGCATCTGGAGGCTTACGGGCTAATCAAGTCGTGTGGGTAAAGTAGTACACCCCTGCAGGTATAAATCTATTCGAATAGCCGTGTCCACTTATGGACAACCGCTTGAGTTCGGAGTTACTATTGTTAGACTTGGAATTAAAATTGTGGTTATAACTTGGTATCGGCATGAATGGGGTGTTCATGCTTGTTGTTGTATCAAAGTGGATAGCCACTTTGTTTTGGTTTGGTTAATTTGTTATGGAATTGATTACTAATTCACATGCTTTACTTCTACTTCAAATCTGATTTTTAAATGGCATTGGAAAAACTAGCATGTGTAGGTTGTATATTGTTGCGTCTTTTCGCAAAACTAAGCCAATATGAGCCTTCTCTTAGAATGACCTTATGCATAACTATTTTTATTTGTGTAAGACTTGCGAGTACTCTTTGGTACTCAGCCAGATGTTTGCTGGCTTTTACAGGTGAGGAAGATGTTGAGACCGACGAGGTTGTCAGTATCGATTTAGACGACACCGACGAGTAGTGTGTTATCTCTTAACCCCCAGTCGGTTGCTGATGGGTTATGGGGCATACCACTGCTGGCATTTTGGTTTATTTGATTGCTTCCGCTACGAACTTGTTAAATTTGGCCGGTCGGCCACCTATGTTAGTTGTAAACTTGGAACTGTGATGTATAACTTTTCTACTATTTATGTATGAGCGTTGTATGGATGTGATCAACGTTGTATGAGAATATGAATATATTGGTCGCTGATCTTGGGAGCCAATATAAGTCATGCTCGCTATTCATGGCTTCCCATTTAACTCGGTAAGTGTCGTGCTTGACTTGATGAAGAACCGGCAATCATGTAGTGCTCGTAGAGGAGCGGCGCGCATGATCGTCGGGGCTCTAGATTCTAGTTAAGCCTCTCATTTAGACTGAGTTAAGTTGGAATCCATTTACTGAAGATCTAGAGTTCTGTCCCTAAGACCTTGGTTAGTCTCGGTCTTACAAAGATAACTCCGGGGTCCCCACACTAACTAACAGCTAACACTCAGGCCACAAACCAGATCAACGCATAATGCACGTTCACCAGAGGACTCGGTCCAACCAGCCACTACGACCAAAACGTGCGCTGCACATGCTCAACATGCATGACCCATTCTCCGACATGCAAGCATGCAACTAACAAGCAATACGACTAGATAATTCATAGACTCCATCGGCTGAACTACTACATGCAAGACACTAGAAAACTCATGCACAACTCAAACTACATGCAAAAGCTAAAAACACACTAACGTGCACACAAGCACGTGTAGATGACTGAAATGACTAATGCAAAATACACAACTAGTTCAAAATTATATCCAACGCTGGCTGGCCACCTCGAAGACCCGGCTCACCATCGCCGCGGTGGACGCTTACTCGACGCCATCGATGCTTGGCTCAGTCATCGCCAAGCCGCCGAGCTGACGTTGCCTCCCTCGGTCATCTTCTCGTCTCGATCATTGGGCTACGGGCGCCACGGCTCGCGCGCGCTGTACTAGCTTGCCCGCGCCATGCCGGGCTTGTCCGCAACGATCGCTGTTCGCCGTGCTCGCCATGGCACCACGGCTCCTGGCCGCTGCTCCATCGACTTGGCACCGCCGACTTGCCGACACCGGCCGATCGCCGCTCCACGCCGCCGCTCGTGCCGCCATCCGTGGCCGCCGCTGCCGCTTTCGCCGACAAGCGCTTCTGCTCCTTCCCACCATCATGCACAGTGTGTGCCACCTTCTCCCTTCTTGTAAAAATGGTCAAAAGAGCTTGCATGCGAAAACTAGTGGTATGAATAGGAAGCTTAGGTGACGAAGAATCCAACGGTATAACATGCATAGCTCAGTTTTGGTTTTTTGGATGTAATCGGAAGGAGAGAAGGTGGGATGATGAACTAGTACAAAAGCATTTGCTTGATGACTAGAAGTGAGGAGGGAGTATGAATGGCAGGGTGATGCTCTCGGTTGCCTGATGGAAAATGAGTGGGTGGTGGGATGCTGTGTTGGGCATAAAGAATGGGGATGGAGCCTTTGCTCAGTTCGTGTGGGGAAGAAAAAGGGAGAGAGCTGTTTGGTTGGGGCCAAGGAATTGGCAGTGGGGTGCTCTCTCTTGGGTAGAGAAAAAGATGGCAGTGGAGAGAGATGGGCAGTGGAGGTGTTGGTTTGAATGGACCAAAACAAGTGGCTGTGAGTGCTTTGGTTGGGAACAAATGATGGGAAATGGCAATGGGAGATAGTGGCTCTCGGCTGGGCAAAACAATAGAGAGAACAGTGGGGTTAAAAGCATTGTATTTCTCCTTCATTTTTCCAATTTGCTTATACGACCTTGCATGTGGGAACCGCTTGCGGAAATGAAATGCTTGCGTGACGGCAAATGCAATGATATAACATGCATTGTCTAATTCTTGATTTTTGATGGTGATTACGAGGAAAGAAGTAGGGGAAAAGAAATAGACTCACAGGCATCTCGCCTGCGGTCGATTGGACTAAAAAAAACGTACTAATGCATGCATCATGATTTTTGTAATGGATGCTAAAACAAGAAATCAAAGGAATTAAATTTAAATGCAGTCATTTAGACAATTTGATTATATATATATATGTATATATATATATTGTTATTGTTACTATTATTATTATTATTATTATTATTATTATTATTATTATTATTATTATTACGTTTATACCACTTTTTAGACAACTCGATTCGATTTTAGAAGCAACATTTTAATTAAACATAGGAAAAATTTTAAAGCATTGCCAAATATTTATTAGATCGCCTACTCAAATATTAACATTCCGATTCTGAAAATCGGGGTGTTACAAACCTCCCCCCCTTAGAAATCATCTCATCCCCGAGATTCGGACGGAAAAGGATAGGGGCAGAAAAACTTAGTCGCTTTGTTAAAATCCAATCTTCTTTTTGAAGACTGAACGACTCGATCTCGATCCATTACCACCGCCATCTCAATTCTTTTGGTTCGGCAACCTCTACTTGTGGTTCATCCGATTAAAATTCACCGATCGTATTTAGTCTATAACAGGCATACTTTAATCTTTCATTCTACAATTTATATGTTAACCACCGAAATCGGTTGCTTTGATATAAACTTCGAAACCACAAAAAATTATAGGTTTGATTTGATTTATAAAAAGGGTACTAAATTACTTCCAAAGTTTAACAATTCAAAGGTGGGTACAAACAACTATTAATCCACTCCCACAATATACCAATCTCGATCACATTCTTTGGAACACTACTCCCATAAAGATAAATCTCATATTCAATCCTCATAGTCATCCACTGTATGACCACTCAATCACCTAATCTTTCTCCATCTCTAGAAGTATTAAGATCCGATTATATACTCAAATATAACTACACAAATCTCAAATGATCATCATAAGCATCCATCAAAATTTATAATATCATCACAGTTTCAAATTTTAACTTTATCACACTAAACCAAAATATGATGAACAATCTTATTGCCGTATTGACTAAGACATATATTTAATCTAAATCTCCAAGTGAACCCATAAATTAATTATTCAAGCCTGCTACATGTGTTCTATGAGTTCTACCTGCATATTTCTCCTATATAAATCCAAGATCACTTGCAGGCAAGCTTACCTCACTATAATAGTTCCATTTATACTCATATCGTAACCTCTGATGGTAATGTCTACCATAATCCACTATTGATCTCACAAAGGTTAATATCTCACGATTCGAAAATCTAATTAACTCTTCTAAGATCATATTCAGGGATCATGAGTAATAATTTAATTTCTCAATTATCAACTATCACTTTGACAATGGAAAACCACCGACATCAACCAAACATAAAAGATCGAATTAAAGATAAAATAGCAGTTATTTAATCATATCTTTCTCTTTACCGATTCTGCTATCAATCTCTTAATCAACATGCGACTTCCATTAAAGAAATGAGAGGGAAAAGCATAAGGTAGGGGAAACAACAGGGGTAAGATCCTTAATTCAATTTAGAGATTTGAAGCTCCAAAACACAAGAACCAACTCGAAACAAACGAAAAAGAAAGCAGTAGGGACAGCACATGATACAAACGAACATGGTCAGTTTTCCGACATAGTTGCGATACAACCCACCCGTAGGCGATGCACAACTACTTGAAAAAGAGAGCAATTGATCGCCACAAAATCCAGCGTCTACCAGCTAAGTAATAATATCATTAGGGCGTATATAATCTAAGAATAAACCCTAATTTAACCCTAATATAATAGCAAGGCATCGTCTTCTTGTCCTTTCGCCGATGCTCTGGACACGAGAGAAACCTACGAACATACGAGCTTGACATCTTGGTCCAAGATTGAGTACTTGCCCTCCCACTTCGGGAAGATGGTACTCTGGTGGTGCAGGCGCATATGGAGAGACCTCGTTCTCTCCATAAAGCATATGCCGGTCCACAAGCCCCATGTTGCATAGGGGTTGCAGACGCCCTTGAGTCATAGTGAGATGATGCCGCGCCTCCTATAACTCATGCATAGTACATTTATAGATTTGATCCTTGATGTGTATCAATCTTGCCAGCTGTCGCACTTGAGTGTCTTTCCCAGTGTTCACTTCTGCGCCACGTGCTTGCATAGGAAAGTGGTAGTATGGAGGCTGAGCTAACTTCGTCAAGTCATGACGAAGATGGCTCAGTGCCACACGAGCCACTTCCTACAATACCGTGGTCTCAGAGGTGCCACGAGCCTGTAATCCGTATGGGATACTCCTTGTCACGCATCTGGCAACGATATTGATCACTGCCAAATACTCCTCCATCTCTGGTCCTTGATCCCGATGGTAGATGGAGTATTGGTGTTGATAAGTGAAGTTTGCTCTTCACATTATATCTCTAGAAACGCCGGATATCCGTCTACATCTTCTGCTTGGGTCTCTTTGACAAGGTACTGACCACTCATACAAGGATAAGAAGGGCAAGATGAGTAAATTTGTAATTCAAATGAGAACAAGGTGAGAAATGATACTAAGATGGATGAGGAATAAAAGAAATTCCTAACTTAGCTTTCTCAATTTGTTTGATATTTTTGAAAATAATTTTGACAAAGGACTTGCTAAACTTAACGCCAGTGCTATCTCTAACCTACAGTCAGTATGGCTCTGATACCAACGCTGTGGGGACCTCGGAGTTATCTCCTTAAGACCGAGACTAATCATGGTCTTAGGGACATAACCCTAGATCTCCAGTAAATGGTTTCCAACTTAACTCGGTCTAAATGAGAGGCTTAACTAGAATCTAGAGCCTCGACGATCATGCACGCCGCTCCTCTGCGAGTACTACATGATTGTCGGTTTTCCAACAAGTCAAGCACGACACTTAGCGAGTTAAATAGGAAGCCATGACCAGCGAGCATGACTTATATTGGCTCCCAAGATCAGCGACCAATATACTCATGCTCTCATACAACGTCGATCACATCCATACAACATTCATACATAAATAATACAAAAGGCATACAACATAGTTCCAAGTTTACAACTAATATAAGTGGCCGACCGGCCAAATTGAAATAAGAGTATTAAGTAGCAGCGGAAACGAGTAAATAAACCAAAAGACCAGCAGTGGTATGCCCCATAACCCATCGGCAACCGACTGGGAGCTAAAGATAGCACACTACTCATCGGTGTCGCCAAAATCGACACCGACAAGCTCATCGGTCTCGATATCGTCCTCACCTGTAAAAGCCAGCAAACATCTGGCTGAGTACCAAAGAGTACTCGCAAGTCTTACACAAATAAAAATAGTTATGCATAAGGTCACTCAAAGGAAGGGCTCATATTGGCTTAGTTTTGCGAAAGAGACGCAACAAAGTACACCCTACACATACTAGTTTTTCAAGTGCCAATTCAAAATCAGATTTGAAGTAGAAGTAAAGCATGTGAATAAGTAATGAACTGAGTAACAAATAAAGCATACACATAGCAAAGTGGCTTCCCACTTTGATACTACAACAAGCATGAACATCCCATTCATGATAATTACCGAGTTCACCCACAATTTAAATTTTAAGTCTAACAATAGAAACTCCCGAACTCAAGCGGTTGTCCATAACTGTGGACACGGCTATTCGAATAGATTTATACCCTGCAGGGGTGTACTACTTTACCCACACTACTTGATTTGCCCGTAAGCCTCCAGATGCTTCCGAATATAGCATACTTCTTAAGGTATACCGGCCGGGTAAATCAAGATATGGTCATTTTTAGCAAGAAGATCCCATTGGGCTAAGTCCCTCAACCCAGGGCTCTTAGGAAACACAAGACGTTAATGTCTCCATCCTACCGGCCCAAAAGGAACACATGATTTCTCGGTCCCGTGCCCTTACAATTTCACCACCGTGGGACTCAACACAACAAAACCTTCCCCTACTTAACCATACGGCTC
This sequence comes from Ampelocalamus luodianensis, assembly GCA_036346255.1. NCBI lineage: Eukaryota > Viridiplantae > Streptophyta > Magnoliopsida > Poales > Poaceae > Ampelocalamus > Ampelocalamus luodianensis. Next base: position 6,955,356 of record CM070623.1, read on the forward strand.
CCAACCCGCGTGTGGTAGCACGAATGTACTTGAATCAACGACGTTACCAAAGTTCGGTCCTTAATTGTCCAGACAAGTCCACCACTTACCCGAAACTTGTGCACAAAGCACCATCACTAACCAACACTTGTCTAAACCAAAAGCTCATTTAAAATGACAAAATTTAACTCATAAAACAGATACCAAGATCTGAAACAACAGTAAATAAAGAAAATTATGTGTATCCCATAATTGTCGGGTTATTCCCGACAATCAGCTACCGGCTCTAGACTTGCATGGCTAAGCAACTTGAACAATAATTTCACACATCCTATCATAAGCATTTCAGCATTGGAGTAATTCATGGATAGCCACAATGACAAGATAATAGGATGTGTCTAACTATTCATCACAAAAATAGCGACATTATCAAAATAGCATGCACGCAATTATCATTGCACAAACTTAACAAAAATTGGGATCAAATATGATGCAAAAAGAAAGTTCAAAGGATGCTTGCCTTGCTGGTAGTTCACTTGCTCACTCTCGGTTACTTACTCTCATACTTCCGGCAACTCGGAATCTAAAGAAAGGTGATATCGAATAAACACCGAGAAATAGCCAAAAACTCAAATTGCTCCAAAATGCATGAAATTTATACAGTAGCTATATTATGATTTTAGATGAATTTAGGTACAAAAATTATTCCATTTGGAGTTTATATGAGGGAGTTACCTTAGTTTGAAAAATCAGATTTTTGGAAAATGCTGAAAATCAATGTTACATTCTTGTTCATCCAAATTTAATTGTTTTGCGAAAATTTGTAGAACAGTGGTAGGGATAAGCTTTACATGGCATGAAAGGTAATTAAAATTTATGATCAATAAAAATTGAATCACCCCATTTAGAGTTCATATGAATTAGTTATGAATTGTTGAAGTTAAAAGACTTTTAGTGTAAAAATAATTCTTTTCTGATTTTGCATCGCATTAAATAATTTTTATAGGTAGGATGACCTAGCCTCTGCCATGACAAGTGGGGTCTATGTATTTTATTTTCTTTTCAATTTATTTCCTAAAGGGAAAACATCTACCGACAATCTAATATTCTCATAAGCATATACTTAACCGATTCTCCGGTGTCTCATCCAATCACATGCATAACACTCTCCAATCATATCCTCGTACCTTGATCTAACTCCTATACTAACATCTAGTAAGGCATAAACAAGACATTCCACCCAACAAATAATGCTCGGACTCACCATCTTTAATTCATACATACAATCCATCTGGTGATTGCACAATTTTCACCAAGTGATATGCACATGACCAAGACTAAATCCACAATTGTTCTTTACTAGACCATTTAAGCTAATACTAACTATCAAACTCTACTATTCTCACCACGGCAATTCACAATCGCATACACTCAATTTTCCACCGATCAAGGTTTAATTGACAAACCGATACCTAATGATCTTTACAACTTAAGAACACATCCAACATCTGATTGCTCACTAATCGATCAACTTATATCCATACCACCAAACTTAGTTGTGAACGACCTCTACCAATCCAATTATATATGTGCCTCTAAGATCGACTAATAATCATTTAGCTACTAATCCAATAGAGAGCACAATTGCATCGACTCGGCACAAGGGACTTACCTACTAATTAGATGGCAGTCCAAATATTTATCCGCAATCAATATAATCCATTCCTACCTTCTCCCAATTCTAGCATGTATAACTCACATAGATATTACTTAAGGCATCCGACCAATTTGCTCACAATTAAATAAACCGTCCGATTCAACATTAGTATTTCCTTAAATATCATCTCATGAGCTACCCATCAAGTAATAATTTATAAAATCCTTATGCATCATATCTCCTAAAATTACTAATCCAAAGTGAGAAGAAACCTCCAATTAATTTATCCTCCATAGATCGCCACTAACTTCCATGCGACTTCAAAATAATAGTGTCCGATCGAATAATCAACTCATATATTTTAGCTAGCATCTACCGATCAATAAGATACATATTTCGCTACGATGGTAAAATTACTCGCATATACCGACATACATCACATGAAGACGCCTACGCATAAATAAGATATAACCGGAGAATTACATCGGTTTTAAGCTACCAATTTATTTTACAATTAAACATGCATAAATAGATGACATGCAGACGACTAATATGCAACATGCACGACTAATATCGTAACACGGTAAAATAAATAACACTAAGAATTTTACCGCAACGCTAGACGTGTGAAACGTCACCGGGTGTCGTCTTCTAGACTCCGTATCCGCGTCCACCGTGGTCGTCGCCGATCCCGCGTCCGTCGTAGTCGTCGCCGACTCGACCGCGTCCACGTCGACGCCGTCGCTCTCGACCACGCCCACGGAGCCGCCTTGCTCGAGCCGCCACGCCGCTGCATGCATGGCTGTTGCATGCATGCGCCGCGTTATTGGCCGGACTGTCGTGCCGCTCACCCACTGCCTCCGCCACGTGGCCGCTACTAGCAAGCCGCCGCTCCTGTGCTAGCCGTCGTTGGCTGTTGGCCCAGCTCCACTCTCACATCCCTTTCAGACTCTTGGTTGGGGCGTTTATCTCCTGTGCATTCCTCATGCGAAGTGTTACAGATGAAACATCAAAACTAGAATATCCACTACCTAACTAACAGATAACACTCAGGCCACAAACCGGATCAACGCGTAATGAACGTTCACCAGAGGACTCGGCCCAACTAGCCACTACGACCAAAACTTGCGCTGCACATGCTCAACATGCATGACCCATTCTCCGACATGCAAGCATGCAACTAACAAGCAATACGACTAGATAATTCATAGACTCCATCGGCTGAACTACTACATGCAAGATACTAGAATACTCATGCACAACTCAAACTACATGCAAAAGCTAAAAACACACTAACGTGCACACAAGCACGTGTAGACTCACAGGCATCTCGCCTGCGGTCGATTGGACTAAAAAAAAACGTACTAATGTATGCATCATGATTTTTGTAATGGATGCTAAAACAAGAAATCAAAGGAATTAAATTTAAATGCAGTCATTTAGACAATTTGATTATATATATATGTATATATATATATATATATTGTTATTATTATTATTATTACGTTTATACCACTTTTTAGACAACTCGGTTCGATTTTAAAAGCAACATTTTAATTAAACATAGGAAAAATTTTAAAGCATTGCCAAATATTTATTAGATCGCCTACTCAAATATTAACATTCCGATTCTGAAAATCGGGGTGTTACACTCGAGGTCCACTCGGAGCGCGGCACACGTTTTCTTACTGAATGCACATGCGTCTATGTATTCTAATTAAATAGCTGTTGGACCGAGGAGGCGATGTAACATCCCTTTTTTTTTTGCCCTTTTTAAAAAATTATTTCAAATTAATTAATTCACAGTGTTGGTCTTGTTTTCAAGTTTTTGAATTTATTTAAATCCAAATCCAAAATTCAAATCCTATTTCCATCGTCTCAATTCTAAACTCGTCGCCAATTTCAAATTCAAATTTTGTCATTTGAATTTTTCCGCAAAACCACTTGGCCATTTCTTTTTCTTTTACCTTTTCCCCTCTTTCTCCTTCCTTCCTTTTTTTCCTGTTTTCCTTGTCTTTGCCTGTGCTCTGGCCACGTCGCTCTCGTCGTGCCTGCGTGCACCCAAGCCGCGCAAGCCCGCGCTCTGGTGCTCCTGTGCCATGCCCCGGCTGCACCATGCCGCGCCACGCCCAAGCAACGCCATGCGCCAGCGTGTGCTCGGGCCATGCCTGCACCTTCGACACTGCTTCGCCTATGTCGGCACGATGTTCTGGCCGTGCCACCCACGTCATCACCGCGCCACCATCATTGCTCAATCAATTCCGTTGCTACCGCAATCCCTCATCAATGCATTGTCATTTCGTCGGTTTCCAAATGCATATCTGTAACGCTTCCGTCAATCGTGCACGTGGTCGCGTCCGTTTAAACTCTGTTCGAGCCTATAAATGGAAGCTTCGTGTGGGGACCCCGAAATCGAACCCATTTCAAGTCAAGCATTTGCACCAGAGGCACAGCCCTTAACATGAAATGAACCCGATTTCCAAGTACCCAGATATGTGTCTCATGTTAACTCCCAAGGATCAGTGGTTAACATGCACATATCCTGTAACACCCTGATTTTTAGAATCGAGATGTTAATATTTAATTTAGTGATATATTAAATTCTTGACTATGTTTTAAAATTTTTCTAGTGTTTAATCAAAATGTTGCTTTAAAAAAATCAAATTGTTTGAAAGACCCCTTTCAAAAATTAAATTATTTTGATTTCTTGTTTTGCATGCATAAAAAAAATCATGTCATCCTGCATGCATTAGTACCATCGCTCTTTTTAGTTCGACCGACCATAGGCGAGACGCCTGTGTGTCCTTTCTCTGTCCCAACTTCTCTCTTCGCAATCACCACCTAAAATGAAGAATCCGACAATGCATGTTATACTGTTGCATTCGTTGTCTCGCGAGCGTTTCAGTTTAGCGGTTAGTTCACGCATGCAAGGTCATGTGAGTGAGTTGGAGAAAAGAAGATAGAAATACATTACTATTTGTTCCACTGTCATTTTTCCCCTGTTCAATCCACTACCATTCTCCACCCCATTTCTTTAATCCCAGGCAGCACCTCCAACATGCCTCACCACTGCCATTCATTTTCTTTTCAACAGAACACACCAATACCTTTTATTTTTGTATGCCTAGCTGAACTATTCACCTCTTTCTCACTGCCATTTCTTGGTGCCCACAACCGAAGCCCCATTATCTATTATTCTATCACTACAAGCACTCCTCTCAAGCACAACCATTTCTTGTTCTTGCTAGCCGAGAGACCATCCTTCCCCAACCAAGCTACCGATTTATTTATCCTCATAGCACAGCCATCTCCCAGCTGAAACATCTTTGTCTTCCTGCCATTTCATTTTCCCCACTACCAAAGCCTCCCACTGCGATCCAATTCTTTTGTTTATTCATTCACCTCACTGCACATTTCTCTTATCACCAGCCGAACCAAAGCCCCCACACAGCCCACTGCCATTTCACTTCTCAAGGAGCAGTCCACTGCCATGTCCCTTCTGTTACCGAGCTCCGTGTCCCTGCCATTTTTCTTATCCCAACCGAGACAACCCTCTTCTCTTTGTTTATTCCCCCAACAAGCAATGCCCACACACTGCCCCACCCCAGCCGAGAGATATTTTCCATCAACACAGCTGAGAGCCACCCATTTCCACTTCTAGTCATCCCAAAGCTTTTGTACTAGTTCATCTTCCACACCTTCTCTCCTTCCGATTACATCCAAAAAACCAAAACTGAGCTATGCATGTTATACCGTTGGATTCTTCGTCACCTAAGCTTTCTATTCATACCACTAATTTTCGCATGCAAGCTCTTTTGACCATTTTTACAAGAAGGGCGCAGGTGGCACACACTGTGCATGATGGTGGGAAGGAGCAGCAGGCGGCTTGCTAGCCGAGCTGCAGCAGCCACGGATGGCAGCCCAGCGCAGGCGGCGTCCTGGTGGCACTGTGCACGCCAGGGCGCCAAGGAGCCGAGGCCGGCGCCCAGCGCACGGCATTGGAGCGGCGAGCAGTGGATTGGTCGGCACTAGCTATGGCCAGCGGCGTCATCACGGCGGCGCAACCCGGCAGTGGCCGAGCAGAGGCACTGGAACGGCGTGGAAGCGCTGAGGGCACAGCGTCAGCCCAAGGCGAAGGAGTGCGACAGAGGGTCGAGGAGACACGACGTGGCCGGCTTGGCGTGCGACGGCCGAGCCAAGGCGCCCACGGCATAGCAGCCCTGTGGAGGGCAGCCTGGCGACGTATGCGACGTGGAGGTGGCGACACATGTGAGCGGCGCGGCCCAGTGAGGCGGCACCGGATTGGCGTGTGGTGTGGTGGATGGTGCAGGGTGGACACGGATGAGAGGCCGAGTGGACGCGGTAATGGCGACAACTACGGTGGACGCGGACGAGTGCCAAGAAGACGACGCCCGGTGACGATTCGCATGCCTAGCGTTGCGGTAAAATTTTTAGTATTATTTATTTTGCCGTCTTATGTGAGGCCTCCTGGGATCGGATTCGTTTCCAAGCTAAGTGGTTACGCCGGAAGCGCAGCACTTAACAAGAGACGAGAACGATCCCGAGCGCCCGGATATGCGTCTCATGCTAGCTCCCAAGGATCAGTGGCTAACATGCGCATATCCTAGTACACAATATTGCAATCACATCCATACACAATGTACAAGAATAATAGAAACTTCGTTACATTTTCAACATAGAACCTTTTGGTCCCAATTTTACATAAGAGGGCCAATCGGCCAAATCTAAATAACAATAACACAAATAAATCGCAGCGGAAGATAAACTTAAATAAAGAGGGAATAACCGAGTTGGCATGCCCAAAATCCCACAAGCAACCAACTGGAGTTAAAGCCGTTGCGCCCGTCGTCCTTACCTCATCAAATAGACACTTTTCAAGTACAAAGTTGTACACGCGAGACTTTTCAAGAAAAATAAGGATGCAAGTAAGTATCAATGGAAGGCCACTACACTAGTCAATTTTTCAGTATAAAGCAAGTTTTGCATATGGATAAAAGATTCTAACTTGCCATTTGTAAAACATTTAGAAAATATTTTATAGCAGTAAGTAATGATCAACAATGGTACACTCTCCAAATATAATCAACACACCAACATCTCATTCGTGGCACAATTCATTCCTCAATAAAATTAACACGCAAACTTCGCGTTCATGAATTCATTTCAGATTTGAACCAACTAACATAATGATAAAACATTCCCAACATAACCCAACTTAGTTTCCCAAAAACTAACTGTGCATGCTTTCCCACAAGTGATGTCTATAACCTAGGACGAGGCTATTCGAATAGATTTAGTTCTCTACAGAGTTGTACAGCTTTACCCACACGATATGAATACATTATACTATCGTCATGCACTCTTCCGAAGGAGTGTGAATAAGATATCATAACGAGGCCGTTACAATGTCATGTCCTAACTATCAAACCACCCGAGGAACAGAATCCCATAGCAGACTAAGCGCCTCGCAACACAGGAGAACCCCGTTGCGTAAGTAAGTCCCTATCAAACAAGAGACCCTTAAGAGCAAGTAAGAGAACGAAAAACTTGCCCCTGCCAGATTGACAAGAGAACAATTAAAAATAACAATAACAATTATCAACCTGATTGTGTTCTGATAGCTAACACACAACAAATTAGTTAGCCAAGCCATCGCCCATAAACCCGGCGTGTGGTTGCACGTAAGACTTGGTTCATCACACCACGCACGGTCCTCATATACCAGACGGGCTACACGAATCCAGGACCACCCCTTCATCACCCTATCACCCGTCCAAGTCCAACACACAGCAATAACCCACCTAACAAGTCACAATAACCAGATTTGAAGATCTGGAAACAATCCTCAATATCAATATAATTCAATCCATATAATCCTCAAATTTTATCAAGATTCAATTCAATCCACCGGCCGATGGACTAGCTCCACCAACCGCTTTCGGCTATAACTACTAGCATGGCTAAGCATCATTCTACAAACTAGCAAACAACCCATATAACATATATCCTTAATCAATCAAGGTAAAAAAAGGGGTAATCAACATTCAAAGGAGGGCTAATGCAGCAATTAGGAGATTAACTACATCTACCCATAAATATACATTTTGAAATAGCATGCAATTGCGATAATAAAACTCACTCAAAACTTTAAAAACCACTGGGAGCAATATGATCAAGAGGAGGGTGCTCGCACCTTTGCTGTACCACTTGTTCGATCTCAGATTATACTCATAATACTCTCACGAATATATCGTTATCGTCGAAAACCTAATGAAAGGCGATATTGCAATAAATATCAAATAAAGCCAAAATTCAACATACTCAAAAATGCATGAAATTTATACAGTAGGTAGTTCATGATTTTAGATTAATTTAGGTGAAAGAATTAATCCATTTTAACATGTGAAAGTTATAACAGTTTGAATCTCACTTTCTAGAAATTCCAATTTGGTATTATTTATCCAATTTAATTGTCAGGTCAAAATTTGTAGAGCAGTGGTGGATACAAGGATTACATAGGTAAATAGAGGTAAAATTATAAGACCGAACTAGTTGAGTTTACCTCATTTGGAGTTTTCAAGATTTAGTTATGAATTTCCAAAGTTATCGAGATTTTATAGTGTAAAAATAATTCATTTTGGGATCAATTTTGACAAAATATAGCTTATGTAATAAAGGTAAGATTGAAACCATTTTTAGATATAATTTAATTTAAAATGAAAATTATCAAAAGTGGTTTCACTATTTTTGGAGTTAAAATGAAATAGTTATGAATTTTTGAAGTTAAAAACCTTTTCTTATTGTAAAAATAGTAGAGTTATGGATCATATTTCCAAAACTATATTTTCTGCTACCGATACATATTGTAAACCTATTTTCAAATAAAATTCACTTAATATGAAAAATATCAAAACTGATTTCATTCATTTTGAAGTTGATTTGAATTAGTTATACATTTTTGAAGTTATTAAATTTTTCAGTGTGAATATAATTCGTTTCAGTTTTTCTAAAAGAACTAAATACTTTTCTCACTCACCTACAAATAGCCATAGAGGACGGCGAGTGGGACCGGTGTCAAGGTTTTGACCAGTCAACATTGACTTGGGCTCGGCCGAAGGCTATGCAGAAAGCGTATTCAAAGTAATACGTCTTCTAATCACTAAAACGAAGACTCGTTCTAAACATACTGGGAATACGTTTGTCTTAAAAGAAAACGTATACCAAAAAAAACTTTACACTAACACATAACAGGCCCTATGGCCCACATGCCATTCAAACATCAATCATTTAAATCCGTGCTAGTTACTCCTAATGATTGCTTTACTTAATCAAACCAAGATTTGGTTAATTAAAGCCATGAACAGCACTGTCTGAACGTGACACGCGCGCACGCGCGGCGGGCGAACCTCGCCGCCGGCGCGGCAGCGGAGCTCTGGGCTCGGTGTTGACACGGACGGATGCGCAAGGAGTTGGCGAACTCACCTAGGGTGGCGCGAGGTCCAATGGTCGCCGGAGTCGAGCTCGCGGTGGCCGGAGGCGGAGACAACGGTGCGGCGCTCGTGGGGGAATACACTTCGGACGACGAGGGATCTCGAGGAAAGGTGCGTCAGTGTCGCCTCACCACCAGGAACATGAATCGGAGCTCGAAGAAGTCAGAGCAGCACTACGGCGGCCGGGGCAGGGACGACGGCGGGACTGCCATGGAGCTTCACGGCGACGACTCGAACGAGACTACCTGGGACATCATGGAGTGACCCGCGAGGATTTAGAGGTTGCATGCAAGCTTACTGAACACCAGAAGGGACTAGGGACCTACCGGATGACGGAGGATTGCGGCGCGGCGGAGCTTCGGCCGGAGGTGTAGAAGACAAAGGTCGTGGGGTGATTTCCTGCACCAAAGACCAATCAAATTGGTGGGGACACTTGAGAGGGTAACGCGGAGCTCCTAGACATGGTTAGAGGGCTCGATGCTCACCGGAGGGGAAGTCGGCTCGGCGCGACGGTTCTGTCACCTCCAAAGCGTGCTCCCACGATGACGGAGACGAGGTTGCGTTCCACGAGCTACACGGCAACGGAGCGGCTCGGGTTAGCAAAAACGGAAAAGGTGCCGAAAGGGGAAGAGAATGCACTGTCACGGTGGCGCTTACTGAGACGGAGGAGAGCTCAAACCCTCCTTGTCTCCCGCGGCCAAAGAGAGAAGTGAGGGGAGAAGAAGGGGTACGGTTGGCTTTGAGCGATTCCAAAGACGGAGAAGGAGATGACGTTACATGGAGAAGGCTCCGGAGTGGTTGCCAGGGGCGGTGAGTGACGACGTCGACGGAGGCAGCTCAGAGCGAGCCGGGCGCGTGGCGCTCGAGCCCTGCTCGCGCCCGCCCGAGGTGGAAGAAAGGACTGACCGCGTGGGGCCAGGTGTGAGGCCACCCCGGGATCGGATCCGTTCCAAGCTAAGTGGTTACGCTGGAAGGCGCAACACTTAGCAAGAGACGAACACGATACCGAGTGCCCGGATATGCGTCTCATGTTAGCTCCCAAGGATCAGTGGCTAACATGCGCATATCCTAGTACACAACATTGCAATCACATCCATACATAATGTACAAGAATAAGAGAAACTTCGATACATTTTCAATATAGAACCTTTTGGTCCCAATTTTACATAAGAGGGCCAATCGGCCAAATCTAAATAACAATAACACAAATAAATTACAGCGGAAGGTAAACTTAAATAAAGAGGGAATAACCGAGTTGGCATGCCCACAATCCCACAAACAACCAACTGGAGTTAAAGCTGTTGCGCGCCGTCGCCCCACGATCAAATAGACACTTTTCAAGTACAAAGTTGTACTCACGAGACTTTTCAAGAAAAATAAGGATGCAAGTAAGTATCAACGGAAGGCCACTACACTAGTCAATTTTTCAGCATAAAGCATTTTGCATAAGGATAAAAGATTCTAACTAGCCATTTGTAAAACATTTATAAAATATTTTATAGCAGTAAGTAATGATCAACAATGGTATACTCTCCACATGTAATCAACACACGAACATCTCATTCGTGGCACAATTCATTCCTCAACAAAAATTAACGCGCGAACTACGCGTTCATGATAACATTGCAATTCTGAACAAACTAACATAATGACATAACATTCCCAACCATAACCCAACATAGTTTCCCAAAAGCTAACTGTGCCTGTTTTCCCACAAGTGTTGTCCATAACCTAGGACGAGGCTATTCGAATAGATTTAGTTACTCTGCAGAGTTGTACAGCTTTACCCACACGATATGCATTCCTCATAATGTCGGCCAATGCACTCTTCCATAGGAGTGTGACTGAGGTAGCATAACGAGGCCTTTACAATGTTATGTCCTAACTATCAAACCACCCGAGGACAGTCCCATGGCAAGCTATCGTACGCGCTAGAACCACGGTGAACCTCGTTGCGTAAGTAAGTCCCTATCCAACAAGAGACCCTTAAGGGCAAGTAAGACGACCCTTAACATGCCCCCGCCAGATTGACAAGAGAACAATTAAAAATAACAATAACGATTGTCAACCTCATTGTATTTTGATAACTAACACAACAAATTATTAAGCCAAGCCTTCGCCATTATCCCGGCGTGTGGTTGCACGTAAGACTTGGTTCATCACATCACAGACCGGTCCTTAAACACCCAGACGGGGCTACATGAATCCGGGACCACCCCTTCATCAGCCTATCACCCGTCCAAGTCCAACACACAACAACAACAACAACCCAACAAGTCATATTACCAGATTCGAAGATCTGGATACAATCCTCAAGCTCAACATAATCCAATCCATAAAATCCCCAAATTTCATTAAGATTCAATTTAATCCACCGGCCGATGGACTAGCTCCATCAACCGCTTTCGGCTACAACTACTAGCATGGCTAAGCATCGTTCTACAAACTAGCAAACAACCCATATAACATATATCCTTAATCAATCAAGGTAAAAAAAGGGGTAATCAACATTCAAAGGAGGGCTAATGCAGCAATTAGGAGATTAACTACATCTACCCATAAATATACATTTTGAAATAGCATGCAATTGCGATAATAAAACTCACTCAAAACTTTAAAAACCACTGGGAGCAATATGATCAAGAGGAGGGTGCTCGCACCTTTGCTGTACCACTTGTTCGATCTCAGATTATACTCATAATACTCTCACGAATATATCGTTATCGTCGAAAACCTAATGAAAGGCGATATTGCAATAAATATCAAATAAAGCCAAAAATTCAACATACTCAAAAATGCATGAAATTTATACAGTAGGTAGTTCATGATTTTAGATTAATTTAGGTGAAAGAATTAATCCATTTTAACATGTGAAAGTTATAACAGTTTGAATCTCAGCTTTCTAGAAATTCCAATTTGGTATTATTTATCCAATTTAATTGTCTGGTCAAAATTTGTAGAGCAGTGGTGGATACAAGGATTACATAGGTAAATAGAGGGTAAAATTATAAGACCGAACTAGTTGAGTTTACCTCATTTGGAGTTTTCAAGATTTAGTTATGAATTTCCAAAGTTATCAGCATTTTATAGTGTAAAAATAATTCATTTTGGGATCAATTTTGACAAAATATAGCTTATGTAATAAAGGTAAGATTGAAACCATTTTTAGATATAATTTAATTTAAAATGAAAATTATCAAAAGTGGTTTCACTATTTTTGGAGTTAAAATGAAATAGTTATGAATTTTTGAAGTTAAAAACCTTTTCTTATTGTAAAAATAGTAGAGTTATGGATCATATTTCCAAAACTATATTTTCTGCTACCGATACATATTGTAAACCTATTTTCAAATAAAATTCACTTAATATGAAAAATATCAAAACTGATTTCATTCATTTTGAAGTTGATTTGAATTAGTTATACATTTTTGAAGTTATTAAATTTTTCAGTGTGAATATAATTCGTTTCAGTTTTTCTAAAAGAACTAAATACTTTTCTCACTCACCTACAGCTAGCCATAGAGGACGACGAGTGGGACCGGTGTCAAGGTTTTGACCCAGTCAACATTGACTTGGGCTCGGCCGAAGGCTATGCAGAAAGCGTATTCAAAGTAATACGTCTTCTAATCACTAAAACGAAGACTCGTTCTAAACATACTGGGAATACGTTTGTCTTAAAAGAAAACGTATACCAAAAAAAACTTTACACTAACACATAACAGGCCCTATGGCCCACATGCCATTCAAACATCAATCATTTAAATCCGTGCTAGTTACTCCTAATGATTGCTTTACTTAATCAAACCAAGATTTGGTTAATTAAAGCCATGAATGCGACCTCGAACGTGACACGCGCAGCGCCGCAAGCGGCGAATCTCGCCGCGGCGCGCGCAATGAGCTCTGGGCTCGGTGTTGACACGGACGGATGCGCAAGGAGTTGGCGAACTCACCTAGGGTGGCGCGAGGTCCAATGGTCGCCGGAGTCGAGCTCGCGGTGGCCGGAGGCGGAGACGACGGTGCGGCGCTCGTGGGGGAATACACTTCGGACGACGAGGGATCTCGAGGAAAGGTGCGTCAGTGTCGCCTCACCACCAGGAACATGAATCGGAGCTCGAAGAAGTCAGAGCAGCACTACGGCGGCCGGGGCAGGGACGACGGCGGGACTGCCATGGAGCTTCACGGCGACGACTCGAACGAGACTACCTGGGACATCATGGAGTGACCCGCGAGGATTTAGAGGTTGCATGCAAGCTTACTGAACACCAGAAGGGACTAGGGACCTACCGGATGACGGAGGATTGCGGCGCGGCGGAGCTTCGGCCGGAGGTGTAGAAGACAAAGGTCGTGGGGTGATTTCCTGCACCAAAGACCAATCAAATTGGTCGGGACACTTGAGAGGGTAACGCGGAGCTCCTAGACATGGTTAGAGGGCTCGATGCTCACCGGAGGGGAAGTCGGCTCGGCGCGACGGTTCTGTCACCTCCAAAGCGTGCTCCCACGATGACGGAGACGAGGTTGCGTTCCACGAGCTACACGGCAACGGGCGGCTCGGGTTAGCAAAAGCGGAAAAGGTGCCGAAAGGGAAGAGAATGCATCATCACGGTGGCGCCATCGAGACGGAGGAGAGCTCAAACCCTCCTTGTCTCCGCGGCCAAAGAGAGAGTGAGGGGAGAAGAAGAAGGTGCGGTTGGCTTTGGCGATTCCAAAGACGGAGAAGGAGATGACGTTACATGGAGAAGGCTCCGGAGTGGTTGCGGGGCGGTGGTGGCGACGCGACGAGGCACTCGAGCGAAGCCGGCGCGTGGCGCTCGAGCCACGCTCGCGCCGCCCGAGGTGGAAGAAAGGATCGACCGCGTGGGGCGGTGTGAGGCCACCGGGATCGGATCTGTTCAAGCTAAGTGGTTACGCTGGAAGGCGCAACACTTAGCAAGAGACGAACACGATATCGAGTGCCGGATATCGTCTCATGTTAGCTCCCAAGGATCGATGGCTAACATGCGCATATCCTAGTACACAACATTGCAATCACATCCATACATAATGTACAAGAATAAGAGAAACTTGATACATTTTCAATATAGAACCTTTTGGTCCCAATTTTACATAAGAGGCCAATCGCCAAATCTAAATAACAATAACACAAATAAATTACAGCGGAAGGTAAACTTAAATAAAGAGGAATAACCGAGTTGGCATGCCCACAATCCCACAAACAACCAAGCTGAGTTAAAGTCATTGCGCGCCGTCCTACGATCAAATAGACACTTTTCAAGTACAAAGTTGTACTCGCGAGACTTTTCAAGAAAAATAAGGATGCAAGTAAGTATCAACGGAAGGCCACTACACTAGTCAATTTTTCAGCATAAAGCGTTTTTGCATAAGGATAAAAGATTCTAACTGTCCATTTGTAAAATATTTATAAAATATTTTATAGCAGTAAGTAATGATCAACAATGGTACACTCTCCAAATGTAATCAACACACGAACATCTCATTCGTGGCACAATTCATTCCTCAACAAAAATTAACGCGCGAACTACGCGTTCATGATAACATTGCAATTCTGAACAAACTAACATAATGACATAACATTCCCAACCATAACCCAACTTAGTTTCCCAAAAGCTAACTGTGCCTGCTTTCCCACAAGTGTTGTCCATAACCTAGGACGAGGCTATTCGAATAGATTTAGTTACTCTGCAGAGTTGTACAGCTTTACCCACACGATATGCATTCCTCTTAATGTCGGCCAATGCACTCTTCCATAGGAGTGTGACTGAGGTAGCATAACGAGGCCTTTACAATGTCATGTCCTAACTATCAAACCACCCGAGGACAGTCCCATGGCAAGCTATCGTACGCGCTAGAACCACGGTGAACCTCGTTGCGTAAGTAAGTCCCTATCCAACAAGAGACCCTTAAGGGCAAGTAAGACGACCCTTAACATGCCCCGCCAGATTGACAAGAGAACAATTAAAAATAACAATAACGATTGTCAACCTCATTGTATTTTGATAACTAACACAACAAATTATTAAGCCAAGCCTTCGCCATTATCCCGTGTGGTTGCACGTAAGACTTGGTTCATCACATCACGCATCGGTCCTTAAACACCCGGACGGGGCTACATGAATCCGGGACCACCCCTTCATCAGCCTATCACCCGTCCAAGTCCAACACACAACAACAACAACAACCCAACAAGTCATATTACCAGATTCGAAGATCTGGATACAATCCTCAAGCTCAACATAATCCAATCCATAAAATCCCCAAATTTCATTAAGATTCAATTTAATCCACCGGCCGATGGACTAGCTCCATCAACCGCTTTCGGCTACAACTACTAGCATGGCTAAGCATCGTTCTACAAACTAGCAAACAACCCATATAACATATATCCTTAATCAATCAAGGTAAAAAGGGTAATCAACATTCAAAGGAGGGCCAATGCAACAATTAGGAATTTAACTACTTCTACCCATAAAACATACATTTCAAAATACCATGCAATTGCAATAATAAAACTCACACAAAACTTTTAAAAACCACTGGGAGCAATATGATCAAGAGGAGGGTGCTCGCACCTTTGCTGGTACCACTTGTTCAATCTCAGGTAACACTCGTATTGATCTCACGAATATAACAGTATCATCGAAAACCTAACGAAAGACGATATTGCAATAAATATCAAATAAAGCCAGAAAATTCAAATGCTCTAAAATGCATGAAATTTATACAGAAGGTAGTTCACGATTTTATATGAATTTAGGTGAAAGATTCATCTCATTTGGATTTAGTATGTGAAAGTTATAGCAATTTGAAAATCAGTTTGGAGAAAAATGCTGAAAAAGTCAGGTTCTGTTACTATTCATCCAAATTTTACTGTTTTCACACAAATTTCTAGAATAGTGGTGGGGATAAGGATTACATGGTTGGAAAGATAGTAAAAAGTTGTGTTTAGTAAAAATTGAATCACTCCATTTGGAGTTCAAATGAATTTTCTATGGATTTTTTTAAGTTAATTCAATTCCCAGTAGAAAACACTGGTTGTTTCTGATTTTAATTCTAATATAGAATTTTTCTGTGACAGTAACATGTTTCAAATCTATTCCAAGTTAAAGTACAAAAAGAATGAAAACCAACAACATTGGTTTCACCCAAGTTGGAGTTGATTTGACTTAGTTACGAATTTTTGAAGTTTAAACTAATCTTTTTATAAACCAACTCACAGACCTAGTGCTAATATTACTGTTATTATAACTAAGGCCTAGGGTTTGCTGCTATAAAGCCAACCACACTTCAAAACTGGACTTCTAATGAGTTTACTCTTTTAACTACATACCAAAGGCACAACCAACTTAAACTTAACTATTCATCTATTACCATTAGATTTACAAAAGTCCTCGTGCTTTTGGCTTGCCCTACACTAAAAAAATGATAACAACTTAGGTATTATTTTTAACTAACCTCTAACTACTTAACTTAGTAACTAATTGACTCATTAAAGAGAAATTGACTAATTGAAATGCTACCAACAGACCACTCTATTATTGGACTCTAGACCCACAGTTAACGATTTTGTCTTTATCTCTTCATATCAATACTTACTTTCACGAGGGTTGCTTCTGCTAGGTAAATGCCAAAGGCTAATTGAATCACTAAAATTTTTAACTACTTGCATGGTGTGTCAACACTACTTCACAACTCTAGACACCCTGAAATCTTAACAACTTTACTAAGAAGAATTAGCTCATCTACTACTATGATAACTATTCAATTGTCCAAAGGAGATTCACTGTTTTATAAGGAAAGACCAATTCTTAACACTTGTTTTTTTTTGTTTTTTTTTTTCAGATTTAGTGTGCTCTCATTAGATCAATCTCTAATGGCTATTCAATCCAACAAAACTTTTCTATTTACTTGCATTCAAAAGACAGTAACTTACTGTTGCTTAACTAACCATATTCCAATTCTTGACTCAACATTAAGTTTACTGTTTTAGATTAAAATGTTAATGGCCAAGTAACTCAACATGATCTCCTGTTTGCATTTGAATGCCATGAGCTTATTGTTGTTCCTAAAAGTACTCTCTTTACCTTCTTTGTTCACACATTTTATCAAAAGGATTTTGTTGCATTGAGGTGCTATTGAACTTTCTCTCACTTCATTCAATCATCCATTTGTACGCTTAAACATGCATGAAAAATAAAATGCTATGCTTAATATGATGATGCAACATGCACAAGTAATATCGGAATGCGCTGCGTGGTTTAACGCTAAAGATTTTACCGCCGCATGCACTAGGCGTGCGACTACCACCGACGTCACCTTCTCGCGTCCGACTCCTCGCCGGCGTCCACTTTCGTGTCCCGCCACACGCGCCGTGCCCTCGGTGTCACACCGCATGCATGCATGCCCGCCGAGTCCATGCGCCGCCACGGCCTTCTACGTCACCGAGCTCATCCGCCTCCGCGCCGTCGTCTTCGCGCCGCCGCTCCACAGTCCTCGTCTCCGTGCCGGGCTACCGCTGCAGCACCGCCGCATCGTCCACCGTGCTCCACCATGCCGAGCTGCCTCTCGGTCGCCCGACGCTGCGCCTGGGACTCCGCTAGGCCGCCGCCACCTGTTGCCTTCTTGTGCGCAGCAGCACCCCTGGCTCCAAGGGCTCATCGTGCCCCTCTCGTGGCTGCTGGCCAGCTCCACGCCCTGCTGCATGCTGACCATGGCCACAAGAGCCACCACGTAATGAAAGCTCCCACTGCTTCTTCCTCCCGGCTAGCCACTGCTACTCTTTCCCCCTCACAAGAACTCGCTCCAACAGTCATGCATGCGAAATCTAATCACTAAAATGGGTTGCTTGAACGATGGGGAACACAATGGTCTAGCATGCATAGAGAGATTTTCGGTTTTTGATAAAGATTGGAAGGAGAGATGTTGTTGAGATGAACTAGTGTCATGCTCATAGAGGGAGAGAAGAAATAACTAGCATTGTTCTGTTGGTGGAAATGAAGTGGCGTGTGGAAAGGAGTGTGGGTGGGATGGTGCTGTGTAGTGCTCCCTTGAGACAAGAAATGGCAGAGGAGAAAGGTTAGGCTGTGCTATGTGACTTTTGATGGGAAGAATGAGTGGCTATGAGTGGAGGTGAATAAGAAAAGGAAAGGTGGCAGTGGGCTGGAAGGCATTCGGTTGGGACTAAAGAAAGGGGAAGATGCAGTTCGGCTGGGCACAAGAAAATGCAATGTGTGTGGAAAGTTTTGCCTCTAATTTGACTACTTTAACTAGCTGTTTAAAATAGCTAATTAATTTGAAAAATCATGAAATTTTGAAGGTGGGTTACTTGTTGATCCAGAACATAGGAAAAATATTGCAGGCACTGTTCCATGAGTTTTTGTTTGAGAGAGAAATGGGTTGAAGAAATAGCAAGGAAAAGATGCACAGGTGTTTCATCCGCTACTTCTTTTCTTCTCTCGCGAATTCGCTCAAACTGTCATGCATGCGAAAACAAATTGCAGGAATGGGTTGGTCGTGTGGTGACGATCGCGGTGGTATAACATGCATGGCTTGTTTTGAGTGTTAGGATGAGATTTGAAGGAGAGAAGCGAAAGGAGTAAGAAGGGAAGGACAAAGGGAGAATGACAGAAAAAGAAGGGACACATAGGTGTTTTGCCTGCGGTCGGTCGAACCGAAAAATAAAACGACAATACTAATGCATGCATGATGACATGATTTTTCTAATGCATGTGAAACATAAAATCAAAATAATTAAATTTAAATGCAGTCTGTCAAATCATTTGATTTAATATTGATTATTATTATTTGAAGTGAGAAAATTGCAAAACATGCATTAATTAACTTCTCAATTTATATTTAGAATAATTATGCCGAGTTTAGATTTTTAATTATAAATTTTCTTTACCATTTGTTTTATTTACCTATTAGGTTTGTGTTTTAAATTCAATTTCAAAATTGAACATGCAAATCAAATTGAGAACCAAATAACCTCCAAAATTTTTAGAACAATTTCAAACAAGCATATCAGAGAAGATAGAATGCAACTAAAATATTCCCATACTTGAAACCTTTTAGTTTTGCCCCAACTTCAATTTGAGCTTTTGAATTGGAGGAGTATTGGATTTCTAGGTTTAAATTCTAGTCTTTTAAAAATCAAGGGATTTCCAACATAGGGTTTACACTAAGTTTCAATATCTTGTCAAAATTTTATTTTGTTTTAGAAAATTTATTTATAGGATTTGGAAAACCAGGTTTCAACCTAATTGTTTTGCAACAAAAATTTTTAAAACATCCAAAATTTCACAAATGCACATTAAATGCTTAACTAACCCAACTTAGGGATTTTAGGGACGTTACAAACCTACCCCCCTTAAACAGAATCTCATCCCGAGATTCCGGTAGGTCGGAAGTCAGAACGAAAGGCTGTGGCAAACCTAGTTGGGTTTGGTCACAGGGTCACACTTCGGATTCTGTCGCAAACCGAACTTAAGTCTGAATCATGTGAGTTTCTTCAGAAGTTTTAGGTCCTATAGAGGGAAACTAGGTTGAAGGATTTCTCTGATCCTTTTGTCAAGTGTTATCTATGCGGCTCCTTTAATTCTAAACGAAATGCACCATCTGCCATCTTGGTTTCCCTCGGAGATAGTGCCGGAAGATCTTGAAGAAGTAAGGTGGAATTGATAACATGTTTCCCTTCCATTACTTTGTTTAACCTTTCCTTTGCTTTGTTCAGCCTTTCCTTTCTTGATTCGAAGGCACTCCGACATATCAAGCTCCACGTCGTCTTTCTGTAGGGCGAAAGACTACCAAAGACCTACAAGGGAAGGGGTCCTAAAAAGGAGGTTCAGATCCGAAACTTTCGGACTTAAAGAGCAGAGAAGAGAGATTAGAGCAAGTTGTATGGTGGTCTCACTTAACCCTTGCTTTTCTAGTTCTAAATGTTCGGCTGGAGAGGATGCAAAGGAGGAATTGCACGAAAGGGTGCACATATGCAATCAACTTTATGACAAATTTAGGTTTGGTTAGTGATAGTGCAAATGCCCACATGCATGCTTACATGATTCTATCAAAAATGCAACAAGACAAATTCATTTTTGTTAGGTGAGCATAAGATTCGACAACAACACAAATTCATACTAGCATGTCCGGGTCCTTAACGTAGCAATCAAATAATCAAATTGACAACTTAATAACCACTCAATAAGACCTACACATACTATTGCATTCATCTCAAAATTCACACATGCATCAAGAATAGTTCACACACAATCAAGCCTATCACCTAATTTGCTTCAGATTCTGCCTTAAACCCACTTGTGAGCAACTAAGGCTAGGAAAAATTACTAAATTGGCTAGAAAAATTCCATGATAAATCTGGGGTGTTTATGGGATACTAATGATGCTAGAAAAATTAACCCTAAACATTATTCTCAGGTTTCAGTTGGTACAGAAATTCAGACAAGGAATCAACACCTAGGGCTAAAAAACAAGTGAAATTAAGTTAAAAAATTCTAGAAAAAATCTGGCATGTTACTTAGGTGGTACTAAACACTGGGAAATCGGTTCCTAGCATCTTAGAGCATCCTATTAGTTCCATATTCAAAATTGGCCAGAACAGCCTTGCAAAGTGTTTGAATTCATACCTATGCAAATCAAGTTCAATAAATTCTAGAAAAATTATATTTGTGAACTACGCACCATCAGGTTCTCATGTAAATAATTTCAAGATTTTTGAGATCTTCTAATGATACAGGAGCACATTTCTTTCAATTCAGGTCAAAAATTCGCACAATGACAAGGAATGGGTCTCACATTACATTAAGAGCAATTGACCACATAAGCAAACCTAACATGGTTTATACACTTTCAGTTGAGAAAAATAAATAAATAAAAAATAAAATAAAAACAAGCTACTTTCAGCTCATATTATAACAAGTTCAATTTTCATCAATTAAAAGATAAGCATGTTTCTTTTAACTCCACAACATCTAGCACATCAAGCTATATCATTCATGACAGTTAAGATTTCAGGTTCATGACAGTTAAAATTTCAGGTTCACGCAAAGAATCTATATGAGCATGGCAAGTTGTTAATTTCCAAATTGGTTATTTTTTTTTAAGAATAAGCAAATTAAGGGCTGTTTCATTTATACTTCTAAATGCTAGTCATTTTCATATTTTAAATACCAAGATGAACTACTCACCATGCTTCTCAATTTACATTTTTCCTTCTTAGTTGTGATTCATGCTAACAATTGAGTAACATGGCATGCTTGAGTTAACTTAGAACTACATGCATGATCAAGGTGTATGATTCATGATGCCTAACACATAATTTGAGGTATCTTCTATCCCTTTTTTTGCACCATTCTTGGATTAACATGACTTATTAGCATTTTTGGAATCAATGAAGTTAAATGGATGAAATTTGATGGCTAACATGTCATGAGGTACTCAAGATGAAATAGTAAAAGAATTCATGAGTATGATGCAATACTCATGATGCTCAAAACATAATTTGAGATCTCTACTACCCCCCTTAATATTTTGGGGCATAAATGATGAGGGGAGAAAAGAATGAGCATAAGGTGAGTAAGTGGACCGAGAGTATGCATTTTAACTCTAGCATGTATGCACATTCTAACATTCAAAATCAAGATCCAAAAGAGTGTGCTCAAGCTCAAAAAGCCAGCACAAGATACAATAAAAGCAACTGTAGTTTTTCGACATAATTGCGAGACATGTTGCCCGTAGGCGATGCGCAAATACTCGGAACAGAAGAGAGCAAATGGTCACCACAAAATCCAGCGTCTACAAGCTAAGTAATATCCTTAGGGGGTATATAATCTAAGAATAAACCCTAGTTTATTCCTAAAATCACAGCAAGGCGTCGTCTTCTTGTTCTTCCCTTATTGATCTTCACCGGTGACTATTTAACGTTTCTAGTGTCGGAAGAGAGACGAGCATTGGAGAAAATAACTTTGCACAAATCAAAAGAATAGGGAGGTAAGAAATTAGATACTAGGATGGGGAAGAAACAAAGGAATTATATTACTAACCTTTTTTTTTTGCCAAACCTTTGATAGTTTGAAAATATTCTTTGCAAATCAAAAATCCTAATAACGTCCATTGCTACGGCTTTAACCTCTATCAAGTATGGCTCGATACCAACGCCGTGAGGCTCTCCCGGATCGGATCTGTTCTGTTAAGTGGTTACGCCGGAAGGCGCAACACTTAGCAAGAGACGAACACGATACCGAGTGCCCGGATATGCGTCTCATGTTAGCTCCCAAGGATCAGTGGCTAACATGCGCATATCCTAGTACACAACATTGCAATCACATCCATACACAATGTACAAGAATAATAGAAACTTCGATACATTTTCAATATAGAACCTTTTGGTCCCAATTTTACATAAGAGGGCCAATCGGCCAAATCTAAATAACAATAACACAAATAAATTACAGCGGAAGGTAAACTTAAATAAAGAGGGAATAACCGAGTTGGCATGCCCACAATCCCATAAACAACCAATTGGAGTTAAAGCCGTTGCGCCCGCCGTCCTTACCTGATCAAATAGACACTTTTCAAGTACAAAGTTGTACTCACGAGACTTTTCAAGAAAAATAAGGATGCAAGTAAGTATCAACGGAAGGCCACTACACTAGTCAATTTTTCAGCATAAAGCATTTTGCATAAGGATAAAAGATTCTAACTAGCCATTTGTAAAATATTTATAAAACATTTTATAGCAGTAAGTAATGATCAACAATGGTACACTCTCCACATGTAATCAACACACGAACATCTCATTCGTGGCACAATTCATTCCTCAACAAAAATTAACGCACGAACTACGCGTTCATGATAACATTGCAATTCTGAACAAACTAACATAATGACATAACATTCCCAACCATAACCCAACATAGTTTCCCAAAAGCTAATTGTGCCTGCTTTCCCACAAGTGTTGTCCATAACCTAGGACGAGGCTATTCGAATAGATTTAGTTACTCTGCAGAGTTGTACAGCTTTACCCATACGATATGCATTCCTCATAATGTCGGCCAATGCACTCTTCCATAGGAGTGTGACTGAGGTAGCATAACGAGACCTTTACAATGTTATGTCCTAACTATCAAACCACCCGAGGACAGTCCCATGGCAGTGTTGGTGATATGCCCTAGAGGCAATCATGGAGATGATTGTATCACGTCTATGTTTATGAGTTTTTGAATAAATGTTATTTTGTTCCTTGAATGAATCGATAGTTCTGAAGATCAACGAGTATGTGACTTGTTGGTGAAACTCTTCGACTTGTATGATGTCATTCTAAAAGTATCCCTGGTCGAATATCAGTGATCGGAACACCAGTGAATCTATGACCAGCACATATATTGATTGATGACCATGTTTCACCAGTCATGGATATAGGGATATCGAATCGATAATGTGAACACATGTTAGAGAACATGGGGTTGGATTGACCCACCTTGAGACACTATTGAGATTGCTATGATCCTGTGTGTCATTAGTTGGTCTTAAGCAATGATGATGTATAATCCTTAGACCTGAGATCAGCATGGTTCCCTACATGTGTAATAGCACTCTTAGGGGTTGCCAAACGCTACTCAGAATCGAGTAGTTATAAAGGTAGCTTTCGGGTATGCTATGAAACATGCGGAGGGATGTGACTGGTCGGATATGGGATTTGCCCCTCCTAACATAACAGGAGAGATGTCTCTGGGCCCCTCGAAGTAGTCGGATAAAGAAAGTGCATAGCCATGCCACTAGTGGTCGAAGTGTTCGACCATGTAAGGTTATCCGACAACTCGATCGAGAAAGTATTGAACAGTCCATGGATGACACATTATCTCACCTAGAGTTCAAACCAGATATCGTGAGGCAAAGGGAAAATACTAGAGTAAGTCGCTTAGTTCGATCAGCTCCAGACAAGTCGTATGGTGATACGAGCAAGTCGTAGACTGATCGAACAAAATCACAGAGTGGTCGAAACCTGGTCGTAAGGAGTTACGAACTGGTCGTGACTGAGTGCGAACTGGTCGTGACCGAGTGCGAACTGGTCGTATAAAGATAAGACCTGATCGTAAGTGATGAGGACCTAGTCGTAGATCATATTGCATTAAGGTTCGTCCGATATAATTTGTGTGTATTCGGGAATCGTTATGTTCTGCTAGGGACCGCTACGACTTGTGGTCGGAAAGGATTTCCGAGTCACGACCGATTACACATAAACCTAACGGGTCACACACTTAATGGGATGGAACAAACCAAGTACGAATACGATTCGTTAAATGTTTTCAGATAGGATCCGACACAGGGCACTATATAAGGAGATGCTTGAGGCTGTTTTTGGTGTGACGAGAGAAAGACACGTGAGTTGTTTTCACCGAAACCCTAGCCGACATCTTCTTGAGAGAGCCTTCCCGTGCGACTTGGTGCTAGCACACCGGCGTACGGTTGTTCCTTCTCTGGACGTGTGGATACCGTAGAGGCTCTACTGCGGTCGCTGTTGCGCTGAGGACGATCCGTGATCTTCACAAGGAACTGTGGAGGCTGCTGGAGGAGACGATCGACTTCGAGGACGTTGGACGATCATCTACAACCACTACATCGACGCGTTCATCGTCGGACTAGGCTGCTCCGAATCTACTTCACGCGACCTGCGCGTTCGTGGTAATGATCTGTGATCATCTATCTTGCTTGGCATCCTGGTTTACGTGGTAGAAATTTTGAATTGTTGCTAGCGTAGCCTACCCGTATCCCTACAGGCAGGCTATCGTACGCGCTAGAACCACGGTGAACCTCGTTGCGTAAGTAAGTCCCTATCCAACAAGAGACCCTTAAGGGCAAGTAAGGCGACCCTTAACATGCCCCCGCCAGATTGACAAGAGAACAATTAAAAATAACAATAACAATTGTCAACCTGATTGTATTTTGATAACTAACACACAACAAATTATTAAGCCAAGCCTTCACCATTATCCCGGCGTGTGGTTGCACGTAAGACTTGGTTCATCACATCACAGACCGGTCCTTAAACACCCAGACGGGGCTACATGAATCCGGGACCACCCCTTCATCAGCCTATCACCCGTCCAAGTCCAACACACAACAACAACAACAACCCAACAAGTCATATTACCAGATTCGAAGATCTGGATACAATCCTCAAGCTCAACATAATCAAATCCATAAAATCCCCAAATATCATTAAGATTCAATTTAATCCACCGGCCGATGGACTAGCTCCATCAACCCCTTTCGGCTACAACTACTAGCATGGCTAAGCATCGTTCTACAAACTAGCAAACAACCCATATAACATATATCCTTAATCAATCAAGGTAAAAAGGGTAATCAACATTCAAAGGAGGGCCAATGCAACAATTAGGAATTTAACTACTTCTACCCATAAAACATACATTTCAAAATACCATGCAATTGCAATAATAAAACTCACACAAAACTTTTAAAACCACTGGAGCAATATGATCAAGAGGAGGGTGCTCGCACCTTTGCTGGTACCACTTGTTCAATCTCAGTAACACTCGTATTGATCTCACGAATATAACAAAGATCATCAAAACCTAACGAAAGACGATATTGTAATAAATATCAAATAAAGCCAGAAAATTCAAATGCTCTAAAATGCATGAAATTTATACAGAAGGTAGTTCATGATTTTATATGAATTTAGGTGAAAGATTCATCTCATTTGGATTTAGTATGTGAAAGTTATAGCAATTTGAAAATCAGTTTGGAGAAAATCTTTGAAAAGTCGTTCTACATTATTCACCAAATTTTACTATTTTCACACAAATTTCTAGAATAGTGGTGGGGATAAGGATTACATGGTTGGAAAGATAGTAAAAAGTTGTGTTCAGTAAAAATTGAATCACTCCATTTGGAGTTCAAATGAATTTTCTATTGATTTTTTTAAGTTAATTCAATTCCCAGTAGAAAACACTGGCTGTTTCTGATTTTAATTCTAATATAGAATTTTTCTGAGATAGTAACATGTTTCAAATCTATTCCAAGTTAAAGTACAATAAGAATGAAAACCAGCAACATTGGTTTCACCCAAGTTGGAGTTGAATTGACTTAGTTACGAATTTGTGAAGTTTAAACTAATCTTTTTATAAACCAACTCACAGACCT
Source organism: Ampelocalamus luodianensis (assembly GCA_036346255.1). Lineage (NCBI taxonomy): Eukaryota > Viridiplantae > Streptophyta > Magnoliopsida > Poales > Poaceae > Ampelocalamus > Ampelocalamus luodianensis. The sequence goes on from CM070623.1 coordinate 6,981,702, forward strand.
AGTGGTAATATTACTGTTATTATAACTATGGCCTAGGGTTTGCTGCTATAAAGCCAACCACACTTCAAAACTTGACTTCTAATGAGTTTACTCTTTTAACTACATGCCAAAGGCACAACCAACTTAAACTTAACTATTCATCTATTACCATTAGATTTACCAAAAGTCCTCGTGCTTTTGGCTTGCCCTTGCACTAAAAAAAATGATAACAACTTAGATATTATTTTTAACTAACCTCTAACTACTTAACTTAGTAACTAATTGACTCATTAAAGAGAAATTGACTAATTGAAATGCTACCAACAGACCACTCTATTATTGGACTCTAGACCCACAGTTAACAGTTTGTCTTTATCTCTTCATATCAATACTTACTTTCACGAGGGGTTGCTTCTGCTAGGTAAATGCCAAAGGCTAATTGAATCACTAAAATTTTTAACTACTTGCATGGTGTGTCAACAGCTTACTGTCAACTCTAGACACCCTGAAATCTTAACAACTTTACTAAGAAGAATTAGCTCATCTACTACTATGATAACTATTCAATTGTCCAAAGGAGATTCACTGTTTTATAAGGAAAGACCAATTCTTAACACTTGTTTTTTTTTTGTTTTTTTTCAGATTTAGTGTGCTCTCGTTAGGTCAATCTCTAATGGCTATTCAATCCAACAAAACTTTTCTATTTACTTGCATTCAAAAGACAGTAACTTACTGTTGCTTAACTAACCATATTCCAATTCTTGACTCAACATTAAGTTTACTGTTTTAGATTAAAATGTTAATGGCCAAGTAACTCAACATGATCTCCTATTTGCATTTGAATGCCATGAGCTTATTGTTGTTCGTAAAAGTACTCTCTTTACCTTCTTTGTTCACACATTTTATCAAAAGGAGTTTGTTGCATTGAGGTGCAATTGAACTTTCTCTCACTTCATTCAATCATCCATTTGTACACTTAAACATGCATGAAAAATAAAATGCTATGCTTAATATGATGATGCAACATGCACAAGTAATATCGAATACGCCGCGTGGTTTAACACTAAAGATTTTACCGCATGCACTAGGCGTGACTACCACCGACGCCACCTTCGCGTCGACTCCTCGCCGGCGTCCACTTTCGTGTCCTGCCACACGCGCCGTGCCCTCGGCGTCACACCGCATGCATGCATGCCCGCCGAGTCCATGCGCCGCCACGGCCTTCTACGTCACCGAGCTCATTCGCCTCCACGCTGTCGTCTTCGCGCCGCCGCTCCACAGTCCTCGTCTCCGTGCCGGGCTATTGCTGCAGCACCGCCGCATCGTCCGCTGTGCTCCACCATGCCGAGCTGCCTCTCGGCCCCCGACAGCGTGCTCGGGACTCGCTAGGCGCGCCACCTCATCGCCTCCTTGCGCAGCAGCACCCCTGGCTCCAAGGGCTCGTCGTGCCCCTCTCGTGGCTGCTGGCCAGCTCCACGCCCTGCTTCATGCTGACCATGGTAATGAAAGCTCCCACTGCTTCTTCCTCCCGGCCAGCCACTGCTACTCTTTCCCCTCACAAGAACTCGCTCCAACAGTCATGCATGCGAAATCTAAACACTAAAATGGGTTGCTTGAACGATGGGGAACACAATGGTCTAGCATGCATAGAGAGATTTTCGGTTTTTGATAAAGATTGGAAGGAGAGATGTTGTTGAGATGAACTAGTGTCATGCTCATAGAGGGAGAGAAGAAATAACTAGCAGCGTGTGGAAAGGAGTGTGGGTGGGATGGTGCTGTGTAGTGCTCCCTTGAGACAAGAAATAGCAGAGGAGAAAGGTTAGGCTGTGCTATGTGACTTTTGATGGGAAGAATGAGTGGCTATGAGTGGAGGTGAATAAGAAAAGGAAAGATGGCAGTGGGCTGGAAGGCATTCGGTTGGGACTAAAGAAAGGGGAAGATGCAGTTCGGCTGGGCACAAGAAAATGCAATGTGTGTGGAAAGTTTTGCCTCTTATTTGACTACTTTAACTAGCTGTTTAAAATAGCTAATTAATTTAAAAATCATGAAATTTTGAAGGTGGGTTACTTAGTTGATCCGAACATAGGAAAAATATTGCAGCAATGCTCCATGAGTTTTTGTTTGAGAGAGAAATGGGTTGAAGAAATAGCAAGGAAAAGATGCACAGGTGTTTCATCCGCTACTTCTTTTCTTCTCTCGCGAATTCGCTGAAACTGTCATGCATGCGAAAACAAATTGCAGGAATGGGTTGGTCGTGTGGTGACGATCGCAGTGGTATAACATGCATGGCTTGGTTTTGAGTGTTAGGATGAGATTTGAAGGAGAGAAGCGAAAGGAGTAAAAAGGGAAGGACAAAGGGAGAATGACAGAAAAAGAAGGGACACTTAGGTGTTTTGCCTGCAATCCGTCGAACTGAAAAATAAAACGACAATACTAATGCATGCATGATGACATGATTTTTCTAATGCATGCGAAACATAAAATCAAAATAATTAAATTTAAATGCAGTCTGTCAAATCATTTGATTTAATATTGATTATTATTACTTGAAGTGAGAAAATTGCAAAACATGCATTAATTAACTTCTCAATTTATATTTAGAACAATTATGCCGAGTTTAGATTTTTAATTATAAATTTTCATTACCATTTGTTTTATTTACCTATTAGGTTTGTGTTTTAAATTCAATTTCAAAATTGAACATGCAAATCAAATTGAGAACCAAATAGCCTCCAAAATTTTTAGAACAATTTCAAACAAGCATATCAGAGATGATAGAATGCAACTAAAATATTCCCATACTTGAAACCTTTTAGTTTTGCCCCAACTTCAATTTGAGCTTTTGAATTGGAGGAGTATATGATTTCTAGGTTTAAATTCTAGTCTTTTAAAAATCAAGGGATTTCCAACATAGGGTTTACACTAAGTTTCAATATCTTGTCAAAATTTTATTTTGTTTTAGAAAATTTATTTATAGGATTTGGAAAACCAGGTTTCAACCTAATTGTTTTGCAACAAAATTTTTTAAAACATCCAAAATTTCACAAATGCACATTAAATGCTTAACTAACCCAACTTAGGGATTTTAGGGACGTTACACCGTATGCAGTGGCTCGGAGTGGCTCAGTGCGGTGCACAGTGCGGCGGTGTGGATTAGTTGGCTCGATCAAACGTAAGGCCCGGTGGCAACAACGTTGTTGAGCCCGAAATTTTGAATACAGATTTGACCAATTAAGCAAAGGGTTTGACCGAGGCTTTAAATAAAGAAATAAAATTCTAAAACTTCTGAAATAATTAAGGGGTGTTCCTGGGACATACTAATGCTCATAAAAATTATTAAACTCACTGTTCATAATACAATTTGTATAATATAAATTCAAACTTAGAATAGGTATTTGTAAAGAGTTTGAATTTTCTTAGGGTTTAAACCAGTCCCATCATTTTGGGAAAAATTATATTAAATCATGATAATATTCTAGTATTTTAATAAATTGTTTTTAGATGATGGTCATATGTTTTTGTTGCTATTTTCTTTTGGAGTTCAAATTTGAAGTGTATGTTTATTTTGTTTGATAATTCCCAAGTGCAAAATATTATGCAAATGATTCCAAAATGTCATGCATGCTGATAAGATGCATACTAATCCTCATTAATTAATTTGGGGATGTATATAATTATATCATTGTAGCGGATTATGTATATTATTGATCGGTAAATGCTAGATTAAATTTATGAGTTGATTATTTGATCGGGCGATATTATTGTAAAGTCATGTGGAAGCTAGTGGTGATCTTCAGAGGATAAATTAGTTGGAGGTTTCTTCTCATATTGGATTAGAAATTTTTGGAGATAGGACGCATAAGGATTTTATGATCTAGTACTTGATGGATAGCTCTTGTGTGAATATTTAGAGATATGGACATTTGAATCGGGTGATTTATTTAATCATGAGTAAATGGATGGAATGTCTTAAGTAATAGCTTGGTGGGTCATATATGCTAGAATTAGGAGAAGAAAACAATAGATTATTTGAGTGAGGATAAATGATTGGATTGCTATGTGATTAGTAGATAAGTCCTATGTGCCAAGTTGATAGATTTGTACCCTCCTTTGAGTTAGTAGATAAATGATTATTAGTTGATCGTAGAGTCACAAATGTGATTGGATTGGTAGATGTTGTACATGACTAAGTTCAGTGGTATGGTTATGAGTTGATCGATTAGTGAGCCATTAGAGGTTGGACGTGCAATTATTGTAAAGCTCGTTAGGTGTCGGTTAGTGAAATAAACCTCGATCGGTGGAATTTTTGGTGTATGCGAATGTGATTCGCCAATGTGAGACTAATAGAATTTGATAAATAGTATTAGGTTAAATAGTCTAGCGGAGGATGATTGAGGGATTTAGTCTTGGCCATGTGCCCATAACTTGGTGGATTTGATGCAATCACCAGATTGATTGTATGTATGAAAGATAGTGAGTCCGGACATTATTTGTTGGGATGAATGCCTTGATTATGCCTTAGTAAATGTTAATATAGGATTTAGATCAAGATATGAGGATATGATCGGAAAATGTTATGTATGTGATTGCATTCAACATCGGAGAATTGGTTAAGTATATGATTATGAGAAGGTTAGATTTGTCGGTAGATGTTTTTCTTTAGGAAATAAATAGAATAGAAAAGAAAATGCATATGCCCCTCTTGTCATGGTAGAGGCTAGGTCAGCCCGTGTATAAAAAGGATTTAATTCCATTTAAAATGCAGGAAAGAATTATGTTTACACTAGAAATTGAATTAACTTTGAAATTTTTTTAGAAAATTCATATGAACTCCAAATAGGATGAATCCAATTGGGTTGTCCATAAAATATTATTTTGTATTTAACCATGTAGTTTTTATCTCCACTATAATTCTGCAAATTTTCACAAAATAATTAAATTCGGATCAACAGTAAACAGAACCACCATTTTTCAGCATTTTCTAGAAATCTGATTTTTCAAACTACTATAACTCTCATATAAACTCCAAATGGAATAATGTTTGTACCTCAATTCATCTAAAATCATAATCTAGCTATTGTATAAATTTCATCTATTTTTAAGCAATTTGAGTTTTTGACTATTTCTCGGTGTTTATTCGATGTCATTATTTCCTTAAGAGTCTGAACTGCCGCAAACGAGCGATTACACAACCGAGAGTGAAAAATTGGAATACCAACCAGGCAAGCATCCTTTGAACTTTCTTTTTACATCATATTTGATCCCAGTTTTGTTAAGATAGATGCAATGATAATTGCTTGCATGCTATTTTGATATTGTCGCTATTTTTGTGATGTGTAGTTTAGTTATATCCTAATTCATTGAGGTTATCCTTGAATTATTCCAGCACCACATGCTTAAGATAGGATGTGTGAATTATATTATTCGGGTTTGCTTAGCCATGCAAGTCTAGAACCGGTAGTTTGATTGTCGGGAATGACCCGACAATTATGGGATAAACACAACTTTCATTGTATACTTTTGTTTCAGATCTTTGTATCTATTTTGTGAGTTAAACTTTGTCTTTTTAAATAAGCTTTTGGTCTGGACAAGTGATGGCTAGTGATGGTGCCTTCGTGCACAAGATTTGGGTATGTGGTTTGACTTGTCTAGACAATTAAGGACCGAACTTTGGGTACCTGCAATTCAAGTAAAACTCGTGCTATCATACGCGGTATATGGATACTGTACGGTTAACTAAGGGGAATGTTTTATTGTGTTAAGTCCCATGGTGGTGTAGGCGCATTTGTGTTTGATCATTTGTCCTTAGGAGCCGATGTGATGTTCTATAGTGTGCATGGGAGCACCAATTACCCTTTATATTGCGTCGGTATTTCTAATATAACTTGTGAGCCCCTTAGCAAGTACCATACGCTGCTTGTACTAAGACCGAAAACATCTCACATGGGGGACTTAGCTCAATAGGGCTTTCTTGCTGAAAATGACCGTATCTTGATTCTCCCCGACCGGCATACCAAAGGAAGTGTGTCATTGTTCGGAGGTATCCGGAGGCTTACAGGCTAATCGAGTCATGTGGGTAAAGTAGTACACCCCTGCAGGGTATAAATCTATTCGAATAGCCGTGTCCACGGTTATGGACGACCGCTTGAAATTGTGGCTGCTTATTGTTAGAGTTAAAATTAAAATTGTGAATAAACTCGGTATCCGTCATGAATGGGATGTTCATGCTTGTTGTTGTATCAAAGTGGACAACCACTTTGCTATTTGTATGATTCATTTTGTAACACCCCGATTTTCAGAATCGAGATGTTAATATTTAATTTGGTGATCTATTAAATTTTTTACTGTGTTTTAAAAATTTTCTGGTGTTTAATTAAAATGTTGCTTTAAAAAAAACAAATTGAATACACTGAAAGGTTGCATTTAAAGTTAAATCAAATAGTTTAAAAAGATGCAAAATAATAATAATAACAACAACAACAATAATAACTAACAATATTAAATCGAATTGTTTGAGAGACTGCATTTAAAAGTTAAATTGTATTGTTTCTTGTTTTCGCATGCGTTTCAAAAATCACACTATGATGCATGCATTTCTACCGCTGCTCTTTTTCAGTCCGACTGACCGCAAGCGAGGCGTTTGCATGTCCATTCTCTTTCCCAACTTCTCCTTGCAATCACCTCCAGAAATCAAGAATCCAACAACGCATGTTATATCGTTACGATTGTTGTCTCGAGAGAGTTCCATTTTAGCGTTTAGTTCGCACATACGAGGTCGTTTGACCGAGTTGGAAAAATGAGGAATAAATGCTCTGCCCGTTTCTTTTCTTTACACCCAGCCGAGTGCTCCTTCCCCAACACAACAGAGCACCACACTGCCATTTCTCACCTCCCCAACCATTTCTTAATGCCCAGCCAAACCATTCATCCCCAAGCCATTTTTCTTTTTCTCCAACAGAGCATTCACAACCATTCATTTTATGCCCAGCCAAGAGACATCCTTCTTTCTGCCATTTCTTTATTCTCCACCATGTGCCCAGCCGAACTATACTGCACACTACCATCTTCTTCTTTTTCCAAAGCATCCACTGCCATTTCACTTCTCCAGAAAGCAACCTCTGTCCATTTCTTTTGCTCTCACGCCAGCTTCATCTCACCCAACTGAACTACTCAATTCACTGCACAGCCATCTCCCATTTCTTTAACCAGCACCTTTTTCACCCACTGTTTTTCCCAACTTGGGCACCCAACCGAACCAATCCCTCTTTCCCCTGCCATTTCTATTATGTCCAGTAACATCCTCCTACTCCCTGCCTCCTTCCCTTTTATTTCTCTCTTTACTACTCAGTCATTTCTCTTTCCCCCACCCAACCAAACCATTTTTCTCCCACTGCCAACACACTTTCCAACAGAGCACAACAGAACTCATTTCTAACCATGAAGCAAGCCTTGTACATGTTCGTCATCCCAACTTCTCTCCTTCAAATCACAGCCAAAAACAAAGAATCCTCTCATGCATGTTATGCAGCCTCGATTCTCATCGCAAGAGCAAGCTTTTCATCCAATTAGTTTTCGCATGCATGGCCATTTGAGCGTTTCGCAAGAGAAGGGAAAAAGTAGCAGTGGCTTGGGCAAGTGCGGCAACAGTAGTGGCTTGGGAGTGGCACGCTGCACAGCAGTGGTCGAGAGCAGCGGCCAGGCGACGGCATCGACGGCGACGGCGGTGCAGCCCGGAGGTGGACGAGTGGCAGCTCGGCATGGTGGAGCATGGTGGACGACGCGGTGGCTCGCGGCGGCGTCCGGCGATGAAGCGGCGGTGAGCCGGCGGCCACTGGCGCAAAGATGTCTTGCAGCGGCTCGAGCGATGCAGCAACCCAACAACAGCCATGCAAGCAGCTGCAGTGACACTGCGGCCGAGACGAGCCCCAACTCCATGCGGCAGCCTGGCGGACGCCCGGCAATGGCACGACTTCGCGCGGCGAGGGCGACGACGTGCTCGCCGAGGCGATGCGATGGCGACCGCGGCGGCGTGCGGCTCGGTGAGGTGCTGCAATGGCGCGCGCGGCAAAGACGCGTGGCGCAATGGCTAAGGGCGGCGCTGCTTTGCATTGCATGCCGCACATGCATGTGGCGGCACTGCAGCGGCAACAAGGCCGAGCCGAGCACCGAAGTGGCTAGCAGCTCCATGCGGCACGACAGTGGCTCGGCTCGGCACGGTGGCAGCCCAGTGCGCGGCATGAGGATGCCGAGGCACTGTCCAGCGGCTTCATGCGGCACGGCGCACAGCGACATGACACCGAGGTGGAGGTGGCCGAGCTGAGGACGCGAGGCTTGGCGGCGCGGCTAGAGGTGTGTAGACGGCATCATGAAGGAGCCGGCCGATAACGCGGCGCATGCATGCTACGGTCATGCATGCAGCGGCGTGGCGGCCCGAGCGAGGCGAGGCGGCGGTGTGGCGCATGCGGCGGCACTAGGATGACGGACATGGTCGAGGAGCTGGACGTGGACGTAGATGAGTTCGGCGATGTCTACGGCGGACGCGGACGCGAAGCCGAAAAGACGACGCCCGGTGACGATTCGCACGGCTAGCGTTGCGGTAAAATCTTTAGTATTATTTTTGTTACTATGCATGGTATTAGTCGTGCATGTTGCATTTTAGTCCTGGGCATGGCATCTAGTTATTCATGATTAATTGTAAAAATAATTTGGTAGCTTAAGACCGGTATAACTCTCTGGTTAGGTCTTATTTGTGCTTGTGTGTGATCTTGTGATGATATATTGAGGGATGCAATTGACTAGATCATTGTAGCAGTTTAGGTGTTTTGGTCGGTGGATGCTAAATTAATTATACATTGGATCAATTGATTGGATGATATTATTTTGGAGTCACGTGCAAAATTGTGGTGATCTTAGATGATAAATTAATTGGAGGGTATCCTCTCATTGGATTAGTAATTTTTGGAGTTAGGACACAAGGATTTTATGATTTATTACTTGTTGGATGACTCTTGTGTTGATGATTAATGAGATATAGAGGTTGAATCGGATGGTTTATTCAATCATGAGCAAATTGATCGGATGTCGTAGGTAATAGTTATGTGAGCCATTTGTGCTAGAATTGGGAGAGGTAGCAATGGATCATTTAATTACGGATGAATGTTTGGATTGCCTTATAATTAGTGGATAAGTCCCATGTACCGAGTTGATAGAAATGTGTCCTAAATTGAGTTAGTAGAGAAATGATTATTAGTTGATCATATAGACACATGTGTGATTGGATTGGTAGATGTCATACGCGACTAGTTCGATGCAATGGATATAAGTTGATTGAGTAGTGAGTTGTTAAATGTTGGACATGCTTTTAAATTGTAGAGCTCACTAGGTGTCGGTTAGTCAAATAAACCTCGATCGGTGGAAAATTGAGTGTATGCGATTGTGATTTGCTGAGGGGAGACTAGTAGAGCTAGATAGTTAGCATTAGCTTAAATAGTATATCGGAGAACGATTGATTGATTCAATCATGGTCATATGCCCATGAGTCGGTGGAGTTCGTGTAATTATCGGATAGGTTGTATTTTCACAAAATAATTAAATTCGGGTGAACAGTAATAAAACATTGATTTTCAGCATTTTCTGAAAAACTAATTTCAAATTGCTATAACTTTCACATATTAACTCAAAATGAAATAATTCTTTCACCTAAATTCATATAAAATCATGACTTATCTACTATAGAAAATTCATGCATTTTTGAGCAATTTGAATTTTTTCGGTTTTTCTCGATGTTTATTTGATATCGTCTTTCTATAGATTCCGGGTTGCCAAAAGTAAGCAAGTACGTAACCGAGAGTGAGAAAGTGAACTCCCAGAAAGGCAAGCATCCTTTGAACTTTCTTTTTGCATCATATTTGATCCCAGTTTTGTTAGAATAGATGCAATGATAATTGCTTGCATGTTATTTTGATATTGTCGCTATTTTGTGATGTGTAGTTTAGTTATGTCCTAATTCATTGAGGTTATCCTTGAATTATTCCAGCACCACATGCTTAAGATAGGATGTGTGAAATTACATTATGCGGGTTTGCTTAGCCATGCAAGTCTAGAACCGGTAGTATGGTTGTCGGGAATAACCCGACAATTATGGGTAAACACAACTTTCATTATATACTTTTGTTCAGATCTTCGTATCTGTTTTATGAGTTAAATTTTGATATTTTAAAGAAGTTTTTGGTCTGGACAAGTGTTGGTTAGTGATGGTGCTTTGTGCACAAGATTTGGGTATATGGTTTGACTTGTCTGGACAATTAAGGACCGAACTTTGGGTTGTTGCAATTCAAGTAAAACTCGTGCCATCACACGCGGTATATGGGTGCCGTATGGTTAAGTAGGGGGAAGGTTCTGTTGTGTTGAGTCCCACGGTGGTGAAATTGTAAGGGCACAGGACCGAGAAATCCTGTGTTCCTTTTGGGCCGATAGGATGGAGACGTTAACGTCTTGTGTTTCCTAGGAGCCCTGGGTTGAGGGACTTAGCCCAATGGGATCTTCTTGCTAAAAATGACCGTATCTCGATTCTCCCCGGCCGGCATACCAATGGAAGTGTGTCATTGTTCGGAGGCATCCGGAGGCTTACGGGCTAATCGAGTCATGTGGATAAAGTAGTACACCCCTGTAGGGTATAAATCTATTCGAATAGCCGTGTCCACGGTTATGGATGACCGCTTCAAATTTGTGGCTGCTTATTGTTAGACTTGGAATTAAAATTATGGGTATAACTTGGGATTTATCATGAACGGGATGTTCATGCTTGTTGTTGTATCAAAGTGGGCAGCCACTTTGCTATTTGTATGATTTGTTTTGTTATTCGATTCATGTAACATCCCAATTCTCTGAGCTTAAAAATCTTTTAAATAGTTAGTAGGGGAAAATTCACCATTTGGATTTATTTGAATTTAATTCAAAAGCTAAATATTGGACTTTACAATCAAAAACATTTAATGTGAATAATCCCAACATGAACATTAACCAAAACTATTTTATCTGGGTTCTATGTGCTCAGATATATTTTCTAGATTTTTCTAGAATTTTTCTGAGTTCATTTACTATTTTCTATTGCCCATTTGATTTTCTGGTAATTTGCAAATTAGAAAAAAACTATTAAAATCTCAGAAAACCCTTTGGGCCGAATCCCAGCCCAAAGCCCATATCCTCCGCGCGGCCCAGCTCGCTCGCGTGCGCGCCCGCCTCCGCTGACAGTGGACCCCACCTATCAGTCTCGCCGCCCTTCTCTTTCCTTCCGAGTGCCTCGATCGTTTTCCACCGTCCGATCAGAAATGGACGGCGGGATGCGAGTGGGCTGTTCGGGCAACCCGATTGTCCCACAGTGTGTGAGCCGTTCGATCTCGGAGGAACGGTCAGATCTTGTCGGAGTCCATTCGCACCCGCGCCGTTTGTCACGCGGTTTCGTCCGAGCCCCTGTCGCTGACTGGTGGGTCCCACCCTGCCACGTCGTCGTCGTCTCCGAAGCGGACTCCACCTTTTGGCCGAGTTCGCCGCCGCCGCCTTTGCCGTTTTGGGAGTCCGTGTAGGGCACGCCTCCTGGGACTATTTAAGGCCCCGAGGACCCTCGTGGGACGCACCCCGTGACACGCCGCCCTCGAAACCCTAGCCGCCGCCACCGGCGCCGCGAAGCCCTAGCGCGCCGCCGTCTTGCCTCGGCGAAGGACCTCTTCGCCACCGTCGCCGATCCGAGCCACCTCGCCGCGATGGAGGCCACCATCGGATCGTCGCGTCGCGCATCTCGTAACCACCGTCGTTTCGCGAAGACCCTCCAGCGCCGTCGAGCCCGAGATCTATTCGCCGCTTCGACCTCACCGCCGGTCACCCCTGTCCACCCCCGGCACCCGTGAGCACACCGTTGAGATCCCTGTATTCCCCTCTACCTCCTGGTGCCACCCGTCGCCTCCGGCGAGCCGCCGTTCGTCGAGACCGTCGGGACCCGAGCGCCGCCGCTCTTGCTGTCGCCCACGTCACCGCCACCTCTGCTAGCCACCTCAGCCCGCCGCCTCCGTGTCGTCTGCGTGGAAGCCCGCGTCAGCCGCCAGTCAGCACCCGCGTGCCACCTCGCAACCCTAACCCTAGATCCATCTCGCGTGGACTCGGTCCACGGTGCACCGAGCCACTGACATGTGGGTCCCACCTGTCAGGCTATTTTTCACCCCGTCCGAACGTCCTCAGATGACGTCGTTATGCATTAATCCGATTTTTCTTCGGAGAAATAATTGGAAGTGCGGAAAATCCAAATTAGGGTTTCTTTTTAGATTTAAACTTCTAGAGCTCATAACTTTTGCATCCTAACTCCGATTGAGCCCATTCAAATTTCTAAATTTGTCTAAATTCAAGATCTATTTATCTGAGATTTTTATTTAATTTTTGGAGTTTGTTTTGCCTCTGTTATTTATTTGTTTTGTTTGTTTGTGTCTCGTTTGCGAGTAGACGTCGATTCGTTGGGGAATTTAGTCGAAGAAGGAGCACCCCAAGATCAAGACCAGTATGTAGACCTTTTCCAAGGCAAGTCATACCTTTGATCATCTTGAACCCAGTTTTCAAATTACTTTGTGTTAAATTATTGCATTCTATTTTAATTATTTATTTAAATGCTTTGGGCATAGTTATTATCCAAATTGTTATCACACCTTGGCCTTGTATGTCATAATTCATTGTCACCCTAGATTGGTTACTAGTTGGTAATATTATAGCACCAACGTGGGTTGGTTAGATGCGAGTACAATTGCTTAGCCATGCTACGAGTCTCACATCTCATGTAAGTTGCAAATGTTAAATATGACTAAGTGACTATGGAACTTTGTGTAAAGTTGTGTGATGTATGTTATTACTTCGTGATGGCATGTGTTGCACTAAAACCAACTGGGTGGTAAAGGATTTAGACTGAGGCAAGTGGTGGAAGCTGTGTGATATGGTGGACTGTGTGGTGGGAATGAAAATCTGTGTGGCTTAGTTAGAACATGGAAGTCTTGCCTTGGTCAATTAAGGACTTAACTTTGTGCGCCATTGAACTGAGCCTTACTGTACCACCACATGCCTGGTATGGGACGAGCCTAACTTAGTAAGTTATGGATTCTCGGCATTGATGTTCAGGTGGATAGGTTAGGTTGTGTGACAGGGTGGAGGTGTGACTACTTAGTGGTTGCATCGCGGGACGATTCGTCTTCCCTGTCCAGTGGTGTGTGTTATACCAATTCTATGTGAGCTGGTATAGCGGTTTGTAAGCACACTGGGAATGTCAATGTTTGAGATGAAGTTTCCGAACTGTTTTGTTACGATTGGTGCTTGCTACACTAGTTGTATCTTGTGGGTAAAGTGTACAACCTCTGCAGAGTGTTAAATCAATCTATTCGAATAGTCGCGTCCGCGGTCATGGACATGCTCGGGGATTTCACACGAGGGTTAGTTTTTCATAAAATGTTGGGATGGGAGCTGTGTGACCTCAATCATATGGCTATGTGAAATAATCTGTTTAGCTGTGTGTCTTTGTGAAAACAACTGTTAAATTAATATTGTCTATTTGTTTTGAATTATGCTTTCAATCTATTATTCATATTCAATTGCAAATGTTGCTTTTATGCAAAAGAACCACAGAAGCCTTTCCTTTGGAATAAGCCTGCATCTATACATTGCATTCTGTGGTATGATTTGCGAGTACGGTTGTGTACTCACGCTTGTTGTAAAACTTGCGCCCAAACCTACAGAAGAGGAGGAGTCTACTCCTGCTTTCGAGGAGGAGTTCGTTGAAGGCTGATCGTTCGTTAAGGTCTGGATCCCAGTTGGTTGCCTGTGGTGAATTGGTGGGATCTACGCTGAGTTATTTCCATTCATTCGCTTTATTTATCGTTAGCCTCATGTAGCTTAATAAGTGTAAACTCGACCATAAGGTCAAAACCCTTATTTGTTATTCAAACTAATCGTTTACTTTATTTATCGCTTGTGTGGATCGATATTTACCTATGTTAACCCTGTGTGCACTAGCGTGATCCTGGACTAGTGCAGTATACACAGAGGGTTCCAGAATCGTAATTCTGGGTCCCGACAATTCATTACTCTCACATGCTTTACTTCTACTTCCAATCTGATTTTGAAATGGCACTTAAAGAACTAGTATGTGTAGGTGGTACCTTGTTGCGTCTCTTTTGCAAAACTAAGCCAATATGAGCCATCCCTTGGAATAGCCTTATGCATAACTAATTTTTATTTGTGTAAGACTTGCGAGTACTCTTTGGTACTCAGCCAGATGTTTGTTGGCTCTTACAGGTGAGGAAGATCTCGAGCCCGATGAGCTCGTCGGTGTCGATGTAGGTGACACTGATGAGTAGTGTGCTATCATTTAACCCCCAGTCGGTTGCCGATGGGTTATGGGGCATACCACTGTTGGTCTTTTGGTTTATTTATCTATTTCCGCTGCTACTTGGTACTCTTATTTAAATTTGGCCGGTCGGCCGTTTGTAACCGTTGTAGACTTTAACTATATTGTTGTCTTTTGAACTATTGATGTATATTGTTGTATGGATGTGATCAACGTTGTATGAGAGTATGAGTATATTGGTCGCTGATCTTGGGAGCCAATATAAGTCATGCTCGCTGTTCATGGCTTCCTATTTAACTCGCCAAGTGTCGTGCTTGATTTGTTGGAGAACCGACAATCATGTAGTGCTCGCAGAGGAGTGGCGCGCATGATCGTCGGGGCTCTAGATTCTAGTTAAGTCTCTCATTTAGACTGAGTTAAGTTGGAATCCATTTACTAGAGATCTAGAGTTATGTCCCTAAGACCTTGATTAGTCTCGGTCTTACGGAGATAACTCCGGGGTCCCCACACATTTGTTATTCAATTCATTATTCATTCACATGCTTTACTTCTACTTCAAATCTGATTTTGAAAGGACACTTGAAAAACTAGCATGTGTAGGTTGTACCTTGTCGCGTCTCTTTTGCAAAACGAAACCAATATGAGCCATCCCTTGGAATAGCCTTATGCATAACTAATTTTATTTGTGTAAGACCTGCGAGTACTCTTTGGTACTCAGCCAGATGTTTGCTGGCTCTTACAGGTGAGGAAGATATCGAGCCTAAAGAGCTCGTCCGTGTCGATTTAGGCGACACTGATGAGTAGTGCTATCATTTAACTCCCAGTCGGTTGCCGATGGGTTATGGGGCATACCACTGCTGGTCTTTTGGTTTATTTACTTGTTTCCACTGCTACTTAAATACTCTTATTTGAATTTGGCCGGTCGGCCGTTTGTAACCGTTGTAGACTTAAACTATATTATTGTCTTTTGGACTATTGATGTATGTTTGTGGTATGGATGTGATCAACGTTGTATGAGAGTATGAGTATATTGGTCGCTGATCTTGGGAGCCAATATAAGTCATGCTCGCTGTTCATGGCTTCCTACTTGACTCACTAAGTGTAGTGCTTGACTTGTTGGAGAACCGACAATCATGTAGTGCTCGCAAAGGAGCGGCGCACATGATCGCTGGGGCTCTAGTTTTCAGTTAAGTCTCTCATTTAGACTGACTTAAATTGGAATCCATTTACTGGAGGTCCAGAGTTATGTTCTTAAGGCCATGCTTAGTCTCGGTCTTATGGAGATAACCCGGGGTCCCCACAATGTAGGTGATAGCATCCCATCCAACATGAATTACTCTTTATAGTAATCTCCTACTTGAGATCAGTAGTTTCGTGGTACTGATACAGTTTGGATGTGCATTCACGAACTTTTTTATTAATTAATCTTTTTTCAAATTTTATTTTAAAGTTAACCCCGGCGCACTTTATTTCCAATTCTAACACTTTTGGTCACGCCATCATCTGTAGCGTGACAACAACATTGTCACGCCAGCCCATATCTGAGCAATCTCTTGTCACGCCACCACCCGTGGCGTGACAGTGTTGTTTGGTTACGCCACAACCAGTGATGTGATAAAAAGTGCTATTTTGGGGATTTATCTTATAGCGTGACAATATTGTTTTGTCACGTCATGGGTGGTGGTGTGACCAAAGGGGTCAGAATTGGAAATAAAGTGCGCCGGAGGTTAATTTTAAAATAAAATTTGAAAAAAGATTAATTAATAAAAAAATTTATGCATTCACTGTAAAGGTTTAATTCCGCAGTGAACCTTGGGACAGTTTGCAGATCTTGCCCTTGCGGGTTCTGTGCATTGTTGCTAGAGCTGTCTAATTGCTCAATTGAAGGATCAGTTAGCGTCGGATCTTCCAAGGTTAACCATATTGATAAAAAGTCACAGAACCAAGCGCTACTAGAGTGGCGTCCGATGAAACTTCAGATGGTGACGCCAGCTAGAATCTAGAATGCTAGATAGCATATGAACTCATGTGTGTAGCTTTTGTAGATAATTCTTTGTACTATTGTTGTCTCTAAATGCATATGCATTTGTAACCTTAGTTAGCTATACTAGCTCTTTGGATTTGTTGTATTAAATGGATAATTTTGTTGTAGTTGAATGGGTCAGTTATGTTTTTAGAACAAGGATCAGGTTAATATGGTATTCAATATATGTGCACAAATTATTGCATAGGTGTTCTCCTTTGACGATGATATGTTCCGGTTTGTCGAAATTCTCCCCTAGTGGTCTCATCGTCCTTTTCTTTTTCTTTGTTTTTTTACTTGGCGGAGGCAATAAGTTGGAAAATATACAAGTAACATCAATAAGGCGCATGCTTCCCCAAGCAATATATATTTTGATGTTTTGTGATAATAAACTGTGTAAATAACAAATTTACTTTGTAAACACAATATTTTTTAATTATGTCATGATTCACGGAATCAATACATCTCCATGTTCTTTTATTATTATTTGCCTGTTTTTGCTATCTAAATATGTTTGACGTACTAAATTCCTTCTGCATGGTTGTTTAGGCAAACCTACAACGAGGAAATCTTCTTGGCTCTACTACAAGATAAGAAGTTTTAACTTATGAATGGCAATAGAGAGTTTGATGAGCTGTAACAACATATTTTATACAAAAAAAATTATTTTTCTATGGCAACACATGCGCATGACTAGTTTATAAAAAATGCTGGAGTCGGACCGCAACATCGGGTGAAGATGGGCTAGGACAAGCACGTGGACTCTTTCTCCTGTCGCCCTGTCCTCATCGTAGAGCTGAGGCTGCCAGTATAGAGAGGTAGGCTCGGCATGGATGTGTGCGATACTACTGTGCAGCGCAAGCGCAGGCGCAGGCACCGTATCCTATCTGCTCTGACCTCATCTATCGCATCGGATCTCATCCGGGCCTAGACTTCGGGCTAGCACGTTCATGCATGCTACTCACCTGCGCATATGATTTCTACGACGGCACGGACTGACGGTCGGGCATACGATCGGATCTCAGGCCTAGATTTAGGATTCATTTGGTTGGTTGAACAAAGTAAATGGAATGAGATAACACAGGATGGATAGAACCATTCTGAATAAGATGGTCCAGATATTGTGTTTAGTTAGTGGGGTGATACAATACATGAATTTGTTTGGTTGGGTAAACCAATTCAGTCTCTCAGCTCCATCTACCTCCATCTGGGCCCACCTGTCATCGAGTCACACAAACACCCGCACCTCATGTTCGCCCGCCCTGCCATGGAGGTCCCGCGAAGCGCTGTGACTCGACGGCGACGCAGGACGCCGAGGAGGTCGAGCCGAGGCACCGAGCACGTCTCCGCAAGAATCAACATTCATCAATCCAAAAACCAAAATAGCAGTAGAAAAGAAAAGGGGGGAATCAAATCCTGGGGTAGTAACCGAGCAGGCCGAGCCGAGGTGCCGGCGGTCGGAGGCCAAGCCGGCCGGGCGGCGCAAAGAGGCGGCCAAGTCGGGGTAGCGCGGGGAGCCACGAGGGCCGAGCGCACAGGCAAGCCGATGGGAGGCGGAGGCGAAAGAGGGCGTGAGAGCGGCGTGGTCGAGTCGGGATGGTGCCGGCAGCAAGAGGGGGCCAAGCTGGAGGAGCAGGACCGGGGCGCAGGGCACGGCGGGAGGAGGCGGCGCCATGGGAGGAAAACCAAGAGAGGGAGGGAGCCTCAAGAGCTTCAGTCGGCCAAGAGCAAGAACCGCCGGGGGAGGAAAATGGAGAGAGAGAGAGGGCGCCTGGAAGGAGAAAGAAGAAAAAGGGGAGGAGGGGCAAGGAAGGGGATGAGTTACCGGGGGGAGGAAGGTAGACGCCATGGGGAATGGTAGCACGCAGGAGAGTGGCAGCGCACAAAAGTGAACGGCATGGTTCGACCAATTTTTTGGAATGGGTTGATACAACATCTTCAAGGAATATTCTATAAAGTTGAACCATCTCATCCCAGATGCACAGGTATCATCCAACCAACCAAACATGTGAACGAGTTCATTTCCCATACCGGATGGTTCAGGACCATATGATTCAACGAACCAAACACACCCTTACTAGCATGTTCATGCATGTTACTCACCTGCGCCTATAATTTATGGGACGGTATGGACCGACGCTCAGACGTTTGATGCTATGCCTCCCTCCACGGTACTATCGATCTCTGATCAGGCGCAATAACAACTACATTTATGCTGATATGGAAGCTTTTCAAGCATGGACTTAACCCCAATTTGAAGGTACAAGTTGTTGGCAACAACTATATAAATTTTTAGCATATGGTTGATAAGGCTGTTCTCATAGAGGAGTCTCGTCACGAGCTAAAAGAATCTGGTAAGAGAAAAATGATGCAACATGGATCTCATCAGAATCATCCGCAGAGAGCCAGAATGAATCTACAGCATCCTGTTCGTTTCACTCTTCCCACCGCATTCATGACCCTTGCACCGACACCTTGCCCATCTGTTTCAAGATTCAGCAACTTCCATAGCAGCAACAACCAACCTCAGAGGAATTACAATCTAGCTCCAGGAGTCACCTGTTTCAATTGCCACGAGATAGGTTATTATGCCCATGAAAGCAAGCCTTGACACCAATTCCATTCAACTTGGGAGCTACACTAGCTAGAATCCCTATGCCATGAGCAAGATGAGGAACACCTCAAACTCCAGGTCAAGCCACCAGGACTCCACTTCCTTCTGCAAGAGGACGAGTGAATCATGCCACCACAGAGTAAGCCCAATCAGCTCAGGGCATCACACCAGGTAAGTCCTTAGCCAGCTTAGCGTCCGTTGTAGTTTTGTCTCGCTCTAAAGAGAGTCGCTTGGAAGAGTGAGTAAAGTCTGAGTTTTCGAACCTATTCTCTAGCCAGTCCGAATCTCGGGGTCAAGATTCTATTTAAGGGGGTAGGTTTGTAACATTCCAATTTTCGCATCTTTTTGGAATTTTCGAAATAAAAGGAACTAGTTGAATTTTTCTTGAGTTAATTAAAGCTTAATTTAAAATTTTAGAAAATAAAACAATTTAATACGAATTAATCAAACTTCAATTAAATCCAAAATCGCTTTATTTGATTTTCTAGATTTCCTGGTTTTCCAATTTCTTTGTTATTTCTTAGAGTTCAGTTTAATTTATTCCTTTTCTGTTTCCTAAAATTTCTTTTCTTTGTTGTAAATTTAAATTAAATTAATTACTTTAAAAGGGTTGGATTTCTTTTGGAGTTTCTACAATTATTTAAATCCAAGTCCATAATTTAAATTTTAAATTCCAATTCGCAATTCAATTCTCATTTTCAAATCCAAATTCAAATATCGTAATTTGAATTTTTCCACGAAATAACTTCAGACCGAGCCCAATTCTCTTTCTCAGCCTCTTTAAATCAACTAAATTAATTATAGGTACTGTTCATGGCAAAAATTTCTAGAATGATCTAAGATCCAAAATTTTTATAGCAGGTATATTATGATATCCTAATAACAGCAAAGTTGAGCTTACTAAATTTGGAGCTATAATGATTTACTTATGATTTTTCTAAGTTGTAAGCCTAGCACATTACATTTTCCAGAATCATAAACATGCTCAAAACCTATTTCATTTTAAGGTACACTAACAGAGGAATTTAACAAAATTGATTTTGCACATTTTGGAGTTGTACAGAAAAAGATATGCATTTTCCAAGTTTTATTCTATTTTTGGGATATTCAAAATTGGCAGAAATCAAGTTATATGAGTTACACAACTTTCTGTGACAGGAACATGCTCAATTACATTTTTACATTAAACTACAGAGGCATAAAAATTTATTACAGCTGGAAACATCTAAAAAGGATTTAAAATGAACTAGTTATGAATTTCTAAAGTTTTGATACCATTTTCAGTTGATAAATAAATACTTACAAAAATGCAATCCAACTCAAATGGAAATAAACGACGTGGACGCTCGAGAGCCCTTGATTTAACATCCTACGGCCCACGCGCGCCGAGAACAGCGCACGCGCGCGATCTCTAAAAGGAGCCTACCGTTGGATCAAGATCCAACGGCTCACGAGGAAGGATGCAACCGGACGGTGCGGTTGCCTCGACTAACCACGACCGCAGATCTAAAGATGAACGGCTCTGAGCACATATCTAATCGGAGAGTCCGATTGCACACACGATCTCAGCCGCAGATCGCGAGATAGACGGTCCAGAATGAAGAGGGGAACCGGATGGTCCGAATGCATACCAGATCTGGGCCGTTGATCACGAGATCGACGGCGGACCAAGATCGAAGTGCAACCAGGAGCGCTGACATGTGGGGCCACATGTCAGTGACTGGGAGTCACACACGCAAGCTTTAACACATGTGCACAGTGCACGGGGTCCACATGGCAGCGAGACACAAGAATTATTTTAGGACAGGCAGTTAATTACTAATGACCAATGATTAGTGATGATTAGCAATTAATGTGTCCTAAAGGTTTTGTGCAGAGGCGATTTAAGGACTGAGGGCCCACCTGGCAGTGGCACAAGATGACGGCTTCGGACACATTTATTGCTAACAATGATTAGCAATAAATAAACCCAAAATCAACCCTAATGACTTCTGGTCTTTGGTCTTAAGCTTACGGGCCCACATGTCAGTGAGACATTAGGCCAGATTAAGACACCATTAATACTTAGCAATGATTGGGTATTAACTGTGTCCTAGCAATCTGACGAAAACGGGCGCCCCCAGCTGACAAAAACCGAGTGGCTTTCACGGCATGTCGCCGGTGACTCCGGTCGCGGCGGTGCCCACAAAATACCAAAATGGGTTCGCAATAGTGATGCGGACCCAATGGTGATGACCTCGCCGGCGGTGGAGGTCTAGAACGCCGGCGAGCCGGAAAACATAGAAGGAGGCCATTTCGGCAAAACATGAAAATAGCAAAATGCTCCGCTGCGGTCCAGCAAAGCGAGTGCCATCACTTGTAGGGACTAATAAGAAGCTACCTCAGCCAAGATGAGCTTCAAAAGATGGCTGGAGAAGCTTGAACACGATGGAGTTCACCGGAGCCAAGGAAGATGAAGAAGAAAATGGCAACCTGAGCAAAATGAACACCAATGGGTGATCAAAATAGCTTCATAAAGGTCCCCATAAGCCCCACAAGTAAGTAATTGCAAAAAGAACCACTTACTGGAGTTGGAGAAGAAAGGGGGTGAAACCAGCCGAAAATCTCCAAACTTAAAATTGATTCATTCCTGAGAATACAACCCAAAATTAAGTTAGGGGAAACATAAAGGAAGTTGAGGAGCTCAAAAGGGTACAAGAAAGATTGAAGGTGAACCACTGGACACCAAGATCGCCATTGGAGCTCTCAGGTCAACAATGGTGGTTTGAAAGGTTGAAGTGGTTTTGAGCTCAAACACAGAGAGGAGCTAGGTGTGGTGTAAAGGAACACCAGGAGGACCTAGAGGCGGCAATATATAGGGAAGGGATTAGGGTTTCGAGCAAGAACGTGAGTCCATGGTGGGCTCGGTTCATGCTACGGCCATGGACCAAGAAATGATGGGAGCAAGTGAGCACGGTGACAATGGAGGAGAAAGCCTGATGCGCATTTAATGCCCCGCAGAGAGACATTGACGAGAGCAAGCTTGAAAAGACAGTGCGAAGCTGCCCTCTCTCTCTCTCTCTTCCTGCCATTGACGCACACGTGCACGGCGAGCCAGAGGAGGAAGAAGAACAGCGAAAAGGAATCGTGGCCGTCGGATCTGAGATGGACGGCTGCGATTGAAAGGGTCCGGCGGTGGGGGTCTAACACTCCAAACAATCAGAGCGGTCCGATCAAAAATGAACGGCTCAGATGGATGGAACGTTCATGGCGGTCCGAATGTTTCTGCGCATGCGGACCGAGCGATTAAGATCCAACGGCTGAGGTTGGACGCGCGCTGAAGGTGAGCCCGGGTGCAGTTAGTGGGTTCGACCGAGTCAAGTGGCTCGATCTCGAGCCCAACTCAAACCCAAGGAACAGTGAACCAGGTTTTAGATTTTAAATAGACAGAGACTTTTGAGGATTTATTAGAGGTAGCAAAATAACTCCAAAAATTCTGAAATTTTACAGGAGCTTGCTGACTTAGGCATTGACCTTGTGTAAAATTTTCAGAGGCTTTTATGCATTGCATTTTTTCTCCAAAAATTCTACAAGGTACTGGTTCAAGGTTTGACTAAGAGTCAAACAGGTTTGACTGCCCTCTAAAAGTATTCAAACAATTTCTAAAAATTGTGAAATTTTTCAGAGGGTTCACAAACCATCCCAAGAACTTAGGAAAAATATTTCCAGGAGATGATCAAAAGGTTGACAAGATTGTTTTTGACAGATCAAGATTTGGATCAAAGACTTGTGACTTTGTATTTCCAAAGCTCTTGTACAATAATTGCTTAGTACACACAGGAAATACATGATGTAAGAAAAAGTTTTAATTCCTACTCATTTTCTTACATTTCAAACACAAGCCCAAAAATTGGGATATTACAACTCTCCCCCCTTACAAGAATCTCGACCCGAGATTCCGTTTACTCGGAGAAGAAAGATGGATAATCTGCACGAAGGCGATCTTCTCGCTCCCAAGTTGCCTCATCTTCAGAATGGTTTGACCACTGAACTTTAAGGAACTTGATGACACGGTTCCTCGTTTTCGTTCAGATTCCTCGAGGATACGAACAGGATGCTCGCGGTAGGTCAAATCTTCTTGCACATCGAGAACCTCCAACGGAGTTTCCTCAGTTGGGACACGAAGGCACTTCTTCAGGTGGGATACATGGAATACATCATGTACGCCCTCAAGTGCAGCTGGTAGCTCCAATCTGTATGCCACAGCCCCAACCCTCTCGACGATGCGATAAGGCCCAACATATCGAGGAGCCAATTTGCCCTTGACGCCAAAACGCTATGGCCCTTCAAAGGCGAGACTTTGAGATACACAAAGTCATTGGGCTCAAAGCTCAACTCACGGCGACGACGATCCGCATAGCTCTTCCGCCTGGACTGAGCCGTGCGCAAATGCTCGCGGATCAACTGAACCTGACTTTCGGCCTCATTGATCGAATCTGGGCCGAAGAACTGCCTCTCACCGGTCTCTGACCAGTTCAATGGGGTTCTGCATCTCCTCCCATACAAGGCCTCAAATGGTGCCATGCCAAGACTAGCCTGAAAGCTGTTGTTGTAGGAGAACTCAGCAAACGGCAAGCATTTCTCCCACTTCTTCCCATAGGAAAGAACACAGGCACGGAGCATATCTTCCAACACTTGGTTGACTCTCTCCGTCTGACCATCAGTCTGGGGATGAAAGGCCATGCTGAAATGAAGGCGGGTCCCCATAGCCTCTTGCAGACTATGCCAAAACCGAGAGGTAAGAAGCGCACCACGATTGGAAATAATCGTCTTGGGCACACCATGAAGACTCACAATCCTCGAGACATAAAGTTCGGCCAAAGGCCCTACACGAAGCTGAGTCTTGACAGGAAGGAAATGTGCCACTTTGGTTAACCTATCAATGACAACCCAAATGGCATCGTTTCCCTTAGACGAGCGAGGCAAACCAGTGATGAAGTCCATGCCAACGGAATCCCACTTCCACTCTAGCACAGGCAAAGGCTAAAGAAGACCTGCTGGACGCTGATGCTCGGCCTTCACACGACAGCACACGTCGCACTCGGCAACGAACATGGCAATCTCGCGCTTCATACGGGTCCACCAGAATCTCTGACGAAGATCCTAATACATCTTGGTAGCCCCGGGATGGATGGACAAGGGGGAATCATGGGCTTCGCGGAGAATCAAATCCCGCAGTTCCATGGCCTTAGGAACCACAAGCCGTTGCCCAAACCATACAACTCCGTACTCATCCTCTGAAAAGCACTTGGCTGCCCTGTCCTTGATGTTCTGCTTGATTTGACTCACACCAACATCTGTCTGCTGTGCGGCCTTGATCTGATCCACTAGGGTCGGCTACACAACCAAAGAGGCAAGAGAACCGTGCTCGACCAAACCCAAATTGAGGCGCTGAAATTCTGCAATGAGGGGAGGCTGCTGCTCTTGGAGCATCAACATGTTGCAATACACCTTTCGACTGAGTGCATCCGCAACGACATTGGCCTTGCCCGGATGATACTGGAATGCCCATGTCATAGTCCTGATCAATTCCAACCATCTTCTTTGCCTGAGGTTCAGATCATTGGGTGAACAAGTACTTCAAGCTCTTGTGGTCGAATACACCTCACAACGGTTACCAATCGATAATGCCGCCAAATCTTGAGTGCATGGACCACCGCACTAACTCAAGTCATGAGTAGGATAGTTGAGTTCATGAGGCCTCAATCGCCGCGATGCATAGGCCACAACCTTGCCCTCCTGCATAAGAACACAACCAAGACCCTGACGAGAAGCATCACAATAGATATCAAAACTCTTGTGAATATCAGGGAGAACAAGCACTGGAGCTAAGGTCAACCGCTTCTTGAGTTCCTGAAAACTCACATCACAAGCAGTAGACCACTCAAAGTTCTTATCCTTCTTGAGCAATTCAGTCATAGGCTTCGCAATCTTGGAGAAATTCTCGATAAAGCGGCGATAGTAGCCAGCCAAACCAAGAAAACTCCGCACATCGGTGACCGACTTGGGCTGACCCCAAGATAGCACATCACTGACCTTGCTAGGATCTACAGCCACACCTCCTGCTGAAAGAACATGGCCCAAGAATGCCACTTCCTTCAACCAGAACTCACACTTGCTGAATTTGGCATACAGCTGGTGCTCACGCAGCTTGCCCAACACAAGCTTAAGATGCTCAGCATGCTCTTCTTCGCTCTTGGAGTAGATAAGAATATCATCGATGAAAACCACCACAAACTTATCCAAATACTCCATGAATACCGAGTTCATAAGGTTCATGAATAAAGCAGGAGCATTAGTTAAGCCAAAAGACATGACGGTGTACTCGTAAAGACCATAACGAGTAGCAAAGGCCGTCTTCGGAATATCCTCGGCCCTGATCCTGACTTGATGATAGCCCAATCTCAAGTCAATCTTGGAGAATACCCGTGCTCCGGTCAACTGATCAAAAAGATCATCAATACGGGGCAAAGGATACTTGTTCTTCACCGTCACCTCATTAAGCGGACGGTAATCAACACACATGCGCAAGGTCTTGTCCTTCTTCTTCACAAAGATAACTGGACAACCCCAAGGTGATGAGCTAGGACGAATGAAACCCTTCTCTTCCAGCTCACCAAGTTGCTTCTTCAACTCCTCCAACTCATTAGGAGGCATGCGATACGGCCTCTTTGATATAGGGGCGGTACCGGGCAGCAACTCTATAACGAACTCCAGGTCTCGAACGGGAGGCATCCCGGGCAAGTCTTCGGGAAAAACATCCACGAAATTACATACTGTGGGAACATCCTGGATCTCCACGATGGGCTTTGCTTCAAGCGCACAAAGAAGGGGCTCTCGCAGCTGCGGTGAAAACCCAACCTGTTCACCTGAAGGGCTGGTGAGAAAGACAATCCTCCTAGCACAATCGATTTGCCCCAAGTGTTGGGACAACCAATCCATGCCAAGAATCACATCCAGACGTGCCGAGTCAAGTAGGATAAGATTCGCCAAGAATCCCACTCCTTCAATGTGGATAGGAACGTCCCGGCATACTTGGTCAGCTCTCATTTCCGAACCCGGAGAGCGAATAAGTAGTGAAACCCCCAAAGGAACACAGTGAAGACCACTATCAACAGCAAACGACCTCGAAATAAAAAATTACGAAGCTCCAGAGTCAAATAAAACTGTAGCAGGACGAAAATAAACAAGAAGCGTACCCAACACCACGTCGGGCGCCTCCTGTGCCTCCTCAGCCGAGATATGGTTGACTCGGCCGCTCCCTAAACCCGGGGTCTTCTAGTCAGGTGGGTGACCACTCCCTTGCCCGCATCCTCCATTAGGACGAGGGGCCGCTCCAGTCTTCTTAGGGCAACTACTCGCATAGTGGCCCTTGTTGTGGCGATAGAAGCGGTGGCGTCGGCGCAGCGGGTTGCGGGAACACCTGCCGCTTTGGATCGCAGCGCACGTGGATCGAGTCACTACTGCGGGGATGTGGAGCTGGTGCCGAAGGCCTCGGCGGTGGTGAAGCCAAAGAACGGGCCCCTGGTGTAGGCCCAACTCGGGGACGAACGAGGCCGGCCTACGCAGACCGCTGGGCCTCCCACTTGCGCTTGCGGGACTCGCCCAGCGCTCTCGCCTTGTGCTCGGCGATGATGGCCTTGTCCACCAAGGTGCGGAAGTCGAAGTCCACAATAGAGAGCTTGTCCTGCAGCTCCTCGGACAAGCCCTCCATGAACTTCTCTGCTTGGCCTCATCGGTGGTCACCTCGGCGGAGCGTACCTCGCCGAATGGTTGAACTCATGGAGGTACTCAGTCACAGATTTGCGCCTGTTTGAGCGCAAGGAACTCCTTCTTCTTCAGCTTCATCAGGCCGGCGGGAACATGGGCCCGACGGAAAGCTGACTGAACTCCTCCCACGAGACCACGTGTCCCGCGGGCTGCATGGCGAGGAAGTTCTCCCACCATGAGTGCCGCACCCTCCAACCGATGGGATGCGAAAGTGCTCGCTCTGCTCGCCATGGCGAGCAACGTTGAGCTTCCGCTCAACCAGACGCAGCCAGTCATCTGCGTCCAAGGGATCCTCGGACCGGGAGAAGATAGGAGGCTGAGTACGGAGGAACTCCGCAAGCCCCCCCACGCGCCTGATGTCCACCACCTCCAGATCCGGAGGCACCAGAGGGAGTGGAGGTGTTCCTCGCGATGACCTCCAACACCCTACGGTCCTCCGAACGGTTGCGTTCGATCTGCATGAGGACTTCAGCCATGGTCGGAGGAGGTGGAAGCTCCTCATTGGGGCTACCCGGCTGATTCCGACCACTACGGGTCCCTCCAGCCATCCTGTTTCACTAAGACAAGTTAGCTACAACTTGAGACCCAAAAGCACGGTAATCCAAACTCAATTAAAAAGGGCTCAAGAACAACCACAAAAGAGCACAAGACCATAAGTCACCAAATCAACTTCCCGAAACGACTAACCCGTATGGAAGGAACGAGTAATCGTTTGAGAAGGCCAAAATTTCAGAACTCAATCCTAGCCCTAAACAGCCCAAAAATCAAGGTATAACCACCTAATAGAGGATTAGGCATTTAGCTAACTCATATCACTTCCTACCCTTTTATTCCCTCCAGTTTTAAGTGAATTAGCCTCTCATTATCAGCACTATATACTAATTACAAGCTAGCTGTCCAGAATTTGCGCTTGCTGTCCAGATTTCCCCTTCAAGCCCTTGGCCGAAACTTGAAGCTTCAGGAGCTCCTAATCTTCACTCCAAACAGCCAAGACTCAATTTAAAGCTCTCATGGTTCTCCCAAAACCAAACTTAATCGATTAATAGCTAGCTTTTGAAAGGAAGAGAGGAACACTTTTCCAAAACTTAAGTGAGAGGAAGGTGAGATGAGCAAGCCAAGATAGGTAAGGAGTAAAATCTAAGAACTCACTTAAATTTTTATAAACCCTTTTTGACACTTGAACATAGGTTTTCAAAATATCCTAAAGGCGACCAAGCTAAGGGTTTCTACGGTCAGTATGGCTCTGATACCAACTTTGTGAGGACCCGGAATATTTAACTAGTAACACTTAACCTCCAAATGGTTCTAGCATTACTAATTAAACATTCTAAGCCTCAATGGACATATGCTTCCCAGAATTGCAGCACATGCACATCATCACAAAATTACACATCATTTCCATACAACATATATTACCAAGTCTAGTAAAGGATATACATAAAGTAAAGTTATTACAAAAGAGCCGACCGGCCAAATAGAGTAATATACAAGAATGACAGCGGAAGCAAAAGGTGCCATAAGATGGCTAGAACAAAAGTCGACCGGTTAGCCACACAACCCACAAGGCAACCGACCGGGCCGCCAAGCTAGACGCCTCTAAGGCTACCACAGCACAACTCACAGAAGTGAGGCCCCTCAAGCTCACCTTCTTCCTCTGCAACAAATACATTTAAGCAAGATAATCGAGTACACAAGGTACTCATAAGATCGACGTGGGAATAGCGCACCTATTCATAAACTACATGCAAGCTTATTTAGGTGGAGGTTATATGTCTCATTTTGCACAAAGCCAACTTTATTTGCAATAATGTAATACATTTAAGAGCAAGTTTGCAAATCTGCTTTATTGCTAAAATAACAGCGAAATAATGATAAATACAAGTAACCACCTGGAAGTGACTATCCCAATAGCCACCACAACATAGCACGAATCCCCGATTCGTACCACCCATCAAGTTTTAATTAAAAGGTTGTAGTCTAACTCTTGAAAGACTTTGCCAAGCGTATCCATAACCTAGGACGAGGCTATTCGAATAGTTTTAACCCTGCAGGGGTGTACCAATGTACCCACACTTCAGACCGCCTTTAAGCCACAAAGCACACTTCCGAAGGTATGCTGGCACGGCTAAGTCCTACGAGACTTTTTCCAATATTGTGTATCAACCATGAGCCGCTCGTATGGATAGAAATCCATACGCTTGCATTGCAAGCCGAAAGACAACAAATCCCATCACGGGTGAAGTCTTTCGGACACTACAATGCTCCCAACACCATCCCTCCTGCGACCTCCTGCGACCCGAAGCTAATACACTCCAAAGTACTAAGTCAAGAGAGGTCTCATACCCTCTAGTGTGGTTAGCACGCTAAAATGCTTGGTTTAGTGTAACAAGATGTTCGGTCCTTGTTGACCCGGGCACCATTCCAGTCACACCCAAAATCACACCATCTTACCATTGTGCCCAAGTCTAAATTATTTTGTTTTCAGTTTTAGTTTTAATAAGTAGACATGGCACAAGGCTGAAATCATAGATCATAATAAGTTTTATGTGATCAAGGTTATCGACAAGTCGATAACCGCCCATTTCTACCGGAGGCTAAGCATGGCTAAGCAATTAATTCGCAAACTACTAAGTGACAAGAGCTCATCCACGAACTCTAAATCACAGCAATGCCTAGGCTCATGGTAGTAGAGGATAATCATTTGCCTAAGGAAATGCATCTACTAGGTCAACTAACGACAATAGTTTAACGCAAAGTAGCAATGCATACATGGAAGTTGTAAACAACATAAATACTTAAAATACTAGGATTAACATGATCAAACTGCTTGCCTTGCTGGGATTGTTCTTGCTGCAGAGGAGGATTCTCGGGCTCAATATAATCTTCGGAACCTAACGCGAAAATACGATAAAGCCAATAAGAACAAAGAACACCAAATAAAACTTAACAGCAAAGAACATCCAAATCCCAAGAAATTTATACAGCAACTAGGGGATGATTTTATACAATTTTAGGAACAAGAATTTTGCAATTTGGATCTATGATGCAAAAGTTACAGTCAATATACTCTTTCTCAGCCTCTTTAAATCAACTAAATTAATTATAGGTACTGTTTATGGTGAAAATTTCTAGAATGATCTAAGATCCGAAATTTTTATAGCAGGTATATTATGACATCCTAATAACAGCAAAGTTGAGCTTACTAAATTTGGAGCTATAATGATTTACTTATGATTTTTCTAAGTTATAAGCCTAGCACATTACATTTTCCAGAATCATAAACATGCTCAAAACCTATTTCATTTTAAGGTACACTAACAGAGGAATTTAACAAAATTGATTTTGCACATTTTGGAGTTGTACAGAAAAAGATATGCATTTTCCAAGTTTTATTCTATTTTTGGGATATTCAAAATTGGCAGAAATCAAGTTATATGAGTTACACAACTTTCTGTGACAGGAACATGCTCAATTACATTTTTACATTAAACTACAGAGGCATAAAAATTTATTACAGCTGGAAACATCTAAAAAGGATTTAAAATGAATTAGTTATGAATTTCTAAAGTTTTGATACCATTTTCAGTTGATAAATAAATACTTACAAAAATGCAATCCAACTCAAATGGAAATAAACGACGTGGATGCTCAAGAGCCCTTGATTTAACATCCTACGGCCCACGCGCGCCAAGAACAGCGCACGCGCGCGATCTCTAAAAGGAGCCTACCGTTGGATCAAGATCCAACGACTCACGAGGAATGATGCAACCGGACGGTGCGGTTGCCTCGACTAACCACGACCGCAGATCTAAAGATGAACGGCTCTGAGCACATATCTAATCGGAGAGTCCGATTGCACACACGATCTCAGCCGCAGATCGCGAGATAGACGGTCCAGAATGAAGAGGGGAACCGGATGGTCCGAATGCATACCAGATCTGGGCCGTTGATCACGAGATCGACGGCGGACCAAGATCGAAGTGCAACCAGGAGCGCTGACATGTGGGGCCACATGTCAGTGACTGGGAGTCACACACGCAAGCTTTAACACACGTGCACAGTGCACGGGGTCCACATGGCAGCGAGACACAAGAATTATTTTAGGACAGGCAGTTAATTACTAATGACCAATGATTAGTGATGATTAGCAATTAATGTGTCCTAAAGGTTTTATGCAGAGGCGATTTAAGGACTGAGGGCCCACCTGGCAATGGCACAAGATGACGGCTTCGGACATATTTATTGCTAACAATGATTAGCAATAAATAAACCCAAAATCAGCCCTAATGACTTCTGGTCTTTGGTCTTAAGCTTACGGGCCCACATGTTAGTGAGACATTAGGCCAGATTAAGACACCATTAATACTTAGCAATGATTGGGTATTAATCGTGTCTCAGCAATCGACGAAGGCGCGCCCGGTGACAAAACCGAGTGGCTTTCACGGCTTGTCGTCGGCGACTCCGGTCGCGGCGGCGCCCACAAAATACCAAAATGGGTTCGCAATAGTGATGCGGACCCAATGGTGATGACCTCGCCGGCGGTGGAGGTCTAGAACGCCGGCGAGCCGGAAAACATAGAAGGAGGCCATTTCGGCAAAACATGAAAATAGCAAAATGCTCCGCTGCGGTCCAGGAAAGCGAGTGCCATCACTTGTAGGGACTAATAAGAAGCTACCTCAGCCAAGATGAGCTTCAAAAGATGGCTGGAGAAGCTTGAACACGATGGAGTTCACCGGAGCCGAGGAAGATGAAGAAGAAAATGGCAACCTGAGCAAAATGAACACCAATGGGTGATCAAAATAGCTTCATAAAGGTCCCCATAAGCCCCACAAGTAAGTAATTGCAAAAAAGAACCACTTACCGGAGTTGGAGAAGAAAGGGGGTGAAACCAGCCGAAAATCTCCAAACTTAAAATTGATTCATTCCTGAGAATGCAACCCAAAATTAAGTTAGGGAAAACATAAAGGAAGTTGAGGAGCTCAAAAGGGTACAAGAAAGATTGAAAGTGAACCACTCGACACCAAGATCGCCATTGGAGCTCTCGGGTCAACAATGGTGGTTTGAAAGGTTGAAGTGGTTTTGAGCTCAAACACAGAGAGGAGCTAGGTGTGGTGTAAAGGAACACCAGGAGGACCTAGAGGGGGCAATATATAGGGAAGGGATTAGGGTTTCGAGCAAGAACGTGAGTCCATGGTGGGCTCGGTTCATGCTACGGCCATGGACCAAGAAATGATGGGAGCAAGTGAGCACGGTGACAATGGAGGAGAAAGCCTGATGCGCATTTAATGCCCCGCAGAGAGACGTTGACGAGAGTAAGCTTGAAAAGACAGTGCGAAGCTGCCCTCTCTCTCTCTCTCTCTCTCTCTTCCTGCCATTGACACACGCGTGCACGGCGAGCCAGAGGAGGAAGAAGAACAGCGAAAAGGAATCGTGGCCGTCGGATCTGAGATGGACGGCTGCGATTGAAAGGGTCCGACGGTGGGGGTCTAACACTCCAAATAATCAGAGCGGTCCGATCAAAAATGAACGGCTCAGATGGATGGAACGTTCATGGCGGTCCGAATGTTTCTGCGCATGCGGACCGAGCGATTAAGATCCAACGGCTGAGGTTGGACGCGCGCTGTAGGTGAGCCCAGGTGCAGTTAGTGGGTTCGACCGAGTCAAGTGGCTCGAGCTCGAGCCCGACTCGAACCGAAGGAACAGTGAACCAGGTTTTAGATTTTAAATAGACAGAGACTTTTGAGGATTTATTAGAGGTAGCAAAATAACTCCAAAAATTCTGAAATTTTTACAGGAGCTTGCTGACTTAGGCATTGACCTTGTGTAAACTTTTCAGAGGCTTTTATGCATTGCATTTTTCTCCAAAAATTCTACAAGGTACTGGTTCATGGTTTGACTGAGAGTCAAGCAGGTTTGACTGCCCTATAAAAGTATTCAAACAATTTCTAAAAATTATGAAATTTTTCAGAGGGTTCACAAACCATCCCAAGAACTTAGGAAAAATATTTCCAGGAGATGATCAAAAGGTTGACAAGATTGTTTTTGACAGATCAAGATTTGGATCAAAGACTTGTAACTTTGTATTTCCAAAGCTCTTGTACAATAATTGCTTAGTACACACAGGAAATACATGATGTAAGAAAAAGTTTTAATTCCTACTCATTTTCTTACATTTGAAACACAAGCCCAAAAATTGGGATGTTACAGACCGGTTCTCCAGACGGTCCAAGTACACTCTTAAAGGAATCAAGAGGGAATTCAAAACAGCGGATATGAGTCTCGTGTTGGCTCCCAACATCAGCGACCAACATGCTCATACCCTCCTTCAACGTCAATCACATCCATAAAACATTCATACATTGATAATCCAAAAGACATACAACATAATAGTTAAGTCTAAGCTATTACAAAGCAGCCGACCAGCCAAATTCAAATAAGAACAACAAGTAGCAGAGGAAGCAATATAAATAAACCAAAAGTCTAGCATGGTATGCCCCATAACCCATGGCAACCGACTGGGGGTTAAATAACAGCACTACTCGTCAGCGTCGCCTAAATTGGCGTTAACGAGCTCATCGGGCGCGAAGTCTTCCTCACCTGAATTTGCAGAGCCGGGTTGAGTACAATTGTACTCGCAAGTCTTACACAAATTAAAAATATTTATGTATAGAGGATATCAAAAGAATGGTATTAGTGGCTTAGTTTTGTATACAACACAACAATTTTCAACCTACACATACTAGTTTTACAATTGCCATTTTGTAAACAAGTTTTTAAGCAAAAGATAAACATGTGGCATATATTAATATTGATAAACAATTAAAACAAACAATACCAAAGCGGCAGCCCACCTTGATAAACTAACATGCATGAATACCCATTCATGCCGAAAACCGAGTTGTAACAATATCAATTTTAATTCAAAGTCTAACAATAATGACTCCCGAATTCAAGCGGTCGTCCGTAACCGTGGATAGGGTTATTCGAATAGATTTACACCCTACAGGGGAGTACAACTTTACCCACATCGACTCGCCAGCCCATAAGCCAAACAAACCGCCTTTGGTGAGTTGGTCGGGGAGATCGAGATTTGGTATTGTCTAGCAAGAAGATCCTATTGTGTTAGATCACCCATGCGAGATGAAATCCCAACTTAGCACATATGCATATAGCAAATGCTAAGCGAGCACGCAAGTTGTGTCGGAGGGGCCAGTGTAAGGTAGTTAGTTTGTTGGGTGACCCCCAACATAAGTAATCGTGCTCACCCGCACAGTATATATTACACTGGGTTCCTAAGGAACATAGGATTTCACGGTCGCTATGTCCTCACACCACCTGTGGACTAAACCAATAAAATCTTCCCCTTACTTAACTAAACAGCACCCATAATACCGCGTGTGGTAGTACGAGTGTTACTTGAATTAACGACATCACCAAAGTTCGGTCCTTGATGGTCCGGATAAGACAACCACAAACCTGAGTCTCGTGCACGAAGGCACCCACACTACAACCACTTGTCCAGACCCAATCCTTTTTAAATTTACCAAAGAACTAAACAACCAGATTCGAAGATCTGGACCAAAGGTAGAAAAGATAAAGGTGAGGTGTTTCCCAAGGTCGACGGAATAATCCTGTCAACTGGACTACCGACAAATCTAGACTTGCATGGCTAAGCGACAATGAACAAAATAGAAATATCATCACATCCATCTATCCTTAAGCATATATGTACTGGAAAAATAACAAGGATAGCATCAAGAGGAGGACATAACTAATTGCTTATCACAAAAATATTGACATATCAAAATAGCATGCAAGCAAATATCATTGCATTTCAAAACACTAACTTATTAAAAGCTGGGATCAACATGATGCAAAAGAAAGTTCAAATGATGCTTGCCTTGCTGGAACTCAAGTTGCTCACTCTCGGTGGCGTAAGGGTCTACGTCGATCACTTCGGATTCTACACAAAAACACATCGAATCAACACCAAGAAAATCCTAAAAATTCAAACTGCTCAAAAATGCATGAATCTTATACAGTAGCAAGATGATTATTTTAGATGAATTTAGGTGAAAGAGTTATTCCATTTGGAGTTAGTATGTGAAAGTTATAGTAGTTTGAAAATCAGATTTCTGGAAAAAAGCTGAAAAGAGTGCTTCGATTACTATTCATCTGAATTTAATTATTTAGTAAAAATTTGTAGAACATTGGTGCAAGAAAGGATTACATAGATAAATAGAGAATAAAAAGTTATGACAAAAATAAATTGGTTCATCTCATTTGGAGTTCATATGAATTAGTTATGAATTTTCAAAGTTAATAACATTTTTTAGTGTGAAAATAATTCGGTTAAGGATCAATTTCCAAAAACTATATTTTTTGGGACCGAGACATGTTTGAAACCTATTTCATATTAAAGTTCATTTAATATTAAAATTATCAAAAATTGGTTTCACTGGATTTGGAGTTGATGTGAAAAAGATATGAATTTTTGAAGACATATGAATTTTTAGTGTACAAATAATTGATTTCTGGATTTCCTTCTAAACTCTGAGCTGAGAACGTTCGGACCGTCCGAACTAAGGGATAGGGCCCGTTTGGACTGGTCCGAACATGCCCCTGACTCATGCGAACTGACAGGTGGGCCCGTTGTCATAGACACGATCTATGAATTTGGTCCACGACTTCACCTGCACAGACCACAGGGCACTTAAGTTACCAGGCCCACAAGTGACACATTAGTTCTTCTAAGACATCTATTTAATAAACAAAGCAATGATTAGGTCCTAACGACCGGGATTTACTGCTAATCCTCTTGCTACAGTGGCGGTCGGAGAAACCGATAAAACTCCCGAGTTCACTTGCAAGCTCACCGCCGGCGATGTGATCCACGCCGGCGTGAACCAGGGGCATGAACGGGTTCACAATAAGCTTTCACATCTAATGGTGCCGGTGATGGTGGCTTAGGTGGTCTACACCGGCGGCTAGCGAGAGAGGGGCGGTGATGCTTATACGGCCAAACGTGCATGGAAGTAGATAGCTCCGCATTGTCCAACTGAGTGGGTGCCAAAGCTACCAAGGGACTAAGTGAAGCTACCTGAGCGTTGGAAAAATGAGTAGAGATGACCGGAGGTAGCTCAAAGTCGACGATGTCCACGGCGGCGCTACGGCTTCACAAAGAGAAGACGTTCTAGTGAAGGAGAAAGGAAATGGGTGGTCAAGAGAGCTCAAGTGAGGCCTACTAGAGGTGTACAAATGAGGAATTGAGCAATAACTTACCACATCAGAGATGGGGAAGAAGACTAGGGTTTTGACCGAAAATGGAAAAACTTCAGAATCCTCGGGTTCCTGTGACGCATCAAACTTATGTTTAGAGGCACCTGGTGATGCGCTTAAGCGTGGATAAAACTCACTAGAGGTGATAAGGAGCAGTTGAGCTCTTGCGGAGTGCGCTCTGGAGACGAGGATGGCACAAACACGTTCCCGAAGCTACAAGCGAAGGCAAAGGTTGACATAAGCAAAAATGGAAATGGCATGCAAGGACAAGGCTAGGGGACGCTAGAGCTTGAAACTTACTCGAGAATGGAGCATGCACAAGCGTCCTCCTCTCAGCCATGAAGAGAATGCTAGGGTTAGGGGGCAACTTAAAGGTGGCTGATGGATGGAGAGGAGGCGGTGTTACACGGTGAAGCTTGGGGAGTGGTCGGGAGAGCTGGTGGATTGACGTTGTCCACTGGTGCAGCTCAGAGCTCAGCGGCGACGTGGCGGACACGCTCTGTGCGAACCAACGGGAGGAGGAAGAAGCTGACAAGCAGGCCCAGGTGATGTTCGGATTGGTCCGATCGGAGATGGGTTCCGTTCCGACTAGTCCGAACAGCCTAACTGTTGATTGCTATAAAATCCAAACCTTCCTATTTTGACCGAGCTAAATAAAATAGCAAATAAATTACTAAATTCCTGAAAATTTTCAGGGAGGTTGCTAGGCTGACCTAGTACACATATAAATTTTGAAACCTCACTGTTCAAGATTTATTTGCTTATTATAAATTAAAAACTAGAATAGGTTGTTGAATAGAGTTTCAATTTTGGTGTGGGTTGAACTGAGTTCCAAAAATTTGGGAAAAAATAGATTTATTCATTATAAATAATATAGTATTTAAATAAATTATTTTCCAATGATGATCACAAGTTTTTATTTTTGTTTTTCTTTTGGGGAGTTGATTTAGGTTATAGTTTAATCTTTGATTAAGATTTTTCAAGTGCAATAAATAATGCAAATGCTTCAAAACTAACATGCATGCTGATGAGATGCATAATAATTCTATTTATTAAAAATGGGGATGTGACAAACCTCTCCTCCTTACAAAAGATCTCGACCCCGAGATCTCGGTAGTTCGAAAGATGGATAGGAAGGTTCTAAAAGATACAACATCTGTTGTCTTGATTTTCTAAAAAAAGATAGAGCTAAGATATCCTAACAAGGTTACAAGGAAATTCTATTACATTTTCCTTTCTATTGCTTTGTTTAACATTTCCTTTCTTGATTCGAAATCACGTCATACTTCTGGAAAAAGGTCAGGAAGTTCAGTTCACATCCGATCCTCACACTCCCAAGTTGCTTCATCTTCAGTATGATGGCTCCACTGAACCTTCAAGAATTTGATGTTGCAATTTCTTGTCTTGCGCTCATTTTCTTCAAGAATGTGAATTGGGAGCTCCCGATAGGAAAGAACGGGTTGATATTCGAGTTCTTCCAACTGTGTTGCTTCGGTTGGGACTCGAAGACATTTCTTCAGTTGTGAGACATGAAAAACATCATGCACATCTGAGAGAGAGGGTGGCAACTCTAATTAACAGGCCACCGATCCTTGCTTCGCTAGAATTCGGAATGATCTAATGTAGTGAGGTGCCAATTTGCCCATAACTTGAAAGCGATGGGTTCCTTCCATCAGAGAGACTTTAAGGTAGATATGATCGTTCACATCAAAACTCAACTCGCGTCGACAACGATCGACATAAGACTTTTGACGAGATTGAGCCGCCCGTAGTCGCTCTCGAATCATACGAACTTGAGCTTCTGCGTCCTCCACCAAGCTTGGGCAATAAAATGGCCTCTCTCTGGTCTCAGACCAGTTCAACGGTGTCCTACAAGCTCTTCTATACAATGCCTCGAAAAGTGACATCTGTATGCTCGATTGGAAGCTATTATTGTAGGAAAACTCCGCATAAGGTAAGCATTTATCCCAATTCTTGCTGTAGGACAGTACACATTCTCAAATAAGGTCTTCTAATATTTGATTCACCCTCTCAATTTGTCCTCCTGTTTGCGGGTGGTATGCGGTGGTAAAAGATAGATTGGTTCCCATTGCTTGATGGAGATATTTTCAGAAGTAGGATGTGAACCGAGCACCTCGATCTGAAACGATCACCTTAGGTACACCGTGGAGATAAACAATTCTCGAGATGTAAAGCTCCACTAACTTATTCCCGGAGTCGGTGGTCTTGACGGGAATAAAATGGGCAACCTTTGTCAAACGATCAACAATTACCCATATAGAATCAGACCTAGTTTGAGTCCTTGGAAGGCCGGTGATGAAGTCCATCCTGACTTCCTCCCACTTCCACTTGGGAATGAGCAACGGTTGGAGTGTTCCTGCTAGCTAGTTTCAAGTGCCCAGCCTTAACTCTTTGGCACACGTCGCACTCGGCAACATACTGTATGATTTGCTGCCTCAATTTGGTTCCACCAAGGCCTCTTTTCTAGGTCTTGGTACATTTTGGTATTCCCGGGGTGTATGGAGAACTAAGAGTCATGAGCTTCTTTGAGAATTAATTCTCTCAACTTGGGGTCTAAAGGCACCACCAAACGGTTCTCGCACCACAGGGCGCCTTGGGCGTCCTCGGTAAAACCTTTGACCTCTCCTTGCTTCAAATCCTCCTGGATTTGAGTCACCTCTACATCGGTCTTCTGGGCTTCCTTGATCTAGTCCTCTAATGTGGATTTCACACTTAGGGCAGCAAGGTAACCTTCTTCAATCATCTCAAGGCTCAGTCGTTGCAGCTCAGTACACAAGCCTGCCGAAACGGGTGTTACCGACATGTAGTTGCATTGAAACTTTCTGTTCAACGCGTCGGCTACTACATTGGATTTTCCCGGGTGATAATGGAGTCCCATATCGTAGTCATTGATCAACTCGAGCCACCTTCTTTACCTCAAGTTCATATCGGCTTGGGTGAAAATATATTTGAGGCTCTTGTGATCGGTGTAGATCTTGCAATGATTACTGATGAGGTAATATCGCCAAATCTTGAGAGCATGGACTACAGCTGCTAGCTCTAAGTCATGTGTTGGATAATTTGCTTCATGTGACCTCAATTGCCTCGATGCATACGCCACAACTCGTCCTTCTTGCATAAGCACACAACCGAGCCTGTGACGAGAAGCATCGCAATACACATCGAAGCTTTTGTGAATATCGGGCAGAATGAGCACTAGAGCTTTGGTCAGACATTCTTTTAAGATCTGAAAGCTTTCCTCACATTCCGCTGACCATTCAAACTTCTTTTCTTTGTTTAGAAGCTGTGTCATTGGCCTCGTAATTTTTGAGAAATTCTTGATGAACCTGCGGTAGTAACCCGCAAGTCCAAGAAAACTATGGATGTCGGTGATGCTCTTGGGCTGTCTCCAGTCAAGTACATCTTGTAATTTGCTAGGATCAACAGCAACACCGCCCTTGGATAGCACATGACCCAAGAAACTCACTTCATGGAGCCAAAACTCGCATTTGCTGAATTTTGCATAAAGTTGATGTTGACGAAGCTTCTCCAACACAAGCCTCAAGTGTTGCGCATATTCTTCATCAGACTTGGAGTAGATGAGGATGTCATCGATAAAAACAATGATGAACCAGTCCAGGTACTCCATGAAAACTGAATTCATGAGGTTCATGAAGTACGCTGGTGCATTTGTCAATCCGAAGGACATGACAGTGTACTCGTACAAACCATAATGAGTAGAGAATACCGTCTTTGGAATGTCTTCGGTTCTGACCTTGATCTGATGATATCCCAAATGCAAATCAATCTTGGAGAAAACTTGGGCTCCACTCAGTTGATCAAACAAATCATCAATCATCAGAAGCGGATAATTGTTCTTGACAATGACTTCATTTAGCGGACGGTAATCAACACACATCCGCAAACTCTTGTCTTTCTTTTTGACAAAGAATGCCAAGCATCCCCAAGGCGAGTAGCTCGGCCTAATGAATCTCTTGTCTTGAAGTTCCTTCAGTTGTTCTTTCAATTCTACCAACTCATGAGGAGGCATCCGATACGGCCGTTTTGAAATGGGCGTAGTACAGGGTGCAAGCTCGATCACGAACTCGACTTTGCGATTAGGAGGCATGCCTGGAAGTTCTTCAAGAACGACATCTGGATAGTCACAAACCACTGGTAGCCTCTCTATATCAAGAGTGGTACTTACTTCCATAGCATAAAGATGAGAACTAACAATTTTTGGAGTAAAAACGACTTGATTGCCGTTTTCACTTGTGACAGAAATTGACCGATGTGCACAGTCTATTTTTCCCTTATTCTTGGACATCCAATCCATGCCCAATATAACATCAATACCCACTGAATTTATCACTATTAGATTTGCCAAAAATTCTACCCCTTGGATCTCCACTTTTACGTCCTGGTCCGGAGACTGAATGTGATATGGTGGCTGAATTGTAAGCATTTCAAATTGATGTTGTGCAGTAAAACCTTTCTTGATAAATGAATGAGATGCTCCAGAATCAAATAAAACAAAAGCTGAACTTGAATTAACAAAGAGAGTACCCAAAACGACGTCTAGTGCGTCGTTTGCCTCCTCGGCAGTGACGTGGTTGACTCGGCCACATGCTGGAACTTGAGGGGGTGTGGATGCTGCCCTCGGAGGTGGTGAAGGTCTCGCTAGAGCTGGGGTTGGAGTTGGATAAACTCGGGTCATCCCATGTGCCTTCGCCAAACACCGGTCGGCGTAGTGCCCGATGCGGCTGCAGTGAAAGCACGTCACGTTCGGGTGGAAGTTGTTGTTCGGGGGCTGATTTCCCCCATTCTTTCGCTGTCCCGAAGGTGGTGAAGGTCTTGGTACAAAGGTAGGTGGCCTTGGTGGCATCGGTGCCTGAAACCGGGGCGGTTGGGGCTGCCCGGTGCGCGGTCTCGGAAAATTGCCGCTTGCTGAAATCAGCGCGGCTCTCTTCCTCTTTCTCGATTCATCCAAGGCTTGACTCTTGTTTTCTACCACAATGGCCTTGTTGACCATGTGTTGGAAGTTTCTGAAGTCATGGACGGCAAGTGCAAACTGCATCTCCTCATTCAAGCCGTTCATGAAACAGCTCTGACGGCGGGCATCAGTGGAGACGTCGTCTAGAGCATAACGAGCCAGGAAGTTAAACTCGTGCAAATACTCCGTGACACTCTTCCTTCCTTGCGTGAGAGCAAGGAATTTTTGTTGTTTGATGATCATCACTCCATCGGGGATGTGGGCCTCGCGGAAAGCCGCCTTAAATTCGTTCCATGTTGGAACGTTTCCATCGGGCTGCATGGCATAAAAATTGTCTCAACATGCACTCGTGGCCCCTTCGAGTCTATAGCTTGCAAATAAGACCTTCTCAACACCAGTGCATTGAACAATAGCTAGCTTCTTCTCGATAGCGCGGAGCCAGTCCTCCTCCTGCATGGGATCTTCAGAGCTCGAGAAGGTTGGGGGATTCATACGCTTGAAGCCAGCGAGTCCCTCATGTGCCCTTTGTGCTCCCGCTGTTCCGGATGGTCCTGGAGCTGGGGAGGTGTTGCGGGCGATGGCCTCAAGGATCCGAGTTTGATCCATGTGGTTCCTTTCTATTTGGGCCAATACTTCCACCATCGTGGGTGGCAGAGGAAGCACTTCTTCCGGCGGACCACCTTGCTGATTTTGGTGGCCGGACGGCTCCACACGTTCTCCTCATGTGTAAAGCTCCTGGACAGCAGCAGTATGGGATCCCGGGGGTGGTGTTCCCCCTTCTTATTGAGCCCTAGAATGCGTACTTGGTCCTGCCATCCTGTTGTCACATGGATGGTTAGAGAACAAATGAAAGATACGCTCACCGAGCGCGGACGAAAATCTGGACAGTGAGCATGTACTATTTAATTTAGCATGCATAATTACATAAAATGCACAAAAACTTAACACCAAATGGGGGGTACAAAGGCATTTGGGCCAGTACAAGATCTATGAAAGCAAATGATAGTTTTCCGGTACGATTACATTCATATAGGCTCGTAGGCGAATGGCAACTACCCGAAACAAAAAGTTCTTGCAAATAACACAAAGAGTTCACAAATACTACCCTATTACAAGAATTTAACGATAAATGCTCGCTGAACACATTTTCGGATAGTGACCTTGACCCTAATGTCCTAGACATCACGGTTGAAATTCACCGGGAATTCACCTAAAAGATGGCACCCGGGTGATCCTGTGTCTACGGGGTCCAATGGGTTGACGAGATGTAATGGAGATCCTTGCTCTACCACGTGGCCTCTAGCAGGTTCCGGCCTATGGGTGCGAGGAACACCCACCGACTTCGGGAAGACGATACTCCGGAGGTGCAGAAGCATATGGGGAGACCTCATTTGCGCCGTAAAGTACGCTACGGTGAACAAGCCCCATGTTACAAATGAGTTGCAGGTGCTCCTGGGCCACCACGAGATGTTGTCGAGTCTCATACGACTCATGCATAACACACCGATGAACTTGGTCCATGATATGAACCAATCTCGCCAATTGCCTCACTTGGGGTCTTCCCCGAACTGGATCCTGGCGAAGGTGTTCACTTCCGTGCCATGTTCTTGCATGGGAAAGTGGTCGTACGGTGGTTGAGACAACTCTGTCAAGTCATAACGAAGATGGCTCATGGCCACACGAGCCACTTCCTGCAACGCCATGGCCTCGGAAGTGCCACGTGCCTGAAAACAGTACGGAATGCTTCCTGTAACTTGTCTTGCGGCGATGTTGATCACTTCCAGGTATTCCTCCATACTTGGCCCTCTGTTGCGGCGGTAGATGGAGTACTGGGGTTGATAAGTGAAGTTGGCCCTCCACATCATGTCTCGGAGAAATGCCGGATAACAATCAACATTCTCCGCTTGGGTTTTCTTGACCAGGTAAGAGGAAAAGGTCAGTTTATAAATTCAAATGAGAGTAGGGTAAGAAAATGACACTAAGATGGATAAGGAATGAAAGAT
Organism: Ampelocalamus luodianensis; assembly: GCA_036346255.1. Taxonomy (NCBI): domain Eukaryota; kingdom Viridiplantae; phylum Streptophyta; class Magnoliopsida; order Poales; family Poaceae; genus Ampelocalamus; species Ampelocalamus luodianensis. Next base: position 7,024,779 of record CM070623.1, read on the forward strand.
TTTCATCACCTAAACTTTTTTAAATTATTTTGATAATTTGAAAATAATTTGACCAAGGACTTGTTAACACTAACGCCAGTGCTATTTCTAACCTACAGTTAGTATGGCTCTGATACCAAACGCTGTGAGGACCCCCAGGTTATTTCTGTAAGACCGAGGCCTTCCCGGTCTTATGGAAATAACTATGGGCCTCAAAGAAATGAATTCCAAACTAACTCTATTCAAGTGAGAGTACCTGACTGAACTAGAGCCACGGTGACCATGCAAAACTGCTCCTCTGCGAGTTCCACATGGTGACCGGTTCTCCAGACAGTCCAAGTACACTCTTAAAGGAATCAAGAGGGAATTCAAAACAGCGGATATGTAATACCCTGAACGTCGTTTCGGCTTCGGATTTAAATTAATCATGAGTCACCGTTATTCAAGAATCGTGGGAAAAGGAAATTAAAATGTAAGTTAGCATTAAATTGGGAAAAACAAAGAGATTTAATTTATTAAAAATAGTCTAGGAGGGCGGGCTTGACACCTTGGGCCCTGAGGGCCCAAGGTGGCCGCACCCTCCCCTTGCCCTAGCTGCCACTCCCTTTTATTTCCCTTGGCTGCACCTCCTCCCTTTTCCCCTCCCTGGCCGCCACTTTCCAGCCCCTCCCTCCCCATGGCTGCTGCCCTTGTGCAAGAAGAAAAAGGAGAAGAGGAAGGAGAAGAGGAAGGAGAGGAAGAGAAGGAAGGAGAAGAGAGGAACAGGAGAAGAAAAAGAGGGTGATCCCCAAGGTTAGGTAATTTTTCCCCATCCCAAATCCCTGATTTCTGCTGTAATTAGGTTCATAGCACGGGATTTGATGGGGATTAGCATTTAGGTTCTCCAATTAGAGAGTTCCCGCTGATTGCCCGTAGATCAATTCGCGCAGCGCAGTTGTTTGCGCGGTTTAGACCCATGAAACGATTTTTCCTGCAGTTTGTCCTAAAGGAAAACGTAGAGGACGACGATGCGCATCTACTGTATTTTTTCAGATTTGTTGGCCGCGTAATTTAGTCGTACCAGGATCTGGAATCTCGCTGTCCATCAGGGTTGCAGACAGGGACAGACCACTGTTCAGATGGGAATTAGGATAGTATATGAATTCTATATTTTTGGCCACCATTGAGAAAGTTGTAGGAATTTAGTAAGCTAGTTGCTGTATAAAAATAAAAATTTTAGAGCCATACTCTGTTGTTGGGAAGCTTTTGAACCTGACTGTCCTGACTGACAGAACAGAGGAGGATCTCTGTTTTGAGCATTTAGTTACCCCATGCTAAGAACAAAATAAAATATATGATCTACATGAAAAGTGTAGGTATTTAAGTGAGGAATCCAGATATATATCTTTTGCTGTGATTAGTTTTATACTTTTAAAGATATGAAATGTTAAGCAGCGCCGCTGCAGTGGGATTAGTGTAGAACCGTTCATGGAAAGGTTGTTGTGGGATTTCGGGGCTTAGCGACACCTTTGCTTCTTAAGAATCATTTTGAGTGTTGTTGTATGGTTCTGAGGTGTACTTTTGAACAGGTGGTTTTGCTCCTGATCGTACGTGATTGCGTCGCTTCGCCGGTAGAGGCAAGTAAATGTAGCGGTTGTGCTACGGTTTAACTCGTTATTCTTACTACTTGCAATATACATGTTTTTCATAACTTGAAGTTATATGCCGTGGTTGCATGTTTTATGGATAAGGCGTGGTAGCAAATTAATATTCATTTTTGCCATGCGTTGGAAGAGTTGTTGGTAGTCATGTGGTAATTTGCTTAATGAGCCAAATGCGGAATATGAAAATAAACTCAAGGTGGACATATTGATAATTCCTTGTGGTTATATTCATGATGATCATGTTGTGGTCTATGTGGTAGAGTTCCATTTAGATCGATTGATTTTGATCTTGGTGAATCGGGTGTGGGTTATGTGGTAATGGTCTTATGATACAATGGTATTGTGCTTAATGAGACACATGTGGATTATGAGAAAATATTCATGATGAGTATGTTGTTGACCTTCGTGGTTAAATTCTTGTGGTTTATGATTATCATATCATTCATGACATATCATGACATTTGCATTGTGGATGTCACCGCTTATAGTCGCGACCGTACCGGTACAACATCGTGCATTGCCGTAGCACGATGCATACTTTTACCTTGTTGGGTAAAGGTGCAGTGGAGCATAGCATACATATGCATTACATTGTGGAAAGATCATTTGCATACTTATGCAAGATATTGTGGTGAAGTTATATTACAAACAACTGCAACTTTATAGTTGTAATGTGGAATTGGCTCATGAGAGTCACTTGTGGTGTGAGGAAAGTGGCGATGGTCGTGGATTGGGGTTCATCCCTTGTGGTATGGTAGTGGTTGTGATTGTGGCATGAGATTCTACTCTCTTGTGGTAATTGTTGATAGCAGTTGTGGATGCGAGAAATAGTAAAGTTATGAGGTAAAACTTGTTAATGCTTTATTGTCATTGGTAGTGGTAGTGGTGAATAATATGAAGAAGTTAATCAAGATTCATTTGCTAATATTTTACTATTGATGGTAGTAAATATGGTTGAGGCTATAATTGTGATCATTATGGGAAATGGATATTGATGCTTAATATCTTTGTAGTTTAATTAACTTGTAATGAATGTGGATGCACATTATGGATGTGGACGGTGGATACTGTAAATGATGTTGTATATTTGTTTGTAGTCTGAATAGCCTGTTAAACAGTTTTGCTTGCTGAGATTTTTATCCCACCCTTGTTTTTTCCCCTACAGTGATTGTTGAGCATTCATGGGTTGGGTAGAGCGGCACCACAATAATGCACTTGGTTCATCAACTCATGTTGTAATAAAGTCGATGAAATTCTAGTCAAATGCTTAGCTATTCGTGGGTGAATATTTTATTTAATAATGATGGACTTGTGAACTATTTCTTTGATTAATCTGCTAGAGGTTGTTTTAATTATTGAACTTGTTACCGTTATCTTTGTTCCTTAGTTGTTTATGCTTCCGCTTAATGCTTCATGTCTAGGAATTGTTGCCGAATAAATTATCTTGAAATTTCGCTAGCTTAGTGGTTTAGTAGCATTCCAGGTAATGTGGGTCCCGGGTGTTACAGCTGGTATCGAGCGGCTTTAGGTCTGTGGTAATTAAAAATATTAAATTGACACACTGGTGCACAGTAGGATGGGATGGGTCAAGCATTGCATTCATGCTTTGACATGTTATATTGATTATTCATGCTATGAGATAATCTTGTATGTTTATGTGTTGTTTCTATGACTGCTATGAGTGAGGATAGTCAATGATAAGAGGTAGGGTTTGCGGTCGTTGCCTTGGGCATTGTCACTTATACCCCGCTCGTGGTACGGGATATTGATGCGCTACCTCGGCAACTTAGTTGCGGATGTCATGGGTAAGTTTCTTAGAAAAGTGTTATCCTCCTTGAATTGATGTTGGCCGATTCTTGGCCTATTGCGCTTAATGATTTTCTCTCGGTTAGCCGCTTATTGCATTTGTTGGGTGTCAATAGGCCTCCAATTGTTCTTGAGACCAAGTATTGTTTCTTTCTCGATTGATTGGTTGTTTGATGCGCCGTGAGCAAGTGCTTTTGGAGAGATCGGTATTTTCCGTGTTGTTCCATCTTTCTTGGCCGGAAAACATGACTCTTGTATTTCGCTTGATATTTTGAGAGAGAATCAAAGCTTTACGTGAAGTTCATTAACTTGTGGAAGCTTTGGCTCTATGCATTTGTTTTGAAGTTTGATTTCTCTCTAGAAGGGAGTGTTAAAACCCCTTTGTGATGTTTTGTTGTGTTTAAGTAGTAGGTGGAAATTATGTAAATAATTGATAGATTGTGAATTATCAAGTTGAAAAGTTAGCGTGGTACATCATTAATTTCTACTAACATCCTTAGAAGTGAGGTTGATTAATATGATGTTGTCCTGTTGTAGTTTCTTGAAGATTTGTGGCTAAGAATTTAGCGATACATGTGTAGAACTAATGCATTTATTAAGGAATATGAAAAACAATTGTTTTGACTATTGTAGTTGTTTAATTTTCCCAACTTGTTGGATAGATTGGATTGATCGATCTTAAGTAATTAATCTGACCATTCAGGATGGTCAAGTAAGGAGGTGTTGGAATATTGCCTTAATAAGATTAACCTTTAATATGTTCTCTCTTACATACTTGATGAGCATGTACAATCATAAATTTATGTAACTTTTACCATGCTAAATTGTTGAAACATGTATACGTAAATGGATGGAGGTTGATGTATTGACTTGTGGAATCTTGTCTTATAAAGATGGTATTATTGATGTTTAAAGTTATTTTATTTTAATATCTTAACATAAGGTGGAGTATTGAATCTGTGTTTTATTGTCTTTGTGATTGCAAATTAGAGATAGGATCATTAATGCTATGTTGATGAAAAATTAATAATCAATTATTGACAAAGAATGACTAGAGTGTAATTACTTTTGCTAAACTAGAGTTGAGCATCAAGATGAGATAAATGTATGAAATCTAATAAGAGATTCATACTAGCATGTTTTGTGAGGTTGTTATGTTCTAATATCATCTTGTTAAAGAGTTTGTTTTAATATGATGGCTTATGCACTAGGTTTAACTAGATTAAGTAGTTGGAATCTTATTTGGATAATAAGAACATGATGAAGTGATTTATGGTGTTCCTTTTGGAAAATATGAAGGAGTGAGATGATATGATGATTTTTTGCAAAGAATGTTTTATCTTGTTGTGAATACAATCGATAGTATGTAGTTGTGATTATGGTGTTGAATGTTTTAAAAATAAAGGAATTTGTTAATTCCATAATACTAATTGAATTGAAGGGTGTGAGATTTACGGTTGGAATCTTTTGGACCTTATGACTTGTGTGATAGCCGAGGTTGCTTTGAGTAAGCGACATGTTGAATGATCTTTTGGTTTTTATCTCAATCTCGTGTTGTGGTCTTCAAGCATCCTTTGTTGGAATTGGTGGATGTTGTTATAAAAGAAAATTGTTTCTTATTGAAAGAAAAAGTTGTACTATAAGTATTTGAGGTACAGATTTATCTATCTTGTGTTTTCCAACCTCAATGCTATCTATTTTTTCCCTTGGTCTTTTGGCTCTGTGAATGATAGCAATTTTCTCAGATGTTTGAATTTATTTCTTCTTACGATAGCAATTTTCTCAGATGTCGAATTTATTTCTTCTTACCTCTTCTTCTAAGAACATGGTAATTGTTGTGGGTTGCGAAGACTTTTGTTGCGTGATGACAACTTAATAGTGGTAGTGTAGTGATGTTTTGTGGAGCCTTAAATATCACAATATTTAAGATATAATGGATGATATATTATTTTCATGGAATAATCTTTGGGAAGGGTATGTTTTAAATAGAATGTTTATCTTAGAGCCAAGCGATTTATTGATGTTAAGAAATGAGTGTTTGTTAATTGTGGTATAGTAGGGCGTTCACTTGAGGTTTTCCCTATCTTATATGGGAAGTTGGTTGTAAGAACTTGGAAGCTGAGTTTGGGCTTCACCTTCTGTTATGCTAGATTTTTTTAGAGGCCCAGTGTCTCTGTGTTGGAATAGTGGATCAGAGTGGAATCCAAATAGTGTGATGATCGGGATAGCATCCTTGAGGTGCAGTAATTGAGTATGTGTGGGTGTGATATGAATCCCGAGTTGTTATCCTTAAGGGACTGAAGTGCGTTAGGAATTATTTGTCAAAATAATTATGTTGGTCATGGTTTTGGCTAGAGTATGATTTGCGGGGCCAGTAGAGTCTATCTACAATGGTGTAGATGATGTACTCAATTGAGCTAATTGTTGAGGTGGCCAACTTGAGATAAATGAGTTGGTGTGTTGGGCAATGATTTGAAAATCCTTGGTTTAAGAAAGTTAAATTATTAAAAGAAATGAATTGGGAAATTATTGTTATGTCAAGTAGTGAGATGCTCTCTTGATTCTTGTTTATGCTGTGTGTTTATGGCAGAGACCATTTGCAAATTGAGTTGACTTATGTTGAGGCGTAGTCTTTTCCAGTTAGGAAAAGAAATTGATTGTTTTGGTCTGTCGAGTGATTTTTCACTCTTAGCTTATGTGGTGTGGTTCTCCAATTGTCTACTTGACGAGTAGAAATATTTTGTGGTGAATCCTTGTATTTGGATCGTGGTCCTTTGAAGGAAAGCTGGTTGCTAGTGTGATGCTTGAGAGTTCTTTACTCTTCTGTTGCTGGGTTCTATTTGCAAAAGATACCGTTGTGCTTCTAGTAGATTGATGTGAGTGGAATTTGTGATCAAATTCTTTAAAAATGGTATATTGTGTTATCCCGAGTATATTTAATAAGAGAAAAGTGTTTTAAGAAAGAGGATGGTTTTAGAAAGTGGTCTTAATAGTTATTGCGGGAAATTTTGCCAAAATGGCAGGACCTGTTGGCCGCTCAGAGTTGACCGAAGAGTTATGCGGACGTTAGGCTTAGACCAACGTGAATGGTGGACTTGCCGAATCGGCCGTGAGGAAGAGGGCCATCAAGTATGTGAAGGCCCTCCGACGAATCACCCAAGCGGAGACGACGTGGAACCTTGAAGACCGGATGCATAATAAGAGCCCGAGCTCTTCAAGGCGGAGAGTACCCGTAGTTGTGGTTCCCTTGGGATGCTCTATCCTTTGGTTGTTTTTTTTCTTCTTCATTGATCTTTTGTCTCGTGCGTTGAGGAGCTAAATTCGAGGACGAATCCTTTTAGGTGGGGAGAATGTAATACCTCGAACGCTGCTTCGGCTTCGGATTTAAATTAATCGCGAGTCACCGGTTATTCAAGAAATCGTGGGAAAAGGAAATTAAAATGTAAGTTAGCATTAAATTGGGAAAAACAAAGAGATTTAATTTATTAAAAATAGTCTAGGAGGGCGGGCTTGACACCTTGGGCCGGAGGGCCCAAGGGTGGCCGCACCTCCCCTTGCCCTAGCTGCCACTCCCTTTTATTTCCCTTGGCTGCACCTCCTCCCTTTTCCCCCTCCCCGGCCGCCACTTTCCAGCCCCTCCCTCCCCATGGCTGCTGCCCTTGTGCAAGAAGAAAAAGGAGAAGAGGAAGGAGAAGAGGAAGGAGAGGAAGAGAAGGAAGGAGAAGAGAGGAACAGGAGAAGAAAAAGAGGGTGATCCCCAAGGTTAGGTAATTTTTCCCATCCCAAATCCCTGATTTCTGCTGTAATTAGGGTTCATAGCACGGGATTTGATGGGGATTAGCATTTAGGTTCTCCAATTAGAGAGTTCCTGCTGATTGCCCGTAGATCAATTCGCGCAGCGCAGTTGTTTGCGCGGTTTAGACCCATGAAACGATTTTTCCTGCAGTTTGTCCCAAAAGGAAAAACGTAGAGGACGACGATGCGCATCTACTGTATTTTTTCAGATTTGTTGGCCGCGTAATTTAGTCGTACCAGGATCTGGAATCTCGCTGTCCATCAGGGTTGCAGACAGGGACAGACCACTGTTCAGATGGGAATTAGGGATAGTATATGAATTCTATATTTTTGGCCACCATTGAGAAAGTTGTAGGGAATTTAGTAAGCTAGTTGCTGTATAAAAATAAAAATTTTAGAGCCATACTCTGTTGTTGGGAAGCTTTTGAACCTGACTGTCCTGACTGACAGAACAGAGGAGGATCTCTGTTTTGAGCATTTAGTTACCCCATGCTAAGAACAAAATAAAAATATATGATCTACATGAAAAGTGCAGGTATTTAAGTGAGGAATCCAGATATATATCTTTTGCTGTGATTAGTTTTATACTTTTAAAGATATGAAATGTTAAGCAGCGCCGCTGCAGTGGGATTAGTGTAGAACCGTTACGCGGGAAAGGTTGTTGTGGGATTTCGGGCTTAGCGACACCTTTGCTTCTTAAGAATCATTTTGAGTGTTGTTGTATGGTTCTGAGGTGTACTTTTGAACAGGTGGTTTTGCTCCTGATCGACGTGATTGCGCCGTCACGGTAGAGGCAAGTAAATGTAGCGGTTGTGCTACGGTTTAACTCGTTATTCTTACTACTTGCAATATACATGTTTTTCATAACTTGAAGTTATATGCCGTGGTTGCATGTTTTATGGATAAGGCGTGGTAGCAAATTAATATTCATTTTTGCCATGCGTTGGAAGAGTTGTTGGTAGTCATGTGGTAATTTGCTTAATGAGCCAAATGCGAATATGAAAATAAACTCAAGGTGGACATATTGATAATTCCTTGTGGTTATATTCATGATGATCATGTTGTGGTCTATGTGGTAGAGTTCCATTTAGATCGATTGATTTTGATCTTGGTGAATCGGTGTGGGTTATGTGGTAATGGTCTTATGATACAATGGTATTGTGCTTAATGAGACACATGTGGATTATGAGAAAATATTCATGATGAGTATGTTGTTGACCTTCGTGGTTAAATTCTTGTGGTTTATGATTATCATATCATTCATGACATATCATGACATTTGCATTGTGGATGTCACCGCTTATAGTCGCGATCAGATCGGTACAACATCGCATTGCCGTAGCACGATGCATACTTTTACCTTGTTGGGTAAAGGTGCAGTGGAGCATAGCATACATATGCATTACATTGTGGAAAGATCATTTGCATACTTATGCAAGATATTGTGGTGAAGTTATATTACAAACAACTGCAACTTTATAGTTGTAATGTGGAATTGGCTCATGAGAGTCACTTGTGGTGTGAGGAAAGTGGCGATGGTCGTGGATTGGGGTTCATCCCTTGTGGTATGGTAGTGGTTGTGATTGTGGCATGAGATTCTACTCTCTTGTGGTAATTGTTGATAGCAGCTTGTGGATGCGAGAAATAGTAAAGTTATGAGGTAAAACTTGTTAATGCTTTATTGTCATTGGTAGTGGTAGTGGTGAATAATATGAAGAAGTTAATCAAGATTCATTTGCTAATATTTTACTATTGATGGTAGTAAATATGGTTGAGGCTATAATTGTGATCATTATGGGAAATGGATATTGATGCTTAATATCTTTGTAGTTTAATTAACTTGTAATGAATGTGGATGCACATTATGGATGTGGACGGTGGATACTGTAATGATGTTGTATATTTGTTTGTAGTCCGAATAGCTCATTAAATGCTTTGTTTGCCGAGATTTTTTATCCCACCCTTGTTTTTTCCCCTACAGTGATTGTTGAGCATTCATGGGTTGGGTAGAGCGGCACCACAATAATGCACTTGGTTCATCAACTCATGTTGTAATAAAGTCGATGAAATTCTAGTCAAATGCTTAGCTATTCGTGGGTGAATATTTTATTTAATAATGATGGACTTGTGAACTATTTCTTTGATTAATCTGCTAGAGGTTGTTTTAATTATTGAACTTGTTACCGTTATCTTTGTTCCCTTAGTTGTTTATGCTTCCGCTTAATGCTTCATGTCTAGGAATTGTTGCCAGAATAAATTATCTTGAAATTTCTGGCTAGCTGAGTGGTTTAGTAGCATTCCAGGGTAATGTGGGTCCTGGGGTGTTACAGGATATGAGTCTCATGTTGGCTCTCAAGATCAGCGACCAACACGCTCATACCCTCCTTCAACGTCAATCACATCCATAAAACATTCATACATTGATAATCCAAAAGACATACAACATAAGAGTTAAGTCTAAGCTATTACAAAGCAGCCGACCAGCCAAATTCAAATAAGAACAACAAGTAGCAGCGGAAGCAATATAAATAAACCAAAAGTCCAGCATGGTATGCCCCATAACCCATGGCAACCGACTAGGGGTTAAATAATAGCACTACTAGTCAGCGTTGCCTAAATTGGTGCTAACGAGCTCATCGGGCGCGAAGTCTTCCTCACCTGAATTTGAAGAGCTGGGTTGAGTACAATTGTACTCACAAGTCTTACACAAATTAAAAATATTTATGTATAGAGGATATCAAAAGAATGGCATTAGTGGCTTAGTTTTGCATAAAACGCAACAATTTTCAACCTACACATACTAGTTTTACAATTGCCATTTTGTAAACAAGTTTTTAAGCAAAAGATAAACATGTGGCATATATTTATATTGATAAACAATTAAAACAAACAAATACCAAAGTGGCAGCCCACCTTGATAAACTAACATGCAAGGATACCCATTCATGCCGAAAACCGAGTTGTAACCATGTCAATTTTAATTCAAAGTCTAACAATAATGACTCCCGAATTCAAGCGGTCATCCATAACCATGCAAAAATGGAAACGGCATGCAAGGACAAGGCTAGGGGATGCTAGAGCTTGAAACTTACTCGAGAATGGAGCATGCACAAGCATCCTCGAGAATAGAGTTTGAATTTTGGTGTGGGTTGAACTAAGTTCCAAAAATTTAGGAAAAATTGGATTTATTCATTATAAATAATATAGTATTTAAATAAATTATTTCCCAATGATGATCACAAGTTTTTATTTTTATTTTTCTTTTGGGGAGTTGATTTAGGTTATAGTTTAATCTTTGATTAATATTTTTCAAGTGCAATAAATGATGCAAATGCTTCAAAAACAACATGCATGCTGATAAGATGCACAATAATTTTATTTATTAAAAATGGGGATGTGACACGTCGCTACCATTTCTCACCTTCCACCTTCCTCCACCGAGCGCCAAGGTCAAGAAAAGGCACAACTCTCACTTCGGCCGCCGCATCCATCCTATCGTACCGACCGCGCTGGCGAGCTCCATCCACCTCCAACTGCATCAAAAGTATGTTTTAGGGTCTACTCCATCCTTTTCCCCAATTAATTGTGGGCCACCTCGACCACAGCTTGCCGGCAGCCTTGTCTTCCTCGCAAGTAGCCACAACCACCGAAACCACCGCCCGAGCCGCCGTGCCCCAATCATGAGGCTCCGGCTCGATTCCCCTCGCCTGGAGCATCGCCTCGGCTCCCTTGTTCTCCCCTCGACCTCCCCCTGGAGCACCCTTTCCCCATAGCGGCACCCCCACGACGAGGCCTTCACGCCACTGCCAGCTCCCGGCGCCCGCTCACCTTGGGCCTCCTCAGCCTCCACCGTCAGACCCAGTGAGTTCCCCTCGTCACTCTGGTGCTTGTGATCGCCCTAATTTCTCCCTTCTTTTCCTCCAGCGCCACTGCCATGGGAGCCGTGCCGCCATTGCCGCCGTGCGCATCCGCACTACCTCCGTGGCCCATCGTCGTCGACACCAGGACTAACCCTGAGGTCGCCTCACCCGGCCGGCTCGGTCTTTCTCTACGCCGGTCGCCACCATTGTTAGAAATAATGCACGGATCAATAGGGACAAGAGACACGAATTTTACGTGAAAAACCCTTGCGGGAAAAAACCACGGGCGCCAACCGGCGATGATCACTATATGTGGAGCGATTACAAAACGTTGGGGATTACAATGAGCGCCAGCGCCAACTCTCCCGCATGACTTACAAGAGGTATATAAAGGGACAAAAGGACTTAGAGTCCAAGTAAGAAACTAATCCGCTAATATGGTAACTAATCCGGATACTTCCATATTAGAAATTCGGATCACATATATCCCATATTCAACAATCTCCACCTTGAGACGAATTTCCTCTTGTAGCATAATGAAGAATCTTCAATCATCAAATATCTCCATAAGAAGATAAAAATCACCGTGCGCCAACTAGTCTCTAGGACTAGACTGTAATACCAACTAAGCTTGAGCAAAGCTCAAACTTAGTAAAAGGAACTGGCTTTGTCATCATATCAGCTGGATTATCATGAGTACTTATCTTGCACACTTTGACATCACCTTGAGCAATAACACCTCGAATAAAGTGATATCTCACATCAATGTGCTTTGTTCTCTCATGGAACATCTGATCCTTTGTAAGGCATATAGCACTCTGACCATCGCAAAATATAGTAGTGCAAGAATTATCTCCACAAAGCTCAGTATACAAACCTCTCAACCAAATAGCTTCTTTACAAGCTTCAGAAATAGCCATGTATTCTCGTCAGTAGTAGATAAAGCAACATGAGTTTGCAAACTTGCCTTCCAACTAATAAAGACAACCACCAATGGTGAAAACATAACTGTGAGAGACCTCCTCTTGTCCAAATCACCAAGATAATCGAGAGTTAACATAACCAACAAGTCCATCTCTAGAATTCCCAAACTGCAAACAAGCATTAGAAGTGCCACACAAATATCTGAAAATCCACCGAATCGCTTCCAATGCTCTTTTCCAGATTAGCCATGTATCTACCGACAACACTCAAAGGCATGAGATAAATCAGACGAGAACAAATCATGGCATACATAAGAGAACCAATCAGACTGAATATGGAACTCTAGACATGTACTCAATATCATAATCGACTTAGGACATAAAGTCAAGATAATCAAATACGAGCTAATGGAGTACTCACTGGTTTTGCATCATGCATATTAAAACGACGAAGGACTTTCTCAATATAACCTTTTTGACTAAGGTATAACTTGCCAGATTTTCTCTCTCTAATAATCTCCATGCCGAGAATTTTCTTTGCTCCACCTAGATCCTTCATCTCAAATTCATTACTCAATTGTGCTTTCAGTTTTGCTATTTCTGACTTATCTTTTGCAGCAATCAACATATCATCAACATAGAGAAGCAAATAAATGGCTGAACCATTAACAGTCTTTAAATAGACACAGCTGTCATAATCAGACCGCTTAAAATCATGAGAGAGCATAAAGGAGTCAAATCTCTTGTACCATTGCCTAGGAGATTGCTTCAAACCATAAAGAGATTTCTTTAATCTACAAACAAGGTGTTCTTTTCCAGGATAACAAACCTTCAGTTGGTCCATATAAATGTCTTCTTCCAACTCCCATGTAAGAATGCGCTTTAACATCTAACCGCTCAAGTTCATAATCATGCATAGCAACAATATCGAGTAAAGTACGAATAGAACTATGCTTCACAACTGGGGAAAAGACATCATTAAAATCAATACCTGGAATTTGACTATAGCCTTTAGCAACCAACCTTGCTTTATACCTTGTCGGGTTCTCAGAGAAGAAATACTTTCCTTTCTTTTGAAAATCCACTTGCAACGAATAAAGCTTCTTCTCATTTGGCAATTTTACTAATTCCCAAGTGTTATTCTTTTCAAGTGACTCCATCTCATCATGCATAGCGCTTATCCACTTCTTACAATCAGTGGAGCTAATAGCCTCGAGTATGATGAAGGTTCTCGCATTACCTTCAATTTCTTCTCGCTACACTTAAAGCATAAGCAACAATGTTAGCTTCTTCAATCAACCTCCGGGTGGATTAATCTCTCTCCTAGGCCTCGTTAATCGCAATAGATCTGCTGTGGTGGCTGCTCAACAATAGGTGCATCATGAACAATGGTATTCTCTTTATCCGATGTGTTACTCAACCAACAGAGTGCTCCACTGAACACTTGAATTCTGCTCACTCTCAACAAGAACGTTAGTAGGCGCTTATCGTAGCATAGCGCATTCATTAAAGATAACGTTTCGCTAATCACAACCTTTCTTGTTTCAGATTCCACAACTTATATCCTTTAACACCAGATTTATAACCAAGAAAGATGCACTTAATAGCTCTAGGCTCTAATTTTCCATTATCAACATGAGCATAAGCAAGATAACCAAAACTCTCAATTCGAGTAATTTGTCGGGAACCGCACCATACCTCAATTGGAGTCTTCTTTTCAATTGCAATATTGGGTGACCGATTAATGAGATAGCAAGCGTGGAAGCGCTTCTTCAAAAACGCCTATGCAAACTCCGCATTAGACAACATGCAATGGGCCTTGGAAATGATGGTTCTGTTCATACGCCACTACACCGCTTTGTTGAGGAGTGTCAGAACGGTGTAATGCCTAACAATGCCTTCACCTTTGCAATATGATTCAAATTCATCGTAATGTAATTCCATCCCATTATCGCATGAAGTTTCTTTACCTTCTTTCAGTTTGCCTTTCAATCATAGTCTTCCACTCTTTAAATGCTGAAAATGCTTCTGACTTATGCTTCAAGAAATAAGGCCACACCCTTCTAGAATAATCATCAATAATTGTTAACATATAACGAGCACCTCCTAGAGATGTCTTACGAGATGGCCCCCACAAATCAGAATGCACATAATCTAAAATACCTTCGTAGTATGAACTGAGGTATTAAATCTCACCTCTTGTGTTTGCCAAACACGCAATGCTCACAAATTTTAGCTTATCGATGTTATGTCCATCAAGAAGTCCTCTCTTACTCAATTCGCTAAACTAAGTTCACTCATATGCCCAAGACGCATATGCCAAAGATTAGTAGCATCGTAATCGATAATGAACTTGAAATTACAGCAACATTACTCGATATTGTAGTACTCGCAGATGGTACAAATTGGCGCTTTTAATATCTGCTTTCATCACAATAAGAGAGCCTTTGACACCTTTAAAACTCCACCTTCACTGAATACTTGTACCCTTTACCATCAAGAGTACTCAAAGAGATGAGGTTTCTTTTCAAATCTGAATATGCCTCACATCCACAAAGTTCGACAATGCCATCAAACATCTTGATCTGAATTGAACCAATTCCTCGCAACCTTACAAGATGAGTTATCACCCATCAACACAAGCACCACCTTCAACAGTTCATAGGTGGCAAACCAATCCTTATTATGACACATATGAAAGGTACAGGCAGAATCAAGAATCCATTCATCATTGGTCTTAGCACATCCAGCAAAGGCAACAAGGATTTCTCCATTAGGACTATCATCAGCAGCAAGAGAGGCTTTACCTTCATCATCCGTTTACCTTTGGCTTATAATGGTCATCCTCTTTTTCTTTATTCCGAGCTTCCAAAGATTCAGAGATGTCGTGCCCACTTTTCTTGCAATATTTGCACGACTTGTACTTGCCTCTAGATTTCGACCGGTTCTTGTAGCCGTTCGAACTTTTGCCTCGAGGTTCATTATTTGAGTTCTTCTCCTTTTGCCTCGCCACTAACAAACAAGCCTTCTCCTTTCGAGCTTGAATTTTCGTAAGGTACCATCTGCTTCATCTTCTCCTTAGCATGCAAAGCTTCATAAACTTCATTAAGAGTGAGAGTGTCTCTACTATATAATATGGTATCTCTGAAATTTGAAAATGAACTAGGCAGGGAACACAAAAGAATAAGACCCAAATCTTCATCCTCATATTTTACCTCCATCGACTCTAGGTCGGCAACGATCTCCTTAAACGTTGAAAGATGATCAAGCACAGATTCTCCTTCATGCAATTTATGAGAGTACAACTTCTGCTTGAGATGCATCTTACTGGTGAGATCCTTTGTCATGCAAAGTTTTTCCAGTTTCAGCCATAATGCAGCAGCTGTCTTCTCCTTCAAAACATCCTGCAAAATATTATTAGATAGATGAAGGTGAATATGAGATAAAGCCTTACGGTCTCTACGCTTGTCATCTGCGGTCCATGCGGTAGGTTCTTTTGCAAAACCTTCCAATGCATCATCCAAATCCATCTGTGCCAATACAACCCTCATCTTGACTTGTCACAGCGAAAATCTTGTGTCACGATCCAGGAGTGGAAGATCATACTTCAAAGTCGCCATGAGGAATAAAACCTGAAAATTGCTGGTACTGATATGTGTAAACCTAGCAATAATCACGACCTTTTTGGTATACCTTTTGTGTACACAAAACAAACAATCTTCAATACTCCTGGTACACTTCTTGTGAGCTCGTAGCAAAATTCACCAAAAACTCCAAACCCACAGGAGCTCTTAACGTGAATCACTAGGACCTTACTATTTGAGATGTAATAAAGAAAGGGCATGTGCTGCTTGCGAGATGAAGTGAAGGACCTGTGCTGGAGCTTTCCACGCGTGCTTGTGGACGTACACGCTTCTTTTGGTTTGTCTGCGACGTGGAGCAGCGCCTTCACGCGCCTGGTACAGCACAGCAGCGCTGCCTTGTGCTTTTCACGCTGGTCTCTTGGCGACGCTCGAACCGAGGCGACGGCTTACGCGACTTGACCAAGGCGATGAGGAACGGACGACGGCTTCCAACGCTTGCGCGCACGGGCCGAGGCAACGGGCGCTGCTGGCGCGCTTGACTCAGCGGAAGACCAGACGAGCGACGACGCAGCAGAAGACGCACGGGACGACACCGATCGAGGCGAAGGCGACGCGCGTCAGGAGAAGTTTTGCAGCGCGCGACGGCGGCAGCGGAACAGATCTGTTATTTTTTTCTCTGTCTCTTCAACCCTAATCCCTGTGCTCTGATACCACTTGTTAGAAATAATGCACGGATCAACAGGGACAAGAGACACGAATTTTACGTGGAAACCCTTGCGGAAAAAACTACGGCGCCAACCGCGATGATCACTATATGTGGAGCGATTACAAAACGCCGGGATTACAATGAGCATCAGCGCCAACTCTCCCGTCACGACTTACAAGAGGTATATAAAGGGACAAAAGGACTTAGAGTCCAAGTAAGAAACTAATCCGCTAATATGGTAACTAATCCGGATACTTCCATATTAGAAATTCGGATCACATATATCCCATATTCAACAACCATCGCCTTCCTCGCCGGCGGTGAGCCTTGCCCGAGCACACCCGAGCCACCCCCTGATGTACCTCTCTTCCTCTGTAACCCTCTGTGCGTGTGTGTTTACAAGTAGTTAACTGACAGCGAGCAATAAGCTAAAGTTAGTGCTTCATTAGAGTATGATTGTCAGTACCTCCATTGGATTATGTTAGTAGCAAAGTTAGCAAGTTACAGGATAGTTAGTTTTTAGATAATCAATCGACAAGTTGTATTTTCAGATAAATAACAGTATTGGTTATGTTAGAATAGTCAATAAGGTAATTACATGCTGAAGATTCTAGCTACCATTCACCGGTTGTATTTTCATATAATAACATTCAGTGGAAATTCTAGGTGGCTAAGAGATGATTAAATGTCAGGTAGTTGTCATTAGCAGTGAGCCATCACCTTGTTAGGAGATTAGATATGAGGATCTAACAGGAGGATAGTCTTTAGAAAAAGAGATGTTTGGCAATAGCTATGTGATCAAACTGAATAGCATTCTAATGTAGGTAATTAGAGTGGTAATAACATTTAAGAAGTGAATTCAATTAGGGATATGTTAAACTATAAGTTTCAATGATAGTAGGGGCCACATGTGTTGTATCTAATTAGCAGTGCATATGGTGGGTATGAGCAACTAACTGTAAGACCTGTAGGTAGGCTGATTAGTTAGATAAATGGTTAGTACACTGTTGTCATATAACCTACAAAGTCAAATCAATGATCATTATCTGAAAATGTTAGCTAGTGATCAAAGATAGCAAGTTAGGCAATTAGTGGTTAGATGCTAATTGGGTGACCATTAGGAGTGGCTGACAGTGAACCCCCACATCTGTGCGTGTTTAGTTAGAAGTTGATTAGTAGGTTACTTAGAGAGTAACTTGAAAATACTTAGGGATTAATACAAAATGCTTAGTGAAAGGTTACCATATAAACTGCCAAGACAAACTTAATTAGAAATTATACTAACTCGATTTTCTAGGGCAATCTAAATTAAGTAACTAGTAGTAAAGATAACCAAATTTAATTACTCAGATGATAATTAATGATCATTAGTAAGCAGTTAGAAGTTAAGTGTAAAGAGCAAGTTTAATAAGGAATCATATTAAAAAGAAATATAGTTGCCTATCATATCTAGTTGAAGGCTAGCTAGGACATATTGATGTGTCATTACAGATAGGAGCTGTACAATAATTAGTAACACTACTGCTTAGTTAAGTGCTACGGCTAGGATTAAGTGAATGTCAAATGACTATCAACTCAAAAGCAAATTAAGTAACCATTAGTAGCTAACTGTCGATAGGCCACCAAGTCAGCAGATAATTAAGAAAACGAATCGGTTAGTGATTATTACAATCAACAAGTATAGGGTTAATAAAATGTAATACTAAGTTAATTATCACATCATAATAAGGTGTTAACAACCAGGACACCACCTCGAAAGATCGGTGGAGTCTAACTAATAGTGTTAGTTAAACAAATCGCAAGTAATGAAAATAGCTAAAGATCGTCATGGCAATAAACCCAAACCCGTAGATCCCTTGATTTACGGTTAGGCTAATGTCTAGCCCGTACTCGGAAGTTCAGCTAAGGCTCATGGAATTTCCTTGATAAATATAAATTGATAAGATAAACTATTAAATGAGCTAGGTCCCATATGTTAGTGAGACTTATGTCTAGCATCTTTTCCCGCAGAGGTACGGGGTAGACCGGTGATAAAATCCATTTCGATTAAGTCCCACTTCCACTCAGGAATGGGTAGAGGCTGTAACATGCCTACTGGTCATTGATGTTCGGCCTTTACTTGACGACATACATCGCACTCGGCAACGAATCTTGCAATCTCTCTCTCTTCATTTGGGTCCACCAGAATCTCTGCCGGAGATCTTGATACATCTTTGTGTCTCTAGGAGAATCAAGGGCTTCGCTTCAAGTGCGAAGAGATGCGGCTCTTGCAATTTTGGCACCCTTCCAACTTGCATGCCGGAGGGACTTGTGAGGGATATGAATTCCTTGGCACAATCGATTTGTCCCAAGTGTTGGGACAGCCAATCTATGCCAAGTATTACATCCAAATTCACTGAATTGAGGAGAATAAGATTTGCCAAAAAATCTCATTCCTTCGATCCCAATAGTTACGTCCTGACACTCATCTTCAGCTCTCATTTCCGACCCCAGAGAGTGAATAATCAAAGGAGCATGCAAAGGAACAAATTGAATATTACCAAGAGCAGCAAAGGATTGCGATAAAAAGGAAAGAGAAGCTCTGGAATCGAACAAAGCAGTAGCAGGACGAGAGTTGACAAGAAGCGTACCCAACACAACGTCGGGTGCCTCCTGTGCTTCCTCGGCCGAGATGTGATTGACTTGACCACATCCCACGCTCTGAGATTTTTGGAGAGTCTTCTGAGCTTGAGGAGGACAACGTCCTTGTCCTTGTCCTTGCCCTTGATTAGGGCGAGGGGCTGCTGCATTCTTCATAGGGCAGTTGTTGGCGTAGTGCCCCTTCTTGAGGCAATAGAAACAAGTGACCTTGGTAGCCGGATTGCGGAGGCCACCTTGCTGTCCTGCAGGTGCACATGGTTGAAACACGACCTGTGGAGGGCGAGGGGTTGCTCTGGTCTTCTTAGGGTAATTATTCGCAAAGTGACCCTTGTTGTTGCAGAAGAAGCAAGTGACCTCAGCGGCTGGATTACAGAGGCTACACTGGGCCTTCATCTTGCGCTTGCGAGACTCCTTCAGCGCTCTCCCCTTGTTTTCAGTGACAATGGTCTTGTCGGCCCAAGTCTGGGAGTGGGGAAATCAAGAACGGCCGGATTGTCTTGCAGTTCTTGGGTCAAACCGTCAAAAAACTTTTCTTGCTTGGCAGCATCGGTAGATGCAACGCTTATAGCTGCGCAAAAAATTCGTTGTTGTAGTTCAACCGTCTTGGTGATCATCCGGTGTAGACCACACTCCTTAGGGCAATGATCGTTTCCCTCACAGAGGAAACAAGTGACTTTGATAGTCAGATAGTTTTCGTGTGGGTGGTCTTCGTCGCAGTTGGGACAATTCGTAGTTCACTGGTTGCTATAGTGTCCTTCCTCACCACAACGTCGACAGACCTTGACCCTCTCTAGTTTGCAACCTTCGAAGAAGTGCCCCACTTCACCACAGCTATAGCAAATAGGTGGTATTCGCCGCTTCTCGGGGCAACTATTTGCGTAGTGGCCCTTCTTGCCACATTTGAAACACATGACAGTGCATCTAATCCCTAGGGGTTTTTCATCATGGCCAATTTGTTGATCTGGTTCACTTTCGGTTCGTCCAGACATCCTGCTCCGACAAATTGTGTTAGCATCTTAACCCGAAAATAAAGTACAGAAGATACCATGAGGGAAGCAATCGACTAAGGGGAAAGAGATATTACCCTAACCCGAATGCATTCAAATAATTTAACAAGAAATGAACCCCAAATATTTGTAAAAAGGCATAAGATCCAATGCAAAACTCATAAGATGAAAGATTAACTTCCCGTAGGACTAACTCGTATTGAATGAACGAGCAATCGTTTGGGATGAAAATTTCAGAACAAAAGCCAAGTTTTATCACATATAAATATCATGGTAAAAACCATCTAAGGGTGCATTAGGTACTAGCAAACTAATATCACATCTTACCCTTTCATTCCCATGAGTTTTAGTTCAATTATCCTCTCATTTTCAGCCATAGTGTCGAACTACACGCTTGCTATCCAAAACTTGTGCTTGCTGTCCAGATTTGCAATCGAGCTCCAAGATGAGTTCTTCTACTCCAAGTGCTTCTATTCTTCACTAAATAACAGCCAACACTTCATATTTTCAACTCTCATTATTCCCCACTCTACATTAATTGGCATCCAACTAATCTTTGAAAAGAGAAGAGAGGGGAAGCATTTTTACAAAACAACTTAGAGCAAGTCAAGATGAGCAAGCTAAGATAGATGAGGAGTAAAATCTGAGAACTTACTTAAGTTTTCATAAAATATTTGATACTTTGAAGCTAAGATTTTTTAAATATCCTAAAGACGATCAAGCTAGGGGTTTCTATGGTCAGTATGGCTCTGATACCAAGTTTTTGTTCGGACCCAGGGTATTTAACTTGTAATACTTAACCATCCATGGGTTCTAGCATTACAAACCAAATATCCTGCTCTGATGTATTGTATACCTCCCAGGAGCGGTATACACACATCGTTCACAAAACAATATCAATATCAATGCCATACAACAATATTTCATCACTGTAGTCACAAAAGGTTACAACAAAATCATACATACGGCCGATCGGCCAAAAAGTAATAATAAAAGTACTAAGAGTGCAGCGGAAACATAGACATAAGATGGCACCAAAAGAAAAGCCGACCAGTTTGCCCATACCCACAAGGCAACCTGACCGAAAACTCCAAGCTAGTCGCCGTCCTACACGAAGTCAGTCTTACAATCGTTGATCCCTTGGGGATCAACCTCCTCTACAGCAAACAAGCAATGCAACTGAGTACAAAATTGTACTCGCAAGACTTATGAATAACAAACCTATACATAGCTACATGCAAGCTTGATTCAAAGGAGAAGGCTATAGGGTTCATTTTCAGCACAAAACAATATTTCATTTGAAGTACAAGTAATAGATTGAAATGGCAAGTGAGCAAACATTTTTAATAACTTTAAATAACAGCGAGTAAACAATATTAGACAACATCTAAACAACATCAGGTGGCTGCCCCGCAGCTCACAAACATAGCATGAGACCATTCTCAATGCCACCCGAACAAGTTTTTAAGTTTAAAGTTCCAAAATGTTAAGTCTAACTCCTGCAAGTCCAATCTCAAGCGTGTCCATAATGTACCCACATGCCAGATCGCCCTTTCGCCACGCGATAAAGCACACTTTCTTAGGTATGTCGGTAAGGCTAAGTCCTACGAGATGTTTCTAATATAATGTATTAACTACGAGTCACCCGTATGGGATGGAAACCCCATACGTTGTGTCGAAGTCATCGACCTTGGAAAAGGACTGATGCTCCTAGGTGTGGAGAACCTAGACAGGAACCCACCCCCTCTTACCCAACAATTAATAGAACATTTCTTTTTAACACAACACAACACACAGCCACAACCTGCGAACCGAAGCTAACACACGCCAAAGTACTAAGTCAAGAGAGGTCCTATATCTAGGGGTGAAAACGGATCGGATAGTTTCCGACCGATCCGGACAAAAACGGATTCGGAATGTCTCGGATCGGATTTTTCTCGGGTAATTTTCGGATCGGAAACGAATTCGGATTTTTTGTCTGAAGCGAAACGAATACGGTAGGCATGCTATCCGCGGATCTGAAACGAATAATACGGATTATTCGGATAAGACGGAGTCCGATATCCTGATTTCGCCCAAAAGAGGATTTCAGCCAAAAGATAAAAGGATTTTAATTGATTTTCGAATTTGAAAATACAACAAATCAAATAGTCTTTTAGAAAATAGAAAATAGGGTTAAAATCCTAGAAAAATCATAGAAATTGTTGAATTATTTTTAACTTAATAAAATTAATTTCAACTTAAAGTTACTTTTATTTTTGTATATAAATTATTTTAAATTTCTAAAAATAGGAAAACCTTTTAAAATCAGAAATTTCAATAAATTAATTTAAATTTTCTTTTCACTTTAAATCCAATAAAATCCCGAAAACTCAATAAATTTTATTTTTACATTAAAAATTAGAAAATTAAATAATTGACTTTATTTTATTATCTTTTCCTTTTTAACCAGGAAAACTCTTTTAAATCTGAGAAAATCCAATAAAATAATAACTTTATTAATTTTATTTTTGGTAACATATTTTGGAATGTTACAGTCATTTGCGTATAGATTAACCATCCAGTCTAATCGTTGTTAATGTGAACTAAATTTTATGTATATGATAAACTAAGTGTGAATGCGTGATGACTTTGTAAGTTATGACTTATGAGCTAAATATGGTAAACTAAGTGTTATATTTGTGATGAACTAGTTAATGTAACTTGCTAGTGCCAATGTTATGTGTGGTTGCTAAAAATATGAACAATTCATAAATGTTTACATCAAATAAATTAGTTATATGTTTTCGTTAATTTCTAGCATACAATTTAAGGGGTTTTCATGTTCCGAAAAATATCTGTGACCGTATTCGTTTCGATTCGTATTCGCTTCGTATTCGTATTCGATACTATTCGCATTCGTATTCGTATCCGGCTCCGGAAAAAAATATGAAAACAAATATGGTAAAACCATTATCCGTCCGTTTCCGATCCGTTTTCACCTATATCCCTCTAATGTGGTTAGCATGCAATTATGCTTGGTTTTGGTGAAACAAGATGTTCGGTCCTTGTTGACCTAGACAAGACATTCACACACTCAACAGCACACCATTTGTAACATCCCAAATTTCTAGAGTTTTTGAAATTTTTCAAAAATTTTAAAAAAATAACTATTTGGTTTAATTAAAGTTTAAAAGCTTAACTTGAAATTTTGAAATCGAAAACCGTTTAAATTGAATTAATCAAAACTTTAATTAATTCAAAAGTTGGTTTATTTGAGTTTTATTGCTTTTTCTGGATTTTATTTTTTTTCCTTTTGTCCCGGAGTTAAAATATATTTAATTTGCAAAGCTAAAAGCTAAAATTAAGTTATAAGTATTTTTATTAAGCTCTATTTAATTCCAGAGACTTCTCTGTATTTTCCTTGAATTTATGGACTGTATTTACCATTTTCTAAAAAGGCTTTTGCTTTATTTCCTTTTCTGCAAATCAAAAATGCATTTAAATCCCCTCCTCTCCCGGCCGAATATCTCGGCCCATTCCCCTCCTTCCTCCGCACGGCCCACTACCCGGCTCGGCTCACGCTGCCTGGTCTCAGGTGCCCCTTCCTCTTCTCGGCCGTTGGCGGGTGGCCCCGTTGTTAGCACACCCGTGCACCTCCTTTCCCTGCCCCTTCTTCCTCGTGCGTACAGCCGCCCAGGCCGCCGTGCGCCGTGCACGTGAATCCCGCTACCTTCAGTCGCCCTGCCACCCCGCTCCGCCCACCGGTTTGCCCAGCCACCCCTGGTATTCCTCCTTATTGCGCCCGTGAGCCCCTCTCTCCCTCTCTCGTGCGCCCGTGACACCGCCTCTGTCACCCGCGCGCACGCTCGAGCCACTCTCCAACGGCACACATCTCCACTGCCTTGGCCACCTATAAGGGGACCCCGGCCACCACCCTTCTCCTCCTCCCCCATCATTTCTTCTTCTTCGCCAAGCAGAGCCGAGCTCGCCGCTCCCACCTTGGCCACGCCGCCTCCTCGCCGCTCGGCCGCTCCAGTGAGCCTCGCTCCCAGGAGACCGCGTCACCTCGCGCCCCAAGGCCCAAGGATGCCGTTCCCCACCTCCCCTCGCCTCTGCTGCCGCCGGAAAGCGCCTCTACCATGGCCCTTCCTCCTTTGCCCCCGATCGCCGCCGCCGGACCGCCGCGGGCCACCTCCGACCTCCTCGCCCGTTGCTACGCCTCCCTCGTGGCCACGCACAGCCCGTGTGCATGCTAATTTGGCCGCTGCGCCGCCGTATCTCCGGCGCCGCTGCACAACCGTGGCGCCGCCGCCGCCTCCAACCGCGTTGGCCTCGCTGCCGGTGCCCTAGTGGTCGCCGCCCCCTTGGCCACCCATTCCCGACCTTGCCCAGCGCCGCCACGCTTCCTCCTACCGACGGCGAGCTTGTGCCCGAGCCCTGCCGAGCACGCCCGAACCACCCCCCCTGATGCTCCCTTGTTCTCTGAAATCCTCTGGGCATGTGTTCGTAAGTGGTTAGCTGACAGTAAGCAATAAGCTAAGGTTGGTGCTTTATTAGAGTATGATTGTCAGTAACAGTATTTGATTATGTTGGTAGCAAAGATAGCAAGTCACAGGATAGTTAGTTTTTAGATAATCATTTGACAAGTTGTATTTTCGGATGATTAGCAGTTAGTGGTTTTGATTGAAACAGTTGATAAGGTAATTACATGCTGAAGATTCTAGTTAGCATTCACATGTTAAATTTTCATATAATAACTCTCGGTGGCTATTTTGTGGTGGCTAGGTTAGATGATTAGATGACAGATTGTGTTTGCAATATAGTTTGTATTATCAGTGGTCAATTGGGGTAATTAGAGTGCTAATATCATTTAACTCAAGAGGTGAATTTCTATGTCAATAGGCCCTTTGGATGAGATTAGTAGTTAATTCAAGTAATTAGCTAAGCTGGTAGTTAGAAAGTTTGTTGATTATTTAGCTAAGAGTACTGTGATGGATTTAGGACCTTGGGCTAGCAAGAAATAGCTATTTTGATAATTAGTTAGCCCTTTAGAAACTATTAGTAGATTACCTAGCTACTTAAGGTTCTTTTGTCAGAAAACAATTTTGTTAGAGAGCTAGCAATGGTCAATTAGTTTTGTCATAACAATGTTAGCTAAGATCGAAGATCTTAGGTAAAGTTGCACCTTGCTAAGTCAATTAGTAGTTAACTGACGTGTGAGCCATAGCTGATTAAAGGACTGCTGTGGTGATTCAGTATTAGATGACTCCCATTAGCAACCCCTGTAGTGTGTAGTTAGAAACCACCTTGAGGGTATATAAGAGGATTGATTTTGACTGTATGATCATCGTGGATGTATACATGGAATGTCTGGAGAGAGTGTTTGTGAGTGCTAGGTGGCCTGTTAAGGAAAACAACATCACCATCAACGATTCTCCTACTGATTGTTTGACCGACCTTGAGTGTAACTTGTCCTTTCGGTCCTCCAGTGATGGCAATAGGTTATTTGGCCTTCTCTGTAGGCCAAACTCAGTCCCTTATCAACCACCAATCAACATCGTCTAAACCCTAGCTTTCACCCATCGCTATCCGCTCTCAGTAGCAGAACCCTTCTTAATCCGAAAGCAGATCTCAGAGTATTACCTAACCAGGCAATCTCTCCTATCTAGGTAACCTTTGAGGGATGTTCCTGCGGACATGCCCTCTCCCTGCTGGACTTACCTCGTTTTGCCTGAAGTATTCCTTTTGATTGATTGTATTTGGATTTATTGGATTTCATTTGAATGCTTTCAGATGTTCTTGGGTTCGATCGTATTTTGCGTAATTAGAATCTGAAGCTACATTGGGGCAGCGGTCCGAGACAAGACAAGGACAAGACGAGGATTATCAGAATATTGGAGTTTATCAGGATAATTATCGGAATCTTGAGCAAGAACAGGACCGATGCTATCAGAATATTGAGCAAGGCAAGTCGTAGACCTTTGACCATGCCGTACCCATTTTATAAAAAGTATATTGTTTGATATAAACATGCATTGCTAGTTTTGTATTAAATGGTTTCGGGAGTAGATAATTACCTAATTGTTGTATGCCTCCTTGGATACTTGCTATCGACATGTACCCTTGAATGACATAACCCTTGGTCACCATAGGATGGGTTATTTTAGTTGGACATTATTGCATTACCAACATGGGGCGCGTATTATGCTTAGACATGCTTTAGCTTGCGTTGGTCTCAATCGTGATTCAATAAATGTTATTCTTACCCCAACGCACATGGTTTGTGGCTTGTGTAGTAACGGTCTGTGTTGCTGATTAATATGAAGTGTGGCCTGTATGTTGCCACGACATCTGTTGTCGTTATCACTAAAATTTGTGTGCCATGACTAGGGTGGTCCTTTGGCCGGGTTGAACCCAACAATGATAAACTGGCTTAATGAACTATGGAATTGTGGTGCGGCCACTGTTAGTAAAAGATGTTGTGCCAAGGTTAGGGTGACCTTTGGCCGGTTGAACCAAAAATGTTTTATGCTTGGGCAAGTGGGTGGTAGTTAGTGTGGATGCCGTAACACACATTGGGACATGGATTAGTCTCGCCTGAGCAGCTAACTAAGGACTTAACCTTGAACCATTGATCTGGGCCATACCGTGCAACCACAAGTTCATTATGGGGTGGACTGGGTCAACTAATTAGCAATGCTTTGAGTCGGTTCTGTTTTGGTTGAGAACGGTGCAAGAGGGGGCATGAATCTGGCGGGGGTAAGACCCGTTAGAAGGGAATCCTTAGCGAGTAGAACTGAGTCAAAAAAGAACTTTGTAAAGGCCTTGTCACGTGCTCTAGACCGCTTACCCAAGGTAGTGAGCGGTGGCATAGATATGTGCCGGACAAACTAGAGAATTCATGTCTTGTGGGAAAAGTGTACAACCTCTTGAGAGTGTAAAACTATTCGAATAGCCGTGTCCCCGGTTATGGACATGCTTGGTGATTTCACGCAAAGGGTAGATTTTATCAAAAATATTGGAATGGTTTGGATGGTTTGATTAGTTGTACCTGGTTAATGGTTGGGAAGTGAACAGGGTGTTCACTAGTTGATTTAAAGAAACTCAATTACTTATGTATTAATCTTTTAAATTGTGCTTTGTAATCTACTTACTGTATTTACTGCCAATATTGCTTTCTGCAAAAGAGCCATAAAGCTATCCTTGTTTAAGCCTTGCATGAATACTACTTGCATACATTTCCCTATGACTTGCTGAGTACATTCAAAGTACTCACGGCTTGCACCCTGTGTGATCAATCCCCACAGAAGAACCGGGGAACTCAGAGTTCTGTGAAGAGGAGTATCTTGAAGACTTTGTGAACTAGGTCGCGTCCTCCACTCGATTGCCTGTGGGAATGTCGAATGGCCTCCAAGAGATATTTTGGTTCCGCTGCAAGTTATCTTTTGGTGCTAAGCCCTGCGAGGCAAACTTTGTAAGACTTGACCATAAGGTCTTTTGCTACTATTAATATTAATTTGTTTGCTTCATCTTAATCTTGTTGTATGGATATGATTACATCTGTGTTGAAACTGTGCGAGCTAGCTACTGATCTGGGACTAGTTTAGAATGCACAGAGGGTCCTGGGGTTGCATACCCGGGGTCCCGACACCATTCAACCACTTGCCCGAGTCTAAAACATTTTATTTTCACTTTAGTTTTCAAAGTAATATAGCACATGGTGCTGGACATAGTGTAATAAAATTATTTGTGTGATCCAAGTTATCGACTAAGTCGATAACCACCCAATTCTACCAGAATCTATGCATGACTAAGCAACACATCGCATATACAAGTATAGACTCTATAACATCCACCGAGCACTAACATCAGCGGGAATAATAACTTAAGGTTAGTGGCAAGGGGTAAACATTTGCTACAGCTCATGCATCTAATAGGAATAACTACCTCTAACGAAAAATAATCATTCAAGTAGAGTATGCATACATACAAATTGCAAACAAGATAATAGTTTTTGAAAGTAATGGGATCAATATGATCAAAGGAATGACTGCTTGCCTTGTTGAAGATAACCGACTCGCCGCTGTTGAGGATCACACTCGAACTCGTTCGGATCTTCGCAATCTAATGAACAAATACGAAAAGCGAATAAGAACACATAACACCAAATATATCCAAAAATTCAAAGTCATCCAAAATGCATGAAAATTTCACAATAGGTAGATCATGAATTTAGATGAATTTAGATGAAAGAATTATTCTTTTTGGATTTAGTATGTGAAAGTTATGATGGTTTCAAAATTAGTTTTCTCGAAAATCCAAAAAAATGTCATTCGGTTACTATTCATCCTAAATTAATTATTTGGTGAAAATTTGTAGAGTAATGGTGGGAAAAAGGATTACATAGGTAAATAGGGGATAAAATTATAAGACCAAAATAATTTGGTTCATCTCATTTGGAGTTTTTATGAATTAGTTATGAATTTTCAAAGTTAATAGCAATTTATAGTGTACAAATAATTTAGTTTTGGATCATTTTCCACAAACTATATTTTCTGTGATAGTGACAAGGTTGAAACCTATTTTAAAATATAGTTCATTTAAAATGGAAAATAACAAAATTGGTTTCACTTATTTTGGAGTTAGGATGGTTTAGTTATGCATTTTTGAAGTTATTCAAATTTTCAATGTGCAAATAAATCATTTCCGGATTTTTCTAAAGCTTTCCTGAGCTGAAACGTTCAGACCATCCAATCGGAGATGGATGGTCAGTTTGGAGTGGTCCAAACGTCGCCAAGACTCAAAGCTGACAGGTGGGCCCTATGAACAGTGTAATTTCTCATTTAACTTAGATTTAAAACGCGTACTAACATGTGGGTCCCATCGTCAGTGACACGATCCAATGGACTCGGTCCACCCGTGCACATGCATAGCGCACAACGCTTAAAGGCTAAGGCCCACATGTCATACACCAACGTTTTTACTTAACTCAATAGTTTTCTATTTGAGGGCCCACGTGTAAGTGACTTATTAGCACGTGAAGACATCACTTAACTACTAATCATTACGCTTAACTTTAATGACCGTGCTACAGTGTTGTTGGCATACGACAACACTTCCGAGCTTAGTTCTGAGCTCACCGCCGGTGATTCCGACCACGGCGGCGTGAACTAAAGGCAGGTACGGGTTCCTAATAGCCTTACGCACCTTAAGGTGGTAGCTACGGCGGCTGAGCCGGCCTGTACCGGCGGCTAGCTGGAGAAGAGTGGTGTTTCAACCACGACCAAAATGCAAGCGCAAAGAAAAGCTCTGCAAGGTCCAAAAGAGCGGGTGCCCAAGCTTCTACGAGTTCTACTGAGGATACCTGAGGCTAGGAGAGAAACGTAGGAGATCGGAGCTTGGCCGTCGTCGAAGATGTCCCCGGCGGCGATGGGCTTCAACGTGGAACAGTTGATCTGGTGGAAAAGAGAGGGAGTGAATGGTCGGAATAGCTCAAGTGAGGTACAAGGGTGGTGTACAAGCAAGGAATTTGAAAATGCCTTACCAAAATGAAGTGGGAGATGAATGGGGTGTTCTACGGCCAAAAACTGAAATCCCTTCAAATCCACGGGCTCCTGTCGTGCATAGGCAAATTTAGTTGAGGGGTTTTACTTAGAAGACTAAAGCTCGCCTGGTGACGCACTTTAGTGAGGACAAAACTCACCAGGGACTAAGAATGGCACGAAGGTGTCCTCAGGTGTGTGCTCTGGAAACCCGAATGGCACCAAGGAGGCCTGAGAGCTACAAGCGAAACCAAGGCCAGGGGTCAGTAAAAATGGAAACGGCATAGAAACACAAAGCTAAGGACACCGGAGATGAGGATTGTACCACAGAGATGAGCTCACACGAGCTTCCCTCTACTCGGCCGAAAGGAGGAGAAGTGGGGAGAAACTAGGGTTTGAAGGGCTTTTAAGCCGGGGAAGATGACGGAGATGGGAGCAGCGTTACATGCCGAAGCCCAGGGATTGGTTGGCGTGGGCGGTGGATCCACGGCATGGACTGGTGCTGCGCAGGGCTCGACAGAGACGTGGTAGTGGAGCTCTGTGTGTTGCAGCGAGAGGTGGAAGAGAGAGCTGACAACCGGGCCCAGAGTGTCAGTGACTCAAACACGCGCGCAAATGCAAACTGGCTCGGTCGGTGCGATTAGTTGGTTAGGTCAAACCGCTTCGCTCGGGCCGGAACGTCCGGACCGACCCAAAAAACCAATTGTGAGCCCCTGGGATCGGATCCGTTTCAAGCTAAGTGATTACGCCAAAAGCACAACACTTAACGAGAGACAAAAACGATTCCGAGTGCCCGGATATGTGTCTCATGTTAGCTCCCAAGGATCAGTGGCTAACATACACATAGCCAAACACAACATTGCAATCACATCCATACACAATCATACAAGAGAATAGAATAAAATGCAACATCATTTAAAAAGAATCTTATAGTACAAGGTTGCATAAGAGGGCTGATCGGCCAAATCTAAATAGTACAAATAAATCACAGCGGAAGATAAACTTAGAAATAAAAGAGAAAGAGCCGAGTTGGCATGCCCAAAACCCACAAGCAACCAACTGGAGTTAAACCCGTTGCTCCCGTCGTTCTCACCTGAACAAATGGATCATCCTGTTAAAGTACAAAGTTGTACTCGCGAGGCTTTCAAAAAAAATAAGGATACATGTAAGTATCAAAGGAAGGCTACTACACTAGTCAATTTTCAGCATAAAGCAAGTTTTCATTTAGATAAATGATATAGATTCAAATTGCCATTTGTAAAACATTTTAGAAATGTTATATAACAGTAGGTACTCCAATTCATAATCAAAATCAGTAGATACTCCTATTATAACAACACACGAACTTCCTGTTTGTGACATATATCGATTCTCAAACATATCAACACGCGAACTTCCTGTTCGTGACAACATACAAGGTCTGAACAAATTAGCATAATGACATAACATTTTCAACCATAACCCAAACCAACTTTCGCATAATCTAACTGTGCATGCTTTCCCACAAGCCATGTCCATGACCAGGGACACGGCTATTCGAATAGATTTAGTTATCTGCAGAGTTGTACAGCTTTACCCATATGATATGAATACCTCGTACTGTCGCCATGCACCCTTCCGTAGGAGTGTGACTGAGATACCATAACGAGGCCATTACAATGTCATGTCCTAACTATCAAACCACTCGAGGATCAGAACCATGGCAGGCTATCATACGCGCTGAACCATGGTTCACCCCGTTGCGTAAGTAAGTCCCTTGCGCAGCAATCTGGCATACGCAAAAGACCCTTAAGGGCAAGTAAGAGAACGATGAACATGCCCCCACGAGATTGACAAAAGAACAATTAAATAAATAACAACAACAATTGTCAATCTAAATGTGTTTTGATAACTAACACATAACAAATTATTAAGCCAAGCCTTTGCCATTATCCCAGCGTGTGGTTGCACATAAGACTTGGTTCATCACACCACAGATCGATCCTTAAACACCTAGACGGGGCTACACGAATCCAGGACAACCTCCCTTCATCACCCTATCACCCGTCCAAGTCCAACACACAACAAATACTACCCAACAAGTCCACAAGAATCAGATGCGAAGATCTGAACAAATTCCTCAAATTCAACATAATTCAATCCATATAATCCTCAAATTTCATCAAGATTCGATTCAATCCATCGGCCGTTGGACTAGCTCCATCAACCGCTTTCGGCTACAACTACTAGCATAGCTAAGCCTCGTTCTACAAATTAGTAAACAATCCCATATAAACTATATCCTTAAACATTCAAGGTAAAAGGGTAATCAACATTCAAAGGAGGGCCAATGCAGCAATCAGGAAATTAACTACTTCTACCCATGCACATACTTTTCAAAATAGCATACAATGGCGAGATTAAAATCCACATGAAACTTTTAAAAATAGTAGGAGCAACATGATCAAGAGGGGGGGTGCTCGCACCTTTGTTGTACCACTTATTCAACCGAAGGTTACACTCATGAATACGTTTGTATCGTCGAGAAATCCAACAAAGACCAATATTGCAATAATTACCAATAGAGCTAAAAATTCAAAACATTCAATAATTACAATAAATTCACACAGTAGGTAGATTAATATTTTAGGTGAATTTAGGTAAAATTTTTAGTTCAACTGGAGCTCATATGAATTTTCTAGGAATTTATCAAGGTTTAAGTCCTTAATGTATAATTAATTTAATAAAAAAAATTTCTGTAATAGAAACATAACTTAAAACTATTCCAATTTAAAGCACTTTAAAAATTAAAACCAACAAAATTGGTTTCATTCAATTTGGAGTTATATTGATTTAGTTATGAATTTTTCAAGGTTAAAAGCATTTTCTAGTGTATAATAAATGGGTATTGGAGCAATCTTCCAAAATTAAAATTTTTTTGTGGTAGTGACAACGTTGAAACCTATTTTAAAATAAAGTTCACTTAAAATTAAAATGATCAAAATTGGTTTCACTATTTTTGGAGTTAAAATGTAGTACTTATGCAATTTTGAAGTTAAAGGTATTTTTCAGTGTACAAATTAATGTAATCCGAATATCCTAAATCATTTAATACTTCTAGTACTCGGGTCCAGCTAGCCCTAGAGACTGATGAGTGGGACCCGGGGTCAAAGTTTGACCTGGTCAGCTTTGACTCGATCTTGGCCAAAGTCATGTTGAAGGCATATTCAACGGAATACATCTTCTAATTACTAAAACGGAAAATCCGGGTTAAGTATTCACGAAATACGTTTTCCTTAAAAGAAAACGTCTTTTAAAACTTTACACTAACACTTAACCAGTTGTACAGGCCCACATGTCATTCACTTAACGGCTTAAATGAGTTTAAATTAAATTGCTAATCAGGCTTATTACCGTGGGGCCTACATGTCATATGTTCATTAAAGAAACACTTAAACGCTAATGATTTGGGTTAACCTCAATCTCGCCGGCGGTTAACCGAGGCTCCCATGCGCGAGTGCCTATGGCGAGGTAGGCAATTCGGCGAAGGAGGGCTGGTTTGGGCTCAGGATCAACACGTCCAGGTGCGGAGCAACCTCACGGACTCGATGATGGTGACACGGAGCCCGGAAGTTGACGGCGGCGAGCTCCAGGTAGTCGGAGGCGGAGCCGAAAAGGTGGCGCTCGAGGAGGAGGCATTTCAGTGGTTGAGGAGCTTCGGGAAGAGGCGCGTCAGCGTTGCCTCGCCACCAGGAGCATGAATATGAGCTCAATGAAGGCGGAGCAGCACTACGGCGGCCGGGACAGGGACGACGGCAGCTCGGCCATGGAGCTTCAAGGCGACATGCTCGGCCTGGCAACAAGAAGGGGTAGGGAGCTCAGAGGAGGAAGCGAATGACCTCTGGAAGCTAACAAAAACATCAATAAGGGAGGAGGCTCACCGGACCTGACGAATTGCTTGGCGGCGGAGAGGTACCGTAGTTGGAGAAGGAGAGACTGGTCTCCCTCGGGGCTGCACCAGAAGGCAATTAACTTGGTAGACAAACTTAGCATGATGAGGGAAACCTCCCAAACAAGGTGGCTCGACTAGTAGCTCACCGGATTTCGAGAAGACATGGTGACGACACTCTGGCACGCTCCGGAGGTGGCGGCAACGTGTTCGTGTTCTGAGCGCTACATGGCAATGGAACGGCTCGGGTTAGTCAAAACGGGAACGGCTTCAAAAAAGAAAGGGAATGGCACGGTCGTGGTGACGCTTACCGGGATAGGAGGGGAGCTTTGCTTCCTTCTTTTCCATGCCCAGGAAGAGAAGTGAGCGATAGAGAGGGCACAGAGGCGCTTTTGTTCGACCCCGAGGACGGAGAAAAGGGACGGCGTGAAGTGGCGTATCTTCGGGAGTGGCCAGAAGGGGCAGTGAGGGAAATGCCATGGACAAAGGCGCTCAAAGCGAGCCAGGCGTGTGGCGCTCGAGTGTTGCTCGCGCCTGCCCGAGGAGGAAGAAACTCCTGTCAAGTGGGCCCACTCGGTCAGAGGCACAAGGAGTTGCGGGTCTGACTCGGGTGTGGTCGGTGCATCTAAGAGGTTTGGCTAAACCGGGTCAGCAGGGTCGGGTTTGGTCAAACGAGTCTGACAATTGACTGGGAATTAATTCAAACTACTCTACATTGACCATGCCACTAAAAATAGCAAATAAAATCCTAAAAATATGAAACTAATCCGAGAGGTTCCTGGGATGTTCTAGTGCTCAAATAAAATCCTAAACATTACTATTCATGATTTATTTGCTTAGTTTAAAATTCAAACCTACAATAGGTTATTGAAATGGGTTTGAAATTTCTGTGGGCTGAAATGGGTTCCAAAAATTTGGAAAAAATTATAATTATTATAGTATTTGAATAAATTAATTCCAGATGATGATCATAAGTTTTTACTTCTA
The DNA here is from genome assembly GCA_036346255.1 of Ampelocalamus luodianensis. NCBI lineage: Eukaryota > Viridiplantae > Streptophyta > Magnoliopsida > Poales > Poaceae > Ampelocalamus > Ampelocalamus luodianensis. The sequence continues at coordinate 7,059,161 of CM070623.1, forward strand.
TTTTCTTTTGGAATAAGAATTTCAAGTGTAGGTTTAATCTTTGATTTAGATTTTCCAAGTGCAATAAAATATGCAATTGCTTAAAAAACACTATGCATGTTAATGAGATGCATAATAATTATCATTAATTAACTTGGGGCTATTACAAACCTCCCCCCCCCTTACAAAAGATCTCGTCCCCGAGATCTCGGTAGGTCGGAAGTGGGGCAGGAAGGGTTCTAAAAGATACAACACTTGTTGCTTTGACTTCCTTCAAAGATAGTGCTAAGATATTCTATCAAGGTTACAAAGAATTTCTATTACATTTTCCTTTCCATTGTTTTGTTTAACTTTTCCTTTCTTGATTCGAAGACACTTCAGACTGAAGAAAAAAAGTTCGAGATGTTCAGTTCGCATCCAGTCTTCACGCTCCTAAGTTTCTTCATCTTCAGTATGGTTGCTCCACTGAACCTTCAAGAACTTGATGACGCTATTCCTTGTCTTGCGCTCCATTTCTTCAAGAATGCATATCGGGTGCTCCCGATAAGAGAAATCGGGTTGCAAATCGAGGTCTTCTAAATTGGTTGCTTCAGTCGGGACTCGAAGACACTTCTTCAGCTGAGAGACATGGAAAACATTGTGTACATCTGAAAGTGATGATGGTAGCTCCAACTGATAGGCTACCGATCCTCGCTTCGCTAGAATTCGGAAAGGACCGATGTAGCGAGGTACCAACTTGCCTTTGACTTGAAAACATTGCATTCCTTTCATCGGGGAGACTTTAAGGTAAACATGATCATCCACCTCAAAGCTCAACTCACGACGACGATGGTTGGCATACGACTTTTGACGAGATTGAGCCGTCTGTAGTCTCTCCCGGATCATACGGACTTGCTTTTCGGCTTCATTTATCAAGTTCGGTCCAAAGAATTGTCTCTCCCTGGACTCGGACCAGTTGAGTGGTGTCCTACACCTTCTCCCATATAGCACTTCAAAATGTGACATTTGGAGGCTTGCTTGAAAGCTATTGTTATAGGAAAATTCCGCGAACAGCAAGCATTTATCCCATTTCTTGCCATAGGACAACCCACATGTCCTCAATATGTCCTCCAAAATTTGATTCACCCTCTCGGTTTGGCCTTCGGTTTGCGGATGGTAAGCAGTGCTAAAGGACAATTGCGTTCCCATAGCTTCATGGAGGCAATTCCAGAAATATGAGGTGAATTGAGCGCCTCGATCTGAAATAATCCTTTTTGGTACACCATGGAGACATACAATTCTTGAGATGTACAACTCCACCAATTGGCTTCCTGAAAAGGTGGTCTTGATGGGGAGAAAATGAGCAACTTTCGACAACCGATCGACAATTACCCATATAGAGTCATACCCTTGCTGAGTCTTAGGAAGTTCGGTGATGAAATCCATCCCAATTTCATCCCATTTCCACTCGGGAACGGGGAGGGGTTGAAGCATGCCCGCTAGCCGTTGGTGCTCAGCCTTCACCCGTTGACACACATCACACTCGACAACAAAGCGTGCAATTTCCCGCTTCATCCGAGTCTACCGCAATTTTTACTTCAAGTCATGGTACATTTTTGTGCTTCCCTGATGAATGGAGAAAAGAGAGTCATGGGCTTCATGAAGGATTAACTCTTTAAGCTTCGCGTCATTTGGCACAACCAATCGCTTTCCGAACCACAAAACACCTTGGTGGTCCTCGGAGAAACACTTGGCTATGCCGGCCTTCATTTCCTCCTTAATTCTTTCCATACCCTTGTCATTTTTCTAGGCCATCTTGATCTAGTCCTCTAGGGTAGGTTTCACTTCCAAGGTAGCGAGAAAACCCTTGCTAACCATCTCCAAGTTGAGCCATTGAAATTCGCTACATAGGGCTTCCGTTTCGGGTCTAACCGAAACGCAGTTGCATTGTGATTTTTGGCTCAATGCATCGGCAACGACATTGGCTTTCTCTGGATGATAATGAAGTCCCAAATCATAGTCCTTTATCAACTCAAGCCATCTTCTTTGCCTTAGGTTCAGATCGGCCTGAGTGAAGATATATTTCAAGCTCTTGTGATCGGTGTAGACTTCGCAGCGATTACCGATAAGGAAATGTCGCCACATCTTCAAAGCATGGACCACCGCTGCAAGCTCAAGGTCATAAGTGAGATAATTCACCTCATGAGAACTTAATTTCTTGTACGCATACGCCACAACTCGTCCTTCTTGCATAAGAACACAACCAAGACCAAGGCGAGATGCATCACAAGTTTTTATGGATATCCGGCAGAACTAAAACCGGCGAAGAAGTTAGACGATCCTTCAACATCTGAAAGCTTGCTTCACATTTCGCTGACCATTCATACTTCATTTCTTTCTTCAACATTTGGGTCATCGGTCTTGCTATTTCCGAGAAATTCTCGATGAAACGGCGGTAATATCCTACAAGACCGAGGAAACTGCGAATGTCGGAGACGGACTTGGGCTGTCTCCAATTAAGCACATCTTGGACTTTGCTTGGATCCACAGCAACTCCTCCTTCGGATAGCACATGACCCAAAAAGGCGACCTCTTTTAGCCAAAATTCACATTTGCTAAATTTTGCATAGAGTCGATGTTCTCGGAGATTGTCCAACGCAAGCCGGAGATGTTCTTCATGATCCCTTTCAGATTTGGAGTATATGAGAATGTCATCAATAAATACGACCACAAATTTATCCAAATACTCTATAAACACTGAGTTCATGAGGCTCATGAACAAAGCCGGTGCATTTGTCAAACCGAAGGACATGACGGTGTACTCGTACAAACCGTAACAAGTTGAGAATGCCGTCTTGGGAATGTCTTCAGATCTGATCCTAACTTGATGATAGCCCAATCTCAAGTCAATTTTGGAGAATATACGGGCACCGGCCATTTGGTCGAACAAATCATCAATCCGTGGAAGCGGATACTTGTTCTTGATGGTGACCTTATTCAACGGACGGTAGTCAACACACATCCGCAGACTGTGGTCATTTTTCTTCACAAATATGGCCGAGCATCCCCAAGGTGAGGAGCTTGGCCTAATGAAACCCTTCTCTTGGAGTTCCGCGAGTTGCTTCTTCAATTCAACCAACTCATTCGGTGGCATTCGATAAGGACATTTTTATATTGGAGCAGTTTCAGGCTGTAGCTCGATCACGAATTCAACTCCTCGTGAGGATGGCATGCCTGGTAGTTCCTCGGGAAATACATCTAGGAACTCACATACCACTAGAACTTTGCCCAAGTTCGGCAATTCTTCATCGCTAAGGGCATAGAGATGTGGATGCTCTAATTTTGGCACCATTTCGACTTGAAAACCAAGAGGACTTGTAAGAGTGATAACTTTGCGGGCACAATCAATTTGACCATGGTTCTTGGACAGCCAATTCATCCCAAGAATAACATCAAGGCCCGCTGAATTTATCACAATAAGATTGGCTGAAAACTTCACTCCTTTGATTTCAATCTCAACTTCGCGGCATTCATGAATGCTTCTCATTTCTGCACCCAGCGATTGAATCATCAAAGGTGCAGGCATCAAGCAGAGTGAGATGTTGTGGAGTGTAGCAAAACCTCTGGACATGAAAGAATGAGAAGCCCCAGAGTCAAACAACATGATTGCAGGAGTCCAATTGACTAGAAAAGTGCCCAACACAACGTCGGGTGCTTCCTGCGCCTCCTCGGTGGTAACATGGTTGACATGAGCATGACTGGTGTTCTGAAAAGCGACCTCGGACTACTAATCAAGGGATTCTTGAAGATCTTGACCTTGAATGGTAAGAGCTTGGCGCTTCTCCGGACAAAAATCTGCAAAATGGCCCGGATTGCTGCAGGTGAAACGAGTAACTTGCTTGTTTCGATGGAGTCGGCTTCTACACTTGTTTCCAGGCTGCCTGGATTTCTTGTGGAGGTGGATGAGACACTTGCATGGAAGCTCTCGGAGGTGCCAAGTCTTGAAAATCAGGAGGAGCGGCCTGCCAGGCACACAGTTCTTGAAAACTGCGGCTTCCTAAAATTTCTGCAACCCTCTTGCGTTTTCGCAATTCTAAAACTGCTTGCATTTTATTCTCCACCACAATAGCCTTATGAACCAATTGTTGGAAGTCGCGGAAGTCGTGTACAGCGAGTGCCAGCTGCATCACTTTCGTTAGCCCATTCAAGAACTGGTCTTGCTTCCTTGCATCGGTGGAGACATCGTCCGGAGCGTATCGAGCCAAATGATTGAACTCGTAGAAACACTCCATCACGGACTTGTTGTCTTGCTTCAGCGTGAGGAACTCATGCCTTTTGATACTCACGATGCTGGAGGGAACATGTGCCACTCGGAAGGCCATCTGAAACTCGTCCCATGATGGAACGTGACTGGCGGGCTGCATAGCGCAAAAATTATCCTACCATGCACAAGCTGCTCCTTCGAGTTGGTTGGAGGCGTAGAAGACCTTCTCATTGTCAGCACATTGAGTGGTGATCAGCTTCCGTTCGATGGTCCGAAGCCAACCATCGTCCTCGAGAGGGTCCTCCGAACGAGAGAACACGCAAGGCTTCGTGCTCAGAAAATCAGCAAATCGGGAGCCAAAAAGACCGGCTCCATCAGGTGCCATTTGAGCACCTTGGACACTAGCGGTGTTCTGAGCAATATGTTGTAAGATCAAAGTCTGGTCTTGCTGACTCCGTTCCATCTGGGCCAACACTTCGGCCACGGATGGCTAAGGTGGAGTCACTTCTTCTTGGCGACCCACATGCTGAAATTGCGGGTCGGGGTGCTCCGGATTGTGCTTTTGAGGATTCGGGGGTTGATCATTGGTGACTTGAGAACCTACGGGTTGTGAGTCCTCCATTAATTCCGATGTCAAACGAGTTTTAAGACCCGACATCCTGTTGCCACACGAAACGTTAGCAACCGGTAAAAAACGAGGGAAAAGCATAAGGTAATTAAAGACGACCAGGGGTAACTTAACCTAGCATGAATGCACAATGAAAACACCTTTATGCATCACGAAATGGGGTGCTAGAGCCCAAGTGGACAGCACAAGATACAAACGAAACACGTATAGTTTTCCGACATAGTTGCGATACAACCCGTCCGTAGGCGATGCACAACTACTTGGAACAAAAGAGAGCAAATGACCTTCACAAAGTCCAGCGTCTACAAGCTAATGAATATAATTAGGGGGTATAATATCTAAGGATAAACCCTAATTTAGCTCTAATATCGCAGCAAGGCGCCGTCTTCTCATTCTTCCACTAATGTTCTTCACCGGTGACTACTTAACGTGTCTATTGTTGGAAAAGAGAGATGAGCAATGGAGAAAATGATTTTCTCAAATCAAAAGAATAGTGAGGTAAGAAACAGATGCTAGGATGGGTAAGAAAGAAAGGAATTTATATTACTAGCATTTTTGCCAAACTTTTGATTGTTTGAAAATATTCTTTGCAATCAAAATCCTAATAACGTCCATTGCTACAGCTTTAACCTACAGTCAGTATGGCTCTAATACCAACACTGTGAGCCCCCGGGATCGGATCCATTTCAAACTAAGTGATTACGCCAAAAGCACAACACTTAACAAGAGACAAAAATGATTCCGAGTGCCCGAATATGTGTCTCATGTTAGCTCCCAAGGATCAGTGGCTAACATGTACATATCCAAACACAACATTGCAATCACATCCATACACAATCATACAAGAGAATAGAATCAAATACAACATCATTTAAATAGAACCTTATAGTACAAGGTTGCATAAGAGGGCCGATCGACCAAGTCTAAATAACACAAATAAATCGCAGCGGAAGATAAACTTAGAAATAGAAGAGAAAGAGCCGAGTTGGCATGCCCAAAACCCACAAGCAACCAATTGGAGTTAAAGCCGTTGCTCCTGTCGTTCTCACCTGAACAAATGGATCATCCTGTTAAAGTACAAAGTTGCACTTGCGAGGCTTTTAAAAAAATAAGGATGCATGTAAGTATCAAAGGCCTATAGACTGACGAATGGGACCTGAGGGCTGCACCAGAAGGCGATTAACTTGGTAGACAAACTCGGCACGATGAGGGAAACCTCCCAGACAAGGTGGCTCGACTAGTAGCTCACCGAATTCCGAGAAGACGTGGTGACAACGCTCGGGCGCACTCCAAAGGCGGCGACGACGCGTTCGTGTTCCGAGCACTATATGGCAATGGAACGGCTCGGGTTAGCCAAAACAGGAAGGACATCGAAAAAGAAAGGGAATGGCATGGTCGTGGCGACGCTTACCGGGATAGGAGGGGAGCTTTGCTTCCTTCTCTTCCATGCCTGGGAAGAGAAGTGAGCGATAGAGGGGGCACAAAGGCGCTTTTGTTCGACCCCGAGGACGGAGAAAAGGGACGGCATGAAGTGGTATCTCTTCAGGAGTGGCCAGAAGGGGCAGTGGGGGAAACACCATGGATGAAGGCGCTCAGAGCGAGCTGGGCGCGTGGCGCTCAAGCTCTGCTCGCGCTTGCCTGAGGAGGAAGAAGCTCGTGTCAAGTGGGCCCGCTCGGTCAGAGGCACAAGGAGGTGCGGCTTGGGCTAGCTAGTCCAATCGAGTCGAGTGGTGTAGTGCGGGTCTGACTCGGGTGCGGTCGATGCATCTAAGTGGTTTGGCTGAACCGGATCAGGGTCGGGTTCGGTTAAACGAGTTTGACAATTGACTGGGAATTAATTCAAACCACTCTACTTTGACCAAGCCACTAAAAATAGCAAATAAAATCCTAAAACTATGAAATTAATTAGAGAGGTTCCTGGGATGTTCTAGTTCTCAAATAAAATCTTAAACATTATTGTTCATGATTTATTTGCTTTGTTTAAAATTCAAACCTACAATAGGTTATTAAATGAGTTTGAAATTTCTGTGGCTTGAAATGGGTTCCAAAAATTTGGAAAAAAATTATATTTATTCACTATATTTATTATAGTATTTGAATAAATTAATTCCAGATGATGATTATAAGTTTTTACTTCGGTTTTCTTTTGGAGTTAGAATTTCAAGTGTAGGTTTAATCTTTGATTTAGATTTTCTAAGTGCAATAAAATTTGCAATTGCTTCAAAAACACTATGCATGTTAATGTGATGCATACTAATTATCATTAATTAACTTAGGGCTGTTACACCAATGCATGTTCAAAAGTTTTAAAATTTTCACCTTTTTATACATTTGAAATACAAACCCAAGATTTGGGATGTTACATGGACAGGCAGGGTGCACATGGATGTCTGGTGTGAGCGGCGTCCGTACGATCCTGAGACGTACGATGCGTACTTGGAGTGGTACGTGCCACGGACGCGCGCAAGACTCACCATTCCTCCACCAGAGTGCCCGGAGCGGGTGACATCGGAGACGCACCAGGAGAGCCTCCACCATGAGTACGATCGTCACAGCGCTTCGCGGCGTGACGACACCGTAAGACACTTACAACCTTTGGTCATTTCATTAACAGCATTCATAGTCCCAATAATGAACTTGTTACGTATGTCACTACAGTTGGAGCGGGCGCAGCGCGTCCATAGCGCACCGGAGGCTGCCCTAGCGCATCTAGACACAACATAGGTGGGATATAAAAAAAATTTAAAGCACATCTCTGCGGAGATGAAGAAGATAATAAAGAACCTGTGCTGCGGCCGTTCGATGGACGACGTCCTACGCATCAGGCACCAAGTGGGGCGTCATGCTCACCCGCTAGGACACCATGACCTAGCGAGTCCAGCCGGTGTTGCAGCATTCCCCGTCGGTCATCTACGGCCCAAAGCGGCAGGGAGGTAAGTTATGTACGAATCTACATTCTATTTTTCTGTTATGCCTTATGTTCTGCTAACATCATGTCGTTCTCCCATCGCAGGTCCGTCGGCGTGAATCACTTCTACCGTCTGTGTTTGGTACATAGACTAGCGCTCCCCGTTGGTCATCTGCACTACACACCCGGGAGGTACGGGATTATCGGTTTACGTCCACAGTGTTTATTAATTTGTACTAACATCGTTCTGTCTTAGAGCCTTCAGTTGACCGTGGGGGTGACGACCCGCTCACATCAACTAATGATGAAGATACGGGCCTCCCATCTCCTACCAGGGAGTAGTACACAGCGTCAGTGTATGGAGCATGGCAGCCAGGGTTTGTAGCGTACACAGGGCAAAGCTCCTCCGGATTTGCTGTCCCACCGTACGTTCAAGGCCAAAGCTCCTCTGGATTCGCTGTCCCACCATACGTTCAAGACGAGAGTTCCTATGGGTTGGCTGGCACCCCATACCTCTAAGGCCAGAGCTCATCCGCACAACCGGAGTTGCACGCATCATACCCCGGGAGTGAATTTTTCGAGTCCGTCGCTCATGATTTCTTCGGAGGTGGCCCCAGGTCAGCATGCCTCATCAAGATGACATGTACGCTTACCAGAGTCAGTCTACTGGTCCACCTCGACCCACTCAATGGTCTCTATACCCCCTCCGAGCCGACACACGATCTCCGGACCGGCTCACCTACCCCACGGGGCACACCCGACGCAAGACAACCAGGCGCACGCGGAGGCAGCCGCAACAAGCAAAGGGTAGTGGCTCAAACGAGTGAGCCATAATGTATCCCGTGTGTAGCTTCTATGCTTTGGTATAATTTTATTCATATTTTATTTTGCTACATTTGTACAGTTTTTTCCATACATTCCAAGTCACATGAAATTATGAAACCCTAATTTCCAATGAGATGGCCAATAGTGATTTTGATGGCCAATAGCGATGAGATCGGCCAAAGATCATTTTCCAAAAGTAGGAAAAAATATAGCATATTTGGAGTATCCCACAACCTCCTCTAGACCGCTAATATACCTTGTTGTCGAGACATGTATATCACCAAAATGTAACCTCCTTTGAAACATCAGTAAATCTCAAATAACTAATGACTGCATATTGCATATTGGTGCATGTTTTATAGGAGGCTAAGACATGGTAAAGAACGAAGGTTCTTAATATTTTCTACGAAATTAAAATCTTATCATAATCCAAGAAATCTCTTACAGATTTTCTAATTAAAAGCAACTAAAATTTCCGAAACCTAAAATCCAAGAAAGAAGCTGTTTTTCCATACATTCCAAGTCACATGAAATCATGAAACCCTAATTTTCGAAATGTAAAATCCTAATCTTCGCGACCTCAATCTTTCATTTTTGAGACATATAAAATTATTGAAATATTACACAATCAAGTTCATTAGGTGAGGAGCCTTCAAAATAAAATTCATAATTTTTTGAGCTCATTTTCTATATTTACAAATTCGTACAAATAGTACACGTTTATGAAAATGCGAGAAAAATCCTGAATGAATAAAATTATGGCAAATTTACACAAGCAAGCACACTGTGTGAGGAGGCCCTATGTAAAATTTCATAATTTTTTAAAGTTGTTTGCTATATTTTAAAATTCCAACCGGACCCTAACCCTAAACCAACCGGACCCTAACCCTAAACCAACCGAGACACATGGTGGGCCGTGGGTGCTACCGCACGGTGCTGCACGGCCGCCGTGCGGCAGCGCCAACGCATGGCCGCCATGCGGAGAGTGCAACGTGGTGGCCGGAGAGGGGCTGCCGCATGGCCGCCAAGCGATAGGGACCAAATTTGCAAAAAAAAAATGACATGACGGCTATTTCTGTATATACGATATGAAAACATGCCAATACGGCTAAAAAATCTTCCACACCAAGGGGTGGAGCTTCAGCTGTCGTCATGTTTCCTTCCTTAATTTCGTGTGCCTTGGTCCTCTTGTTGGAAGGTACTCCTCACTCCTCAGTGCTTTTCATTACTTGAGCTACTCCAACTTGGGAGTGGACGTTATATCCATCGATTCCAGCTTGCGTACATGCAGGTTTGAATCCGGCAATGCTTGGATGGCTGTTGCAGGTTTGGAACGATTGGGGGATGGAAATCCTAGTCCTCCTTAGCTTGGATATTTAGATTTTTTTTCGAAAAGTGCTTTCATAATAATATAATCTTATTAGGTTTTGCAACTATATTACAATACAAATGAATAGTCAAATGTATATTTTGAGGGACCGCCTGGATGTCCAAAATGACTTCATGTGAGTCTACATGATACAGGCTTGTATGTGCGCGCGGAAAAGGAACAGTTGCTATTGGTAGGCGTAGCAGCGAGTAGGGGTGGGAATGGGTCAGGTTGGTCTAATGGACCACCGATCCACACCGTAAATTTTGGCCAAATGGGCCACAGATTCAATCCAAAATATGATTGGAAGCAAAAGCCCACTAACCTAACGCCCCGTTGGATCCGAGCAAGTCGACCCTGACCTGAGCTCTAAGCCTCCTCGGCTCCTCCCCTAGTCCCCCTCTATCCTCCAGATTCTAGACGTGCCTCCAACCCACCACCGCTCGATCTGGTGCGGTGCGGGGTGGTAGGTTGTCGCAGACTCGTAGCACAGCGCAATTCACACCAGCAACATCGACGCAGATTGAAGGCAGGTGAGAGATACATAGCTCATCTTTTCCGATCTATTCCATTGCTTGTTTGACCCATCATCTTGCTAGATTCTCTCCCTAGTTTGCTTAGAATTCCCCCCTATATTTCGTCCTGCAAAGCTTGGGTTTCTGGGGTGGGATTGGGTTCTTGAAACACTGAGTTCGTGCGAGAGTGAGAATCAGCCCTCTCCTAGCGATCTTTGGGTGAAATGAACCATCTTCAGCAGTAGTACGTGTTGTTCGGTTGTGTTCTTGAATGGAATTCAGCTACTAGTAGTAGTTAGGCGTAGGGGTGGGAGTGGGTTGGTCCGGACTGGATAGGCTCTGCCCTGTATGGCCCATCGATTAAGAAGGGGTTAAGGGGTCAACCCTTTTGATTGTTGATTTTGTGATCCGACCAAGGAAATTCCAAACGCACAGGTCCCAAGTTCATTGCTTTATTAAATCACATAGCAAGAACAATCTATCTTTGCTTCACGTGGAGGTTTCAAGTTCTGGAATTTATTTTTTGCTTCGTTCCACCCGAGCAAGGACGCGTGGACTTGCGGCAGCAGACCAAGACCAATCTTCCAGAAGCACAACGTATAGGAGATCCAAAGTTTTTTGATTCACGTACACATACGTGTACCAAAGAGGTCATGATTTTTGCTAGGTTTACACATATCAGTACCAGCAATTTTCAGGTTTTATTCCTCATGGCGACTTTGAAGTATGATCTTCCACTACTTGATCGAGACACAAGATTTTCGCTGTGGCAAGTCAAGATGAGGGTTGTGTTGGTACAGATGGATTTGGATGATGCATTGGAAGGATTTGCGAAACAACCTACCACATGGACCGCATATGACAAGCGTAAAGACCATAAGGCTTTATCTTAGATTCACCTTCATCTATCAAATAATATTTTGCAGGAGGTTTTGAAGGAGAATACATCTGCTACATTATGGTTGAAACTGGAACAAATTTGCATAACAAAAGATCTCACCAGCAAGATGCATCTCAAGCAAAAGCTGTACTCTCATAAATTGCAAGAAAGAGGATCCATACTTAATCATCTTTTGGTGTTTAAGGAGATTGTTGCCGACCTAAACTCGATGGAGGTAAAATATGAGAATGATGATTTGGGTCTTATTCTTTTGTGTTCCCTGCCTAGTTCTTTTTTAAATTTCAGAGATACCATATTATATAGTAGAGATACTGTCACCCTTAATGAAGTTTATGAAGCTTTGTATGCTAAGGAGAAGATGAAACAGTTGGTACCTTCTGAAAATACAAGTACAAAAGGAGAATGCTTGTTTGTTCGTGGTAGACAAAAAGAGAAGAACTCAAACAATGGATCTCGAGGCAAAAGTTTGAACGGCTACAAGAACTGGTCGAAATATAGAGGCAAGTACAAGTCGTGCAAATATTGCAAGAAAAGTGGGCACGACATCTCTAAATGCTGGAAGCTGCAGAATAAAGAAAAGAAAACTGGCTATTATAAGCCAAAAGGTAAACCAGATGATGAAGGTAAAGCCTTCCTTGTTGTTGATGATAGTTCTGATGGAGAAACTCTTGTTACCTTTGCTGGATGTGCTAAGACCAATGATGAATGGATTCTTGATTCCGCTTATACCTTTCATATGTGCCCGAATAGGGATTGGTTTGCCACCTATGAACCTGTTGAAGGTGGTACTGTGTTGATGGGTGATAACTCATCTTGTAAGGTTGCAGGAATTGGTTCAATTTAGATCAAGATGTTTGATGGTATTGTCAGAACTTTGACAGATGTGAGGCACATTCCAGATTTGAAAAGGAACCTTATCTCGTTGAGTACTCATGATGCTAAAGGGTACAAGTATTCTGGTGAAGGTGGAGTTTTGAAGGTATCAAAAGGCTCTCTTGTTGTGATGAAAGCTGATATTAAATCTGCCAATCTGTACCATCTGCGTGGTACTACAATATTAGGTAATGTTGCTGCAATTTCAAGTTCATTATCTGATTCTGATACTACTAATCTTTAGCATATGCGTCTTGGGCATATGAGTGAAATTGGTTTTGCAGAATTGAGCAAGAGAGGACTTCTTGATGGACATAGAATCGGCAAGCTAAAATTTTGTGAGCATTGTGTGTTTGGCAAACACAAGAGGGTGAGGTTCAATACCTCAGTTCATACTACAGAAGGTATTTTGGATTATGTGCATTCTGATTTATGGGGGCCATTTCGCAAGACATCTCTAGGAGGTGCTCGTTATATGTTAACCATTATTGATGATTACTCTAGAAGAGTGTGGCCTTATTTCTTGAAGCATAAGTCAGAAGCATTTTCAGCATTTAAAGAGTGGAAGACTATGGTTGAAAGGCAAACAGAAAAGAAGGTAAAGAAACTTCGCACTGATAATGGGATGGAATTCTGTTCTGATGAATTTGAACCATATTGCAAGACTGAAGGCATTGTTAGGCATTACACCATTCCTGGTACTCCTCAATAAAACAGTGTAGCTGAGCGTATGAACAGGACCATCATTTCCAAGGCCCGTTGCATGTTGTCTAATGCAGGTTTGCATAAGCGTTTTTGGGCTGAAGCCGCTTCCACTACTTGCTATCTTATTAATCGGTCACCCTCTATTGCAATTGAAAACAAGACTCCAATTGAGGTATGGTCTGGTTCCCCAGCAAATTACTCAGAATTGAGAGTTTTTTGTTGTACTACTTATGCTCATGTTGATAATGGAAAATTAGAGCCTAGAGCTGTTAAGTGCATCTTTCTTGGTTATAAATCTGGTGTTAAAGGATATAAGTTGTGGAATCCTGAAACAAGTAAGGTTGTGATTAGCAGAAACATTGTCTTTAATGAATTTGCTATGCTTCATGATAAGCTACCCGCTAATGTTCCTGTTTAGAGTGAGCAGAATTCAAGTGTTCAGGTGGATCACTTTGTTGGTTCAGATAACACATCAGATAAGGAAAATATTGTTGTTCATGATGCACCTATTGTTGAAGATACTCCTATTGTTGAGCAAACACCACAACGGTTCATTGCAGTTGACAGGCCTAGGAGGGAGATTAATCCACCCAAGAGGTTGATTGAAGAAGCTAATATTGTTGCTTATGTTTTGAGTGTAGCAGAAGAAATTGAAGGTAATACAGAACCTTCATCATACTCTGAGGCTATTAGCTCCACTGATTGTAATAAGTGGATAACTGCTATGCATGATGAGATGGAGTCACTTGAAAAGAATGGCACTTGGGAATTAGTGAAATTGCCAAAAGAGAAGAAATCTGTTCATTGCAAGTGGATTTTCAAAAGAAAGGAAGGTATTTCTCCTACTGAACCAGCAAGGTATAAAGCAAAGTTGGTTGCTAAAGGTTATAGTCAGATTCCAAGTATTGATTTTAATGATGTCTTTTCCCCAGTTGTGAATCATAGTTCCATTCGCATTTTACTCAGTATTGTTGCTATGCATGATTATGAACTTGAGCAATTAGACGTTAAAACTGCATTCTTACATGGGGAGTTGGAAGAAGACATTTATCTAGACCAACCTGAGGGTTTTGTTATTCCTGAAAAAAAACACTTTGTTTGTAGATTAAAAAAATCTCTTTATGGTTTGAAGCAATCTCCTAGGCAATGGTACAAGAGATTTAAATCCTTTATGCTCTCTCACAATTTTAAGCGATCTGATTATGACAGTTTTGTTTATTTAAAGACTGCTAATGGTTCAGCTATTTATTTGCTTATCTATCTTGATGATATGTTAATTGCTGCAAAAGATAAGTCAAAAATAGCAAAACTGAAAGCACAATTGAGTAATGAATTTGAGATTGAAGGATCTAGGTGCAGCAAAGAAAATTCTTGTAATGGAGATTATCAGAGAGAGAAAATCTGGCAAGTTATACCTTAGTCAAAAAGGTTATATTGAGAAGGTCATTCGTCATTTTAATATGCATGATGCAAAACCAATGAGTACTCCATTAGCTTCGTATTTCAGATTATCTTCAGCCTTATGTCCTGAGTCAGATTATGACATTGAGTACATGTCTAGAGTTCCATATTCTAGTGCAGTCGGTTCTCTTATGTATGCCATGGTTTGTTCCCGTCCTGATTTATCTCATGCACTGAGTGTTGTTAGTAGATACATGGCTAATTCTGGAAAAGAGCATTGGAAAGCAGTTCAGTGGATTTTCAGATATTTGCGTGGCACTTCTAATGCTTGTTTGCAGTTTGGGAATTCTTGAGATGAACTTGTTGGTTATGTTGACTCTAATTATGCTGGTGATTTGAACAAGAGGAGGTTTCTCATAGGTTATGCTTTCACCATTGGTGGTTGTGCTGTTAGTTGGAAGGCAAGTTTACAAGCTACTGTTGTCTTATCTACCACTGAACCAGAATATATGGCTATTTCTGAAGCCTGTAAAGAAGCTATTTGGTTGAGAGGTTTGTACGCTGAGCCTTGTGGAGATAATTCTTGCACTACTATATTTTATGATAGTCAGAGTGCTATATGCCTTACAAAGGATCAAATGTTCCATAAGAGAACAAAGCACATTGATGTGAGATATCACTTTATTCGAGGTGTTATTGCTCAAGGTGATGTCAAGGTGTGCAAGATAAGTACTCATGACAATCCAGCTGACATGATGATAAAGCCAGTTCCTGTTACTAAGTTTGAGTTTTGCTCAAGTTTGGTTGGTGTTATAGTTTAGTCCTAGAGACTAATTGGCGTAGGGTGTTTTTTATCTTATTGTGGAGATATTTGGTGATTGATGATTCTTTATTTTGCTACAAGAGGAAATTCGTCTCAAGGTGGAGATTGTTGATTTTGTGATCTAAATTTCTAATATGGAATGATCCGGATTAGTTGCCATATTAGCAGATTGGCTTCTTACTTGGACTCTAAGTCCTTTTACCCCTTTATATACCTCTTGTAAGCCGCACGGGGAGAGTAGACGGCTCATTGTAATCCCCCGGCGTTTTGTAAACACTCCTTATATAGTGATCATCGCCGATTAGCGCCCGTGATTTTTTCCCGCAAGGGTTTTCCACGTAAAATTTGTATCTCTCGTCTCTCTTGATCTGTGCATTATTTCTAACATTGATTGTGCTGCCATGACCCATATGATCATATGGGTCGACCCTTACAGTGTTTGTACATACTTCATACATCAAGGTTTCCTGATACGCTAACAATCATACACTAGATATAAGTCAGGCATGTCTATGTTTTTGTCACATACTTCAACCATGTTTAGGCTAACAATCATATGCTAGATATAAGTCAGGCATCATGCAAAATGCATAAGCAATAGCCTTCATACAGCAAGGTTTCCTGATATGAGCATTACATGATTACACCAATCAAGAGCTGTCTTGCAAAATGAATAAGCAATAGCTAGAGCTTCATTAACCATCTTTTGCAACAAAAAGGTTCATGTCCTGATACCTGCATACAACCAAAAGGTCTTCAACCGGGGAATCAATCAAGATATGCTCAACTAAAAATAATGGGATCGCCATGACGCCAAGTTTGCCTCCTGCAAATGAACAACAGAAAAATATTCAGTTCCTCTCATCTTAGACTCTTACAAATACGTGCTACTACCACAGTTATACCAGGTGCAGGGAGAAGTCCAAATGACAGAATCACACCAAGCCCAAATGCTTTGCGGAGAACCGAACAAGTGGGCCAACATTTAGATAGTTCTTCCCATTCTGCATATGGAAAAGGCGACAGCATGCGCACCGAAAGGATGATGGAGAAGGAAAACGGAAAACAATTTTCATACCTGGATGGATCAGCAATTAGTACAAGATAAATATGGAACAGTTGAAGGGAAGGCAAAGATTAAATAGGTGAAAGCTAACACAGATCAAGTGTGTGTGTGTATTCAGGCAAGTGAAAGATTGCAGCTGAAGCGCATCTTTACAACCACCTGATTTGCTAGGCACTGTCCAGGAACCAAAAGTTGCATGCTTATTAAACAAGTTAAAACATCGATGCTTCAACTACCTAGTAGTATCTATGCTGATTTATTTGAGAAGGCATGCAACCACTGGTGAGAGGCTTCCCTGGTAGTAGTTTGCAACAGCAACTGGATGCTCCCATGGATCTGAACCACCACCTAACTCTTGATTGGTGTAATCATGTAATGCTCATATCAAGAAACCTTGCTGTATGAAGGCTATTGCTTATGCATTTTGCATGATGCCTGACTTATATCTAGCATATGATTGTTAGCCTAGACATGGTTGAAGTATGTGACAAAAACATAGACATACCTGACTTATATCTAGTGTATGATTGTTAGCGTATCAGGAAACCTTGCTGTATGAAGTATGTACAAACGTTGTAAGGGTCGACCCATATGATCCAGTGGATCATATGGGTCATGGCAGCACAATCAAAAGGGTTGACCCCTTAACCCCTTCTTAATCCATGGGCCACACAGGGCAGAGCCTATCCAGTCCGGACCAACCCACTCCCACCCCTACGCCTAACTACTATGGCTGCTAATTTGGATCACTGATTTAGGGGATACGCTGAGTTAGGTGGTGGTTCAGATCCATGGGAGCATCCAGTTGCTGTTGCAAACTACTACCAGGGAAGCCTCTCATCAGTGGTTGCATGTCTTCTCAAATAAATCAGCATAGGTACTACTAGGTAGTTGAAGCATCGATGTTTTAACTTGTTTAAAGCATGCAACTTTTTGTTCCTGGACAGTGCCTAGCAAATCAGGTGGTTGTAAAGATGCGCTTCCCCTGCCATCTTTCACTTGCCTGAATA
This sequence comes from Ampelocalamus luodianensis, assembly GCA_036346255.1. Lineage (NCBI taxonomy): Eukaryota > Viridiplantae > Streptophyta > Magnoliopsida > Poales > Poaceae > Ampelocalamus > Ampelocalamus luodianensis. The sequence goes on from CM070623.1 coordinate 7,076,407, forward strand.
CACACAAACACTTGATCTGTGTTATAGCTTTCACCTCTTTAATTTTAGCCTTCCCTTCACCTGTTCCATATTTATCTTGTACTAATTGCTGATCCATCCTGGCATGAAAATTGTTAGCACTTCCGTTTTCCTTCTCCATCATCCTTTTGGTGCTCATGCTGTCGCCTTTTCCATTTGCAGAATGGGAAGAACTATCTAAATGTTGGCCCACTTGTTCGGTTCTCCGCAAAGCATTTGGGCTTGGTGTGATTCTGTCATGTGTACTTCTCCCTGCACCTGGTATAACTGTGGTAGTAGCACGTATTTGTAAGAGTCTAAGATGAGAGGAACTGAATGTTTTTCTGTTGTTCATTTGCGGGAGGCAAATTTGGCGTCATGGAGATCCCATTATTTTTAGTTGAGCATATCTTGATTGATTCCCCGGTTGAAGACCTTTTGGTTGTATGCAGGTATCAGGACATGAACCTTTTTGTTGCAAAAGATGGTTAATGAAGCTCTAGCTATTGCTTATTCATTTTGCAAGACAGCTCTTGATTGGTGTAATCATGTAATGCTCATATCAGGAAACCTTGCTGTATGAAGGCTATTGCTTATGCATTTTGCATGATGCCTGACTTATATCTAGCATATGATTGTTAGCCTAGACATGGTTGAAGTATGTGACAAAAACATAGACATGCCTGACTTATATCTAGTGTATGATTGTTAGCGTATCAGGAAACCTTGCTGTATGAAGTATGTACAAACGATCATATAGGTCATGGCAGCACAATCAAAAGGATTGACCCCTCAACCCCTTCTTAATCCATGGGCTACACGGGGCAGAGCCTATCCAGTCCGGACCAACCCACTCCCACCCCTAGCAGCGAGCTGCGATCAGCGCATTGAATTGAACTGAAAGAATTTTTCGCGAACAAGAAGTGAATGAATTGTCACTGACGTTGCGATTGCACGAGCTTGCGAGGAAGTTTCGTCGGCTTGTTTGGTCATGGAGAGTTGGCCGGGTGGAGCCTGCCCGCGACATTGCATGCATGCACCTTGAGACCACAGCTACGACCGGAGAAATATAATCATTTTCTTCTATTACACGATATATGTACAGGAGCTCACAGCTATACTACACATATTTAAAAGTCGGTTTTTCTAATTCTTGGTCGGCTGAATTTTTTTATTTCTCGGACATCTAAAATCGTACGATGTTAAGCATAAAACTACAATTTATAGTCATTTTTTTTTTCAATTCTAGCAAAACTTTACTGGAATTTATAGTCCTATTTGTTTTTTATGTGTAGTGTTCACCTAGATCTACTTTATTTTTTCAGATTAGAAATGTTTTTGTCTTCATATTTTGTAGGGGTTCACCAAACTTAAATCTTTTTTCTAGGTTAGAATAGCTTCTTTTTGTCCTAGAGGTGAGGTGTGTGTTATATATAATATAGAAAGTGAGGGTGAGAGTGGTTAGACCTTCATCCATTCCATGGGTTGAGAAAAAAGTGACTAAAATTTAGCAAACTTTCAGTACCTTGAAAAATACACAATCCCTTTAGAAATATTGAAGCGCGACTGAAATTTAGCAAACCTGGATGGTTCTCAAGGTTGCGCACGAGGTGCATGGTGAGGAAAAACCGTGGAGGTCTCTAGGTGCATATGCATGCAATGTCGCGGGCAGGCCCCACCCGGTCAACTCCCCATGACCAACAAGCCGACGACACTTCCTCGCAAGCTCGTCCAATCGCAACGTCAGTGACAATTCATTCACTTGTTGTTCGCGAAAAATTCATTCAGTTCAATTCAATGCGCTGATCGCAGCTCCCTGCTACGCCTACCAATAGCACCTGTTCGTTTTCCGCGCGCACACATACAAGCATGCATCATATAGACTCACATGAAGTTGTTTTGGACATCCAGACGATCCCTCAAAATACATCTTTGACTATTCATTTGTATTGTAATATAGTTGTAAAACCTAATAAGATCTGCGTACTTTTATACTTGTTTCGTAGTATATGATATCATCACTAAGCCGTAATATGTGCATCATAAATTTACAAGTCTTGTTTCGAAGATATAGCTGCGAGGAACAGGATGGCACAAATAGACCGCCAATCAGATTCTTGATTTAAAAGATACTACTTACTTTTGAATTGTACAAAGCAAAGAAATACATACGCGCTCCCGCATGCAGCCGCTCCCCATATATACCTACCGAGATTCCACACCAAGGGGTGGAGCTTCAGCTGTCGTCGCGTTTCTTTCCTTAATTTCGCGTGTCTTGGTCCTCTTGTTGGAAGGTACTCACTCCTCTTCACTCCTCACTCACTCCCGCATGAATTATAGAAAGCAAAGAAATACAAAAAAAAAAAATATGTGCCACTGTGTAACAGATGGTGGACTCGGTTGTGCCGTAGCCCCGCCCACCTCTTCTCCTCCTCTCTAATTATTTCTTCTCTTTTATTTCTTTTCTAAGTTTTAAATAAAAACGGGATATTACATTGCCCTTGGGGCTTTGTCATCCTTGAGAGGAGTGGCTGTAAACATTCATTTTCAAGTAGCTAATAGAAAGTCCAAGTCCATTCCATGGATCATCTTGTGCTTGTGCTCTGTGTTTTGCTTTTCTTTATTTGGTTTTGCTTCTTCTCCTCTATCTTCTTGATCTTGTGTTGTGTAAAGGACCTGTAAAAGATGGCATAGGTATCTAGTGTTCAGATCTTATCCATCTAGCCATGTTTGAAATAAGTTTTTGAAGTTGCCCGATTTTGGCCTGAGAAGAGGTTGTTTTCTTGAGTTTCTTGTTTGCTAGGGTTTTGGGCTTGATCTTGCTGTATTTTTTAGTGCTATGACAAGTGAGAAACTTACTTTGGTCACCATGACAAGATCTCTCCACGAGCTACTCGAATTCATGGTTTTTTTTGGCCCGCTTTTAGTGCAATTTGACTTTGGAAACAAAAAGCTTTAAGGTCCCAACATCGGATTGCTCGTGCTAAATCTTTGGTTGTTTTAAGTCCATGAGGTCTTGATCTAGGTCCTGTTAAGTTTGACGTATTTTGGAGCCTTAGTTCTAAACTTGTGCAAGTTTTTCTCTTGTGATGTTTGCTATGTGTGCTGGATCGGTCACAATTAGTGGTGCAAGTGGGGTGGGCTGCGGACAGCCCGCGCTCACCCCATGCTGGCTGCTCCGGATTTGCGGCTGACAGCAGCCCGCAATGCGATGGTGCTAATGTTGGTGGGTTTTAGCGGCTGCATGCCCGCAAGGCCGCAATGCATGTATACTGCTAGCAAATGTTATTAACAATATCAACAAGATGTCGACTCTGTTGACTCTGTCCGTCAACATGCATGCTTACCACCAGAAATTTTCGCTTATACTGCTAGCAATGCATGTAAACGCTTGACTTTTCTACCATCTGTCAGATTAATTTTCTATCTTAATTTGCATGCATGCTTACCGCCGAATAAATGTATTAAAGTTTTACATTCGAAAACTTAAGCTGACCAAGAAAACTGGATTTCCTGTACTGTTAGAGATTGAGAAGCTAACCTTGAGAATTAATGAACCTAGCATGCTAGGATCGATTAATCCTGTAGAAACCATCCAATTACTACTAGGATGTGTTTGATTGGGTGGACCAAGATAAATGGATGAGATGGTACACGATAGATGAGATGATCCTGGATAGTATGATACAACTTGTGTATTAATTGGTTAGTAGGGTGAGATAATTCAAGATTTTATTTGGTTGCATGAATGTGATAACACCAGATGGTTCAAGATGATGTTTGGTTTGAGAGATGAAATTGAACGAGTTGTATACACAGAGGAGTATTAGCACGATTAATTATTAAAATATTAGCATAATTATTAAATTTACCTTCATTACAAAAGGAGTATTTAACTAAATTAATTATTTTAACTATCCACTAATTGGCATAGCCCACTGGTCAGTGATGTATATACGGAGGGAGAGGGGTAACAAAGGGGATGCACCTATCCCTGTACCGCGTGGTTCGTTCGTTTTTATGAAACCATTCGGTACAACATATTTGAAAAATATTCTCAGAATCTGTATGACCCTATCCAGAATGAATTGGATCGGTTCACCCAACAAAACACAAAAATGAGGCATATTCATACATACGTGTATGCCCTTATTCACCGAACTAAACACACTTTGCATGATCATCCCGTACCTGCTCTGCTTGTTCAAGTCAAGTTAGTTTTGTGATGGATCGAGCGAGCTAGCGATTATTAATAATTAGTAACAAAACAAAAGGAATCTGCCCGCATGCGCGAGGCTTCAAAGAGTCAACAGAGTCGACGTCTTGTTGATATTGTTTTTTGTTTGAAACGGACAGCAAGACACCTAATGCTACGCGGTGCCCAGTGGTCTGGCGGGGTACGCGGGCCGTACGTGGGCTGGCCAGCTACAATCTGCTATCGTAAGCGGGTTTTTGCGGGTGTTTAAGTGAACTACTTTTGCAAGGCGGCCCGACGGCTTAGCGGATAGACCCATCCTACTTGCATCTCTAGTCACAATCCTACAATCTCCTTGGTGGTGTCAAAGCTACCGGTCTAGCTTGCTCATTCCTTAAAATTGGAGCTTGCCAAATTGGCACCAATTCTAGGGGGGGGGGGGGGAGATTCTCTAGGATGGGGCCTTGAACCCCTCCTCCCGAGGTCTCTTTCCTGATTTCTACCACATGTACACACACAACTCAAAGTAGCTCTTTCCCCAAACTGCCTCTTTCCTCCCCTGTCTCGCCTCTTGGTGGGAAGACATCGGACAACTCCAACGACGCCGATGCCTGGGGCGGCGAAGGCAGCCTCCGCTTCATCCCCACCAAGGGCAAGAGCGGCATGCGGGTGCGCTACAGGTAGTTGACACACGGCGCCATAGGCATGGTGCTCCGGGTGGCAGGGTTGGAGGATGAATTGTCTGCCGCTGCCGTAGAATTGCCCCCGAGCTTGTGGGTGGGGGCGAGGAGGGAGTCAAGGCAGTGGAAGAATGGTCAGGAAGAGTCAGACTTGGCCTTCTCGACCTTGTACTTCTTCTTAAGGGTGTCAATGCGGTTCTTGCACTGGACATCGAATTTGGGCAGCTTGGAGTAGCTGTCATGGTAGGAGACGACCTCGGTGACCTCCTGTCACTGCATGTGGCGAAGGCTGCCGTGGCCCAGGCGTCGATCAGGGTGGAGGTGCCACTGTCGCTCCATGCGTCCTCCCTGTTGTCCCCTCCCACGTGGCTGGAGGGGCTGGGCTTTTGGATGGCGATGACGAGGTGGCTGAAAGGCGCGCGCGGCGGTGACGGGAGAGTGGAGGGGGCACGATTGGGAGGGTGAGGGCGATGTAGAGGTAGCGGCGTCATCATCCATGGTTGGAGATCTGACCGGCGGCGACGGCGGCGGCGAATAGGAGGCGAGAGAGGGGACGAAGGAGGCAGTTTGGGGAGAGGGCTGCTATGAGATCTGTGTGTACACGTGGAAGAAATTAGGGAAGGGGCCTTGGGAGGAGGGGTTCAACGTAGATTTTTTTTTTCAAGTCTAGTGACGTCCAACTACAACAAACCACAATGCTTCTTTTACTTTTTCTTAAAAAAAGACCCAGGAAGCTTCCAACTTGGCATGCCTGCCTGCAGTTTGTAGTGCGATCCACCTCGGGCCGTCCGCCGTCACATGGTCTTGAATTATAATGTTGATTGATCGAATGCAGATTGTACGGTCACATGGTCTTGAATTATAATGTTGGTTTATCGAATGCAGATTGTACGGTCACATGGTCATTAATTATAATGTTGGTTGATCGAATGCAGATTGTACGGTCACATGGTCTCAACAATAACAAACGCTAATAAGAATATGAGATGATGATATAGTATTCCTTACCCTTTTCTTCTTAGTTTCCTGTTTCTTTAGTTTGCGTTACTACCCGGTCGGTATGTATATATCACTTGTGATCTATCTGATCTGATCTGATGTAATTTAGCCGGCTTAGTTACATCGCACGAATCCACATATTTGACTCACTTGTATATTTCGTTAAACAGGGTCGATCCTCCGGTGAAAATTCATTTCCGTGCATGCGGGAGCAATGGCTGGAGGGCCGCTGGAGCTCTGGAATCATTGGTCGATCCAGATCCTGGTACTCCTGAGCCTCATGTTCCAGGTCGTCCTCTTCGCCTTCGCCGGTATCCGTCGGCGTAATGCCTACCCCATGCTGAGGGCCCTGCTCTGGCTGGCGTACCAGCTGGCCGATTCCACCGCGATATACGCCCTCGGCCACCTCTCACTCAGCAGTGCGGCGCTCGAGCACCAGCTCGTCGCGTTCTGGGCGCCGTTCCTCCTGCTGCACCTCGGTGGCCCTGACAGCATCTCCGCCTACGCCCTCGAGGACAGCCAGCTCTGGCTGCGCCACCTGCTGACTCTCGTCGTGCAGGTCCTCGGAGCCGCGTATGTCCTCGACAAACATGTGGCCCGCAATGGGTCCTTGGTCCTGCTGGCCGCATTCTTGATGTTCGCCGTAGGTGTTGCCAAGTACGGGGAGAGGACATGGGCGCTCAGGTGCAGCAACATGGACAACATCCGGAGCTCTCTCAAGGAACCACGCGCCAACAGCACCATTTCCCCCCTCTGGATCAAGGGAGGATCAGGGAGGAGGCATTCGATGTGCGTCGTGCCCACTCCCTGTTCCACACATGCAAGCGTGCGATAGTTGATTCTCGGATCGAGATGGATTCAAAAAGCCATGACGCCGAGATGCTTAGGGACCTTAGAAACGGAGACGGAGGCTACAAGGGTATGTGGGCATTGATGGAGATGGAGCTCTCACTACTGTATGACATCCTCTACACCAAGGCAACCGTGATCTACACTTGGCATGGCTACTGTATCCGTGTCGTCTCACCGCTCGCCACTGCCGCATCGCTCCTTCTGTTCCAATTCAGTGGCAAAGATGGGCACAGCAGAGTTGATGTTGCTGTCACCTATGCCTTGCTGGCTGGGGCCTTCCTCCTGGAGACGACATCGCTGTTGAGCGCGCTAGGGTCGACATGGACATATACCTTCTTGTGTGCCACGCGATGGAGTTGGCTCCGGTGCGAAGCTCTGAGCACTGGAAGTGGAAGGTGGGATCGTGTTCGCTGGCTTGTCAAGAAAATCACGAGAAGACAAATTGGTCGGGCAAGGAGGTGGTCGGGCAAAATTGGGCAGTACAACATGTTGCACTTCTGTGTTCGTCGCGACACAGCCTTCAGCCCTCCTCTCGGCAGATTGGCTAAGATGATGGTACCCAATGAGTGGTGGAATACGAAGCATTACTCGGGGACTACTGATATTTCAGATAAGCTGAAGGAGTGGCTGTTCAACTACATAAAGGAATTATTGTCCAGGAAGAGCAGAGTGAACACACAGGGTGTGATCAGGAAGAAATGGGGTCAAGAGCCACTGGAGGCTTTCGGTTGCTCTCATGAATTTCAATCCTACTACTGCCTTGGCACCGAGCTCCAAGAGGGCATCATTACTTGGCACATCGGCACTGATGTTTTCCTTGTCAAAAGCAGTGGAGCCAAGGCCGATGGTGCAGCTGACCTGGTGGAGGCTATCCGGACACTGTCCAATTACATGATGTTCCTCCTCGTGGACCGCCCCTACATGCTACCAAGCCTTGCTCAGAGGAGGTTGTACCAACGAAGCTGCGAAAATTTGGTCAAGATATGGCATAGGGATAGGGATGAGCACTCAAGTCACAATCGTCCAAACAGGAATATCTTTACTATGCTCAAGGAATTATTCCGCCATGATGGCCCCAATCTTTCTGGACTTACGCAAAGAGACGAGCTTGCCAGCATGCTATACGAAGAGGGGCCATCCAACAACATTGATGTTCCTCGCCTCCGTATTGGTAAAAATGTTGCTGAAATACTACTCCGAAAAGAAAAGGAGAAAGGCAGCATTGATGTTCCTCGCCTCTATATTGCTACTATAGTTGCTGAAATACTACTCCGAAAAGAAATAGAGAAAGGCAGCATGGCCGTGCTGGACCTGCTCTGTAAGGTGTGGTTGGATTTTCTAGTCTACACTGCCAATCGATGCAGCAGGGAATCCCGTGCCAAGAAGCTCAGCAGTGGCGGTGAGTTGACAACCGTCTTGTGGCTTATGGCAGACTATCTTCACCAAGATTACCTCAATGAGAAGGAAAGTCGCTTTGAGAGGGCCTCAACATGAGGCCCTCCCCGTGGCCGTTGGATTCAAGTGTGTGGGGTGGGGGGAGGAGAGGGTCGGATGAGCGGTGGATGGCTCCAGGCCTCACGAGGCCCTCCACCGCTGGGTTTATTTCCACCTCAATGCATTAGACAAGGCTTGAATTATGTATTGAAAAAAACATTATTGTATCTCATTAATTTTTTTGAGAGTACATGGAGGATGCACACCATAGTCACCCCACCTACATATGCGCATGTGCATGTGTTACACATGCTAGGAATTTTGCGGAGGCTCGAGATCCACTCGGAGCGCAGCACACGCTTTCTTACTGAACGCACATGCGTCTAGGTATTCTGATTAAATAGTTGTTGGACCGAGGAGGTGATGTAATATCCCAATTTTTTTTTGCCTTTTTAAAAAATTTATTTCAAATTAATTAATTCACAGTGTTTGTCTTCTTTTCGAGTTTTTGCATTTATTTAAATCCAAATCGAAAATTCAAATCCTATTTCCATCGTCTCAATTCAAAATTCGTCGCTAAATTTCAAATTCAAATTGTGTTATTTAAATTTTCCCGCAAAACCACCTGACCATTTCTTTTTCTTTTTCCCCTCTTTCTCCTTTCTTCCTTTTTTTTCTGTTTTCCTTTTCTTTGCATGTGCTCTGGCCGCGCCGCTCTCGCCGTGCCCACATATGCAAGCGTGCGATAGTTGATTATTGGATCGACAAGGATTCAAAAAGCCATGACGCCGAGATGCTTAGGGACCTTAGAAACGGAGACGGAGGCTACAAGGGTACGTGGGCATTGATGGAGATGGAGCTCTCACTAATGTATGACATCCTCTACACCAAGGCAGCCGTGATCCACACTTGGCCTGGCTACATTATCCGTGTCGTCTCACCGCTCGCCACTGCCGCATCGCTCCTTCTGTTCCAGTTCAGTGGCAAAGATGGGCACAGCAGAGTTGATGTTGCTGTCACCTATGCCTTGCTGGCTGGGGCCTTCCTCCTGGAGACGACATCGCTGTTGAGCGCGCTAGGGTCGACATGGACATATACCTTCTGTCGACGATCAAGACGTCGATCTTACGAAGAGAAAATGAGAAAGTGACGTGGGAAATTTAAGAAAATAATGAGACTGCTCTTTTATTAATATGAACTGGGTTTTACAAAATATGCTCTGAGAACACTGCTTGTTCCCTTACAATCTCAGACCTATCACAAGAATCTACAGCTTGTGCTTTAGTCTGATGGCTCTGTCTTGTCCTCCCCTCGATCCGTCCAGGTTCCATCTTTAAATAGCCCTCGAAGAGGTGGCAGATACTTCCGGAGAAGACGCCTGATGCGAAGCGTTGCGTCTGGTCGGAGTCAAGTGACGGTTGATAAAGAATCAACCGTTCGGCGGTTGTATGTCTATGAGACATATAACCGCATGGAGGTTGTTCGTTGATGTGTCTGGATAAGATACGTCGTATGGCATGGAATATACACGTGCTCCATTCATCATACGGTAGATAATATACCTGGAATCTGTTCCAAGTATCAGTTCATACTTTTTACGAGCAGTTCTCCTGGTCGGGAGCTTGGCTTAGGCCTTCGTCTGACCAGGGTACCTATTATGTAACCTCTGGAATATCTACGACCAGTGAGGTCGTGCACCTCAGGGGTTACGACCACGAAGATGTATGGTCTTTTATATATGAAAAATAATATATAGAGGTTTTAATCCTCGTCAGCTAGCCCCCGAACTTTAAATGAATAGGTCGTGTGAACACTTTTCTTCCGCTGAAATCGTATCGGGCTGACGCTCATTTAAATGCAAGGGCATTTGAAGCGGTTTGTATTCACTTTAAAGTTGAGAACTTTGCCTTGTGAATTGAAGAGTTTTTTTATCCATTGGACGTTTTTGGGTAACTCCTTATTGCAGTTTAGAAATTCTAAAGCTTATAAAAACCCCTTTGTAGACTTAGGGTTTTTCACTTCCTGCTTTCCTTCTTTCTTTCCCCAACAGGGATCTGATTTCTTAGAGATCCGCGGTTGGGGAACATTCCCCGAGTAGTGAAGATGGAGAAATTCATGTTTTTCTTGCATATATCGAATGCGGATTTAGGCTACCAATTCACTTCTTCCTTCCCAAAGTCTTGGAGTATTATGGAGTTGAATTGGTGAATCTTGCTCCCAATGCTATCGTCAATCTCAGCATCTTTATTTACCTCTGCAAAGCTTACCTGGGGATTCCAGCAGATCTGGATCTGTTCAGGTACTACTACAGGATGACAAAGTCTGGGAAGACGATTGGGACGCCTGGAGAGTGCACCTTGCGCCTCCATGACAGAAAAGCCGATAAGTACATATTTATATACTCGAAATCTTCGTGGTCGTCGTGGAAGAAGAGCTGGTTCTATATGAAGATCACGAAGAAAGATAGCCTTTATTATTATGGTAAGAAGGCGGTCGAGAATCCGAGATGGCGCTCCTCTATAGAAAAAGAGGGAAAGATAAAGAAATGGGCTGAAGCAATTAAGCTTCTTAGTATCAAGAGTTTAACATCTTGGCACGTAGTAAAGGATTTTTCAACGCGCCAAGTTAGTCCTTTGAACGCCCGAGCACACAAGATGCTATGGTACATTGGTCGTGATGATACGACCAAGGATGCCAAAGAGGGTAAGCCATGAATGATTCCGGCCAGTTTTACCTATCTTAGTTGATTATTTCTGTATCCTTAAATCTTTCATTTTACCTTTACAACTTTATCTTCCGATGAGATTAGAAGCCGGATCAAAATGATCTGCGCCGGAGAGCCTGGCGATAAAGCTAGTTTCCCCCGAATATTAGCGGCTGTTTCCGCCGAAGACAGGATTGAAAGACTTAAGGTAAGAATATCAACCGCTGTTTGTTGTCGTACATATTATTTCTGATCGGTATATCATAAATCTTTTTTTATGTGTAGTCAGTTGGGTTGAGGATCAATAAGGTCACTAAAAGATATGAGCCGATTGATGATCCGACCACCCCTTCGACTATACCGAATGTCAACCTTCCAGAGGTAGGAGACCGAACATAAATAATATTTTTGGACAAATAACGTTCATCGCCTAACTATCTTTGATGATGTATTTAGGCGGTTGTCATACCTTCCAGCAAGGTAACTGAAGACCCACCAGTACCTACTGAGGCTACTGTTTTGGAGGTTGACGAATCTACATCTACTGATCAGGCGATCAGGGACCTCGACCAAATGGTCGCAGATATCGCTTCTGATTTTCGATCAGTGGATATGCAAGATCTAGTCAACCCTACCGGTTTAGAACCGGTGAAATCGGTTGAGAAGAAGAGGAAGGTCAGTGCAACGAAATTTGATTCGATGCGTTACAAGGGTAAATTCAGAAAATCGACCAGGTATATATATTAAATGAAGAGGTCGTATATGTACATACCTTGGATCTTCCTTACCTTCTCTCTCCTTTTTTTAGATCTTCTGGTGTTCCAGTCGTGTCCGACCAGAGCACCCCTCAGGAAAAGGTTCCTGAGGAAGAGGTGGTCGTGGAAGTTCCTGATCAGGATACTACTAAAGCTAAAACTGCCGAGGATGAAGTAGTAAAAGAAGCCCCCGAGCAGGTTTCAGCATCTGCTCAAGATCCTCTAGTAATCCTTACTCCTTCTCCGGTGGTAGTCATCTCCAAAGATCCTCAACAGGTTCCACCTCCTCCTGGCAATCCTTCTCAGGTTAACAAATTCTCTTTTTCTCCCCGATTTATCGAGGATAAGGAACTTGACGAAGCCTGGGGTAAGATATCGGACCGTCAAGCTGAGATTGGTCTAGATACAATCTTTTTCGAATATAATGACATGGCAATTCGGGTAAATGTTGCACGACCAATCCTTTCAACTCTTTCTTTCGAAGTAAAATGAAAACTTATCAAAAAAAGGAATTTTGTTTTCGTAGCACATGGTCGAGAAATATACTGTGGTCGGAGGACTAACCCAGTGAATAAGATCTTTGGAGCAGAAACACTCCGATCTGAGAAGTAAGAACATTTCTCTTTTAGTTTTACTTCCTAAATTTTATCATCTTGTTTCTCTCTTATAACTTAACCTTCGCTTCCTATCATATTTGATAGATTTACAGAAAATTAAAGAAGAGATCATGGCTAAAGAAGCCATAATAATGAAACTTAAGGAAGAAAATCAGGGAAAAGACCGGTCGATCAAGCATGCGATGACCAGGCAAAAGGAGGTTTTCGAATCTTGTGAGAAGAAAATCAAAGGTAACTGGTCGTAGACTTAACCAGTATTCCATAACTCCAATTTTTTTTAAGTGTGTGTTAATTCTTATCCACTCGTGCAGAAAAAACACAAGGACTTGAACGAGCAGAGAAAATCCTCGAGTTTGAGCGTGGCCAAGGGGCTGAATTCGATAGGAGTCTTAAAGACAAGGTCAAGGCTCTGAACAAGATGCTCTTCGACCTAGGGTCGGGAGCGCAATTGCCCATTCTAAGAGATCCTGCGCAGAGAATCAATTTTCTCGGCCATCAACTCGAAGATCTCAAGGAAGTGATAACACTCTTTCGAGAGAACCATGCTAAGACAATGAAGGAAGATATTGCCAATGGAGTTAGTGTCGCTTTAGCAAAACTAAAGGCTTCCGACTCCTTTGTCAATCTTAGAGCTGTTGAAGAAGACTTCGACTGCTCTGAAAATGAAACAACAAAACTTCTTGAGGAAGTAAGACATCTCGGAGAGAAAGTTGCTGAGGAAATGGAGGTCGGATCTCCATCACATAGCGACCAGTCTAGTGGTCCCAACAAGTAAATGAATGTAATATTAGACTATGTAAAATGAAACTTACCTTTTATCATCAATGAAGTTCTTGTTTTGTCTTATCAATGTTATTAAATACTCATATATCTCCTAGCCCCCGACTGCTTATATTAGTAGATGAACATTACTAAAAGAAAGCAGTGGACTAAGAAATTGAGTAATAACAATGACTATGGTAGAAGTACTGATAATGTTGATGGCAGCGATCTAGTGAATACTAGAAAATCATGTGATCGGAACCAGCTGATGATTTCGACTAGTCTAGATCTTGTCTATTATCGAAATACTGTGAAAAACCACATGTAGTCGGAAGACATAACAAAACTGATGTTGATGATAAGAAAATATGCAAAAAAAAATGTATGCAAAAAAGGAAAAGATAAGTACCTTTGTTTATAATTTATCTGAATCTGGTCGTATCGAGTCTCAAGAATTTGAAGATTTGTAAAATATCTCGCGAAACGTGCTCATGCTCAAATCCGACTGGCGGCGAGGATCGTAGGAAAAGGACCGTCACTAGAAGCTCCTTCCAGCAAGGTGGGACCACGTGCAGAGAGGAGAGACTTCGACCAGGAGGCTTTTTGTGTCCCGACCAGTAGCCAAACTTGAGTAGAACAGAATGTTGAAATAAAATAACAGTCTTCAAAGTTAAGAAAGAACGAAAACCATATAAATTGTTTGAGTTGCTATTCCTTATACTCGTATGTTTCTTTAAGAAAAGAGTATTTGGCTATGCGTGTGTATCATTGAAGCAATGATCACGTCTAAAACCGGTGTGGTATGTGACATTTAAGTCAGCACCCATGAGTATTTGAGATCCCTTTAAAAGGAATATCGGAGAGAATGAGTGTCTTCTCCGACCAACTAGCAACAATAAAGGCATATGACCAGATGCGACGAATATAAACAACCATACTTATTGTTTAAAAGAAAGGAAATACATCTTTATTGAAATATGAAATGAAATAAATATAGGAAATTAAACAAAGAACTTACGCAATTGATCAATATTCCAAGAATTAGACAAAATTTGCCCATCCGACATAGCTAATCGTCATCGATCCCGGTCGGGTGACTTGACCACGATGTACTGCACCTTCCCATTTAGGTGAAAGTTTGTTGCGACCGCTTGGTTCTGAATTTTCTAAGAACCAAATCACCTACGATTAGGTCAGCGAGGTTGCACCTTACGATCGTGGTACCGACGCATGGCTTGGTTTGGTAGATTGCTGATCGTAGCAAAGCTTGATTTCGTTGTTCCTGAAGGAAATTGATGTCGTCAAGTCGTCGTTCACACTGATCACTTTCGGAAAAGCAATCGGTTTGAGCAGAACCAATTTTGAGTTCGGAGGAAGCATGGCTTCACCCCATAAACCATAAAAATGGTGTTTCACCGGTCGCACGACTAGTTGTGGTACGAACGGCCCATAATACAGAAGGAAGCTCTTGAACCCAAGCCCCTGACCGTTGAATTAACTGGTCGAACACTCGCCGTTTGATTCCTTGCATTATGATACCATTGGCTCACTCAACTGCTCCATTGCTCTGCGGATGAGCAACAGAAGCGAAATGTATCTTGGTACCTAGGTCTTCACATAATTCCTGAAAATTGCTGCTCGAGAACTGGGCACCGTTATCGGTGATTATATGACTGGGTACACCAAACTGTGTAATCACACTTTTTGTTAGAAACCTCTTGGCGGCTTCAGTTGTAATTTTTACAACCGGCTCGGCTACGATCCATTTAGTAAACGTGTCAATCATGATGAAAAGGAACTCAAAGCCCCCAGGTGCTCTTGGGAAAGGTCCCAGAATGTCTAGTCCTCAGGTTGCAAAAGGCCAAGAAAGAGGAATAGTTTGCAAAGCTTGGGACGGCTGATGTACTTGTCAGCTATGAAACTGACATTGTACGCACTTCGTCACGAGCTCTTTTGCATCATGAAGGGCAGTTGGCCAGTAGTATCCTTGCCTAAAGGCTTTACGAACCAAAGTTCTGTAGGAATGATGAGCTCCACAGACTCCTCCATGAATTTCGGCTAGCAATTTAATGTCATCCGAGCGAGATATGCATCTCATCAACACTCTGTGAGATCCTCGTTTGTACAAGATACATTCAATTAGAGTGTATGATTTGGCTTTTCGTGCTATATAATCAGCCTCTACATCATCTTCTAGAATTAGGTCATGCTGAAGATAATTGTAGATCGATGTCATCCAATCTCTACCGTGATCGTGATGGCGCCAACCATCATCAACCTGTGGAGCATCCATGTTTGCAGAATCAAGGTGTGCGAACTCCTTGTGAACATCTATGTCCTCGGAAGGCTCGACTACCGAGGGTAAATCGAGTTTCTCGAGAAAAACTCCGGGCGGGACGGATGTCCTTGTGGAAGCCATCCAGGGCAACTGGTCTGCAAGAAAGTTTTCCTTTCTAGGAATGTGCTGGATTTGAAAACTAAAGAAATGCTTTTCGAGTTTTCGTACTTCCGCCAGATATAACGACATCTTGGTACTAGAGCATTGATACTCTTTCCCTACTTGATTCGCTACTAGTTGAGAATTGCCTTTCACTAGCAATCTGCGAATCCGGCGAACGAGCCGCTCAAGTCCCGCCAAGAAACCGTGATTCGCCACATTGTTAGTAGCGGAAAGTTTAACCGAATAGCGTACTTTATTTGTTCGCGATGAGGGAAAATCAAGACGACCCACCCCGAGCGTGCAACATCAAGGAACCGTCGAAGTACATTGTCCACTCATCGTGGTGCTCGTACTCGGGCCCTTGGGTGGGTTCAGGGTTTGTCCATTCGGCAATGAATTCTGCTATTGCCTGGGACTTGATTGCTGTTCGTGGGACAAAATGGAGATCGAACGCCCCAAGCTCAACCGCCCATTTTGCTATTCGTCCTGATGACTCCCTGTTTCCTAGGACTTGACCAAGAGGATATCCAGTAGGTACGACCACTTTGTGGGCCTGAAAATAATGCCTTAGTTTCCTTGAAGCCATAAGGAGACCATAGAGCAACTTTTGTACCTGCGGATACCTTTCTTTTGGTCCATGCAAGACTTCACTTACGTAATATATCGGTCGTTGAACATGGTCTCGTTCTACGACCAGTACACCACTAACCGTTTGTGGCGTTGCAGCCACGTAAATTAGCAATGTTTCTCTCAATCTTGGAGAGACTAAGATTGGGGGACTCGTAAGGTACCGTTTTAGTTCTTCGAAGGCGCTGCTTGCCTCTTTAGTCCATTCGAAATCCCATGTTTCCGGAGAAGCTTAAAGAAAGGTAATCCTTTTTCGCCTAACCGTGCTGTGAAACGACTTAGCGCTGCTATACAACCAGTTAGTTTCTGAACTTCCTTCTTTGTGGTCGGATCGCGCATCTGATCGATGGCGGCGATTTTCGTTGGATTTGCTTCGATGCCTCTAGCCGAAACTAGGAATCCGAGAAGCTTTCCCGACGAAACCCCGAACACACATTTATCTGGATTCAACTTAAGGTTATGATGTCTTAAGTTATTGAAAGTCTCCTGTAGATCTAGAATATGATCACCGGCGTTGATGCTCTCTCAGATCATCGACGTAGGCTTCAAGATTCCGACCTATCTGTGGGCTAAAGGTCTTTTGCATCAACCTTTGGAATGTTGCACCAGCATTTTTTAGACCAAATGACATCTTTATATAACAGTAAGTACCATATGGAGTGATGAAGGAGGTTTTCTCTTCATCTTCTTTACTCATATTGACCCGATTAACCCTGCAGTTATTAATAGTAGGTTCAACGACAATTGGAAATCTACCTGGTCGAGTCGAAGGAATGGGGCAGTCTTCTTTGCTGAAGGAGATTGTCGTCTCCGACCACCTTGAAGGCTTAACAGCGATCGAAGGTTCGGTAAGGTTGACTTCTCGCTCCATGGCTTTCAGGTGACGTCTGGACTCGTACAAAGAACATCCACCGAAGATCACATCGACGGTGTGCTGAGGTTCTTGGTACTCTATTTCTTCGTCACCATCTTTGTCCTTCTTGGAGCTTGTTTCCCCGAGCTCTTGAATCGACAGGAGTGGACCTTTACCTGCATAATAATCTTCCAGCTTCTTTTGCCAAGCGCGACAATTGCGCAGGTCGTGTCCTGCTTGCTGGTGGAGAGGACACCATTTTTTATTTTTCTTGTAATCATTGGTGAGAGCCTTAGCCTTGCCACGATCAGAATAATCCTTTCTTCCTTTGGTAATTTTTTCAGGAACAGCAAGAACCTCTTTGTCGTTGGCTCTGCTATGCTTCTTTTTCTTGAGAGTCTTTTTTTGCTTCTTTTCCGTCCTATCTAAGCTAGGTTGGGGAATTTTATCCTTTCGATTAACGGCTTCGTTCCACTCGACCGCTTCACTGGCCGTTGCGTACTTGTTAGCCATGTCGAAGAGATCGATGGTTGTTCGTGGGGGATGTATAGTTAAATCCTCCGTAGACCTTCGATTTCTTAATCCTGCTTTAAAGGCTTGGATAACAGAAGATTCTGCAACCTCCGGTATTGAGTTACGAACTTGGCTAAATTTTTTGATGTATTGCTGTAACATCCAAAGTTCTGTTACCAAAATAAAATAAATAAATATATATATATTATTTTATTGGATTTTCTAGTTGTCAAATAATTCTATTGATTTTCTGTAATTTAAAACAAGTTTTCTTTGTTAAAAGAAAACAAAATCAATTATTTAATTTCGTTGTTTCAAAGCCAAAAAGAAAATTTATTGAGTTTTATGAGTTTTTATGACATTTGAAGTGAAAAATAAAATTTTAAGTAATTTCTGGAATTTTTGGGAATTTTAAAAGCTTTTTACTATTTATTTTAAAAACATAAATAATTACTGTACAAAAATAAAAACTAAATTTAAATTGGAATTATTTTTATTAAGTCAAAAATAATTCAAGGCATTTTTGTGAATTTTTCTAGAATTTTTGGACGCTATTTGCTATTTTCTAAAAATTAATTTGATTTATTGATTTTTTTTAAATCCGAAAATCAAGAAAAAATGTTCGGACCTCCCGTACATCATGAACAGTAACTTCGTACAGTACATAATGAACAGTAAAATATGGTGTTCGGACCGCTGAATAGTTTCTTTTTATTTTTATTTGTCGCGCTGAATATCTATTTAACTTTAAAAATTCATATCTAATTCATTTCAACTCCAAATCAAGTGAAACCAGTTTTGATATTTTTAATTTTAAATTAATTTTATTTTAAAAGAGGTTTCAAACTTTTTTATTGCATATAAAATATAGTTTTGAAAATTGTCCTTAAACTAAATTATTTTCACACTAGAAAACACTTTTAACTTGAAAAATTCATAGAAAATGTTTCTGAACTCCAAATGAGTTGAACTAAATTATTTTGGTCTTTACAGGTTCCAAAGTATTTTATAAAATTTTCTTAGAATTTTGAGATTTAATTTATTTTTCGGATTTTCTTTATTCCCTTTTTTTTCTCTCTCTCTCCTCTCTTATTGCCTTCTTCCTCACGAGAAGCCTCTGTCCAGAACACATCCAACACACGCGCAGGGCCATTGGAGCTCACGGGAACCTTTGAAAACCCACGATTTTCTCCACGATTCCTCCCGAAATCTCAGGCATTCAAACCCCGTCATCTAGACTCCCCTATTCCACCCACCTCCCCCCTTTTCTTGCGCACGATTTCGTCGGTTTCCGTAACGGCCGTCACGTTCACCATGCATGTCGATCTCTCTCCACGGTCCACCTCCACCCCTATATAAGAGAGCCCTGAGTGCCCCTCATCTCCCTCATCCATCCCCGAAAATCTTAGCTCCTCCCTCCCTTTATCCTCTCCACAATCGAAGTTTTTCCGTCGTAGGCCGAACGCCGTTCATCGCCATTTGCGTCGCCTCTGATGGATCCCGCCACCATCGACCACACCCACAGCCGCCTCGCGGCGTTCTACGCCGTGCTCACCTCTCTTCGCCGGAGCATCGCCGAGCATCGCCGCCACCGTGAGACCGCGCGCCGCCGCGCCGCCACCGGCCACGTTCGCCGCACCGCCACCTCCTACGGCCTCGTTGCAAGGTGAGCAATCCATTTTGTCGCTTGCGATCACCTCTTCCCTTCCTTTGGCCGGCGCTGTCATCCTTTCTTTTCTTCCATGCGTGCTGTAACCAAGCTTGAAGACAATGCACTGTAGCATATTTATCTAGTCGTGTGGTCATACTTTGTACATACACGTTTTAATCCTTCCAAAAATCTGTTCTCTCTCATACAAGCTTCAAATACGTTGATTCTTTCTCCTAAATTCATCTAAATTCATCTACTATTTACAGTATTTATTTCGTAATTTTTAGATTTTATTTATTTTCTATCATTTATTTTGATCCATTAATAATCTCTCCTCCGTTCTCTCTCCTTGGTCACTCATTTCCCAAATCGACCGTGTCGCCGCGTGCCCCTCGCCGTCCTCTTCATATCCCTGGAATTCGCCCCTCTATCTCGCCTCAAGCAAAAAATTTGCGCGAGCGGTCGAACCACCTTCTATCATCATTTCCGGTGTCGTCTTCGATCCCCCGACGACACCGTCCACACCGCTGGCTTCGCCTCGCAACGTTCTACGTGGTGCTACCTTCCTTTTTATCCAAAACATCCCTGCTCACCGATGTTACTATTCATCTGACACTATTTTTGCGCGCCGTCGCCACACCGGACCTTCGCCGGCGACGCGACCACCACCAGTGGGTCCGTCTTGCTCCCAGGATTCCATTTTTGTGGTTCACCGACCGCCTGTCCATTCTTATCGCCCGGCATCGCCATTTTCGGTATGAGCTACTGTTCACGTCGCATGGCAAGCTACAGTGCCATGCATGAATAGTGTTTTTGCATGCATCTCATTTTCTACAATTTCGTTCTCCCTCATACGAACTCCGATTCTGTCGATTCAAATTCCTATATTCATATAAAGTTGATACCTTCTGTCCAGTATTTATTTTATAATTTTTGGAGTTTATTTGGATTTTATTTGAATGTTATTTGAATTTAGCTCGTTTACGCGTATAGATTTCGACGACTTCGGACGACCGGATTTCGACACCGTTTGAGAGCAGCGTTCAATCAAGCAAGGCAAGTTACATTCTTGATCATATTTGCACCCATTATTTAAAATTATTTAAATTCTGTTTCAAATTATTACTGCATGCTTATTTATATTCCGTAATTTAAATTCTTGTTTTTAAATTTATAGTTATGCCTAAAATCCTTTGTATGGCCAATTTTGGTAAATGAAGCAAGCATATTGTCACCCTAGATAAAACCTAGTTGATACAATAGTATGGACTAGGATCATTTGGAAAATATTGTGCTTAGTCATGCTTATAGACCAAATATGTTTGATTTGGGAGATTTCAGCCAAAGATCAATTGATATTTAAAGTGTACCCTTGCATTGGTGTGTCATGGGAGTTTTATAATTGGCTTTGGAAAATGAAATAAAATGATGGTTTGGACATGGGCGAAATGGTTGTCAGTGGGTGCGAGTTTATGCAGGCTCAAGCTGGGTAGGTTGAGGCCCGGGGTTCTTGGTTGTCGCCAGTCGATTAAGGACCGGTCTTGAGCCGTATCTTGCTATGCCACCACCGTACTACCACATGTCCTCAGTATGGGGAGTAGGACCTGGCTGACTAATTTGCAAAGTTCCATCGCGGTCGATCCAACTGTTTCGGTGGATTGTCTTTCATGACTATGTTGCCCCACCTGGCTCAAGAGGGGGCCCCTAAGCGCGGCGGATTTCCATCCAAAGGGGGAGGCGAAACCTTAGAGAGGGTGGACTACGGTGGAATGACGCATTGTAAAGGTCTTGTCACGTGGTCTAGACTGCTTACCTAAGGTAGTGAGCGGTGGTATCGACGGATGCCAAACAAACTAGAGAATTCATGTCTTGTGGGTAAAGTTGTACAACCTCTGCAGAGTGTAAAACTATTCGAATAGCCGTGTCCACGGTCATGGACATGCTGGCAAAGCCACTCAAAGTTAGACTTCGATTTCAAAATGTTTTTGTAAGACAGTTTGACATGGATGGGTGTCCATGAGAAAAGTTATGGGTTGAAGCCCGGGTTGGTGCCCGTGTTTATGTTGGTGTTAGGTTGGTGCCTACACTATCTTTATCAATTCAAAATCAATTTTAGATTTTCTAAAACTTGAGCTCTTGAACTTAGTATGGTATTTAATGTCAAATGCTGTTTTTGCACAATTAACCCTATAAGACATCCTTTGTTACATCCATGTATGCATGTCATTCTGTTAATTGACGGGTGTAACTTGCGAGCACGGAAGTTGTGCTCATTCTTGCTTAATGCAAACAAATTTCAGAGGAGAAGGACTTCGCTTCAAGTGTGGATCGTGACAACTAGGCTGCTACCCCAGTCGATTGCCTGTGGCAGATTGCTGGACCCTACTACTTCTTCATCGTCTTCCGCTATGTTTATTTAATGTTGCCCTGTAAGGCTATCTTGTAATCAACTCTGTTGTTATTTAATAACTTTTAACGTTTATGGTTGTGTTATCACATTTGTTTACTGTGTGAGCTAGCCACTGATCATGGGACTAGTTCAGTTATGCACAGAAGATCTGGGATGTTAATCCCGGGTTCTTACAACTGCCGGAGAGTCTCGTTAGATTTTTGTCGTATTCTATGGAGATCGTCTTCTTTTCCGGGTCGATCATAGGTACCCTAGAAATTTGCAATTAGAAGGTCGCAGAGTTGCTCCCAACTATACATGGACCCGATCGGAAGGTTAAGCAACCATGATCAGGCTGATCCTTCTAATACCATAGGAAGATAGTTTGTCATTACATTTTCATCACCACCTGCCGCTCTAATAGCGGTGGTATATATCTGGAGAAATTCCAAAGGATTTTGGGTCCTATTGAATTTATCCATATTGGCCGGTCGGAACCTATTTGGCCAACGTACAGCCTGGAGCCCTGCTGAGAAGGCTCGATAGCCTGTGATAGTTTCGTGGCGCCTTCTTTGAAAAGGTGCCGGATTGTAATCGGTTGGAGACCGATTTCTAGTAACGGATTGTTTGTGCTCCAATGTCCCGATTCGGTCGTGGACGTTGGTAGAACGCCTCCGACCGCTTGCTTGGTTTAGGTGATGTCGAAGGTCACCAGGTCCAAGCGATTGGTCCTCTCGACGAAGTGAGGGTGAGGATTCCTGGAATAGTCTCCTTCCCTCATGACTTGTTGGTCGGAATCGTCGAGGTGGTCGCAGTGTCAACTGATCTTCAACACGACCATGCAGGCCCCTGCTTCGGGAAGAATGCTATGATGAAGTCATTGTCTGACTTAGCGGGTGCTTTCGTTCTCGATATGCTTCTATGCGCTGCATCGTCTGTTGGATAATTTCTGATACTTGACCTGCGAGTTGGGCAAAACCTGTAGTCTTTGCCAGGGCAGGGTCAGAAGTATTTAATATATCTCTGACTCGCTGCAGGTTTGGTAATGTTACCGATGGTCTCGAAGGATTTCTGCCAGAAGATGGTGTCTGATGGCTTGAATCCCCCGATCTCCTGGTCGGTCTTTCCTGGTCCCTTACATTGGTTGGGGGAGGATCAGGCGAATTAACTGATGGACGTCCACCAGTTCCGTTACCTCCGGCATTTGGTGCTTGACCGCTCGTACCATCTCCATTATTACGTGGTGGCGAGGCAACGTATGGAGGACCGTACACGGCATTTTGATCCGTATCTCCGATCGCATTGACCTCGTGCTTCCAGCAGCGATCCTCTGATGAGCTTCCGTCGTAATCGATGGAGAGCCTTTCAGAGCTTCTACGATAAGTTTCCACGACGGAGAGAAGTCGGTGATCAACACTTCCTGGGGTTTTCAGAAGGGTTTCAAACTGATCCGGCGAGTCGTCGATTGAATGCTGAGATTTATCATCCCCACTTGGTTTATGATCAATGGAGGTTTCATTGACACCGTCACTAGGTGTCGGTTGGCTCCTGGAATTACTAGAAGCCGTCGGTGAGTACCTATCAACCATGATCGCATCAAAGGTATATTGAACCTCGAGTTGCGGTGTTGAATTTTCGTCACCTTTTTTGCCGGTCGAAAGGCCCGGGCTTGCTGAGGCTTTAGGGTGTTCCGAACTGGTCGAAAGCATTTCCTCTGAAACCGTCACTGATCGTAGCGGTGTGTCTTCATCCATCCGGTCGACTTCGCCGATTTTCGCCATGGGCGAACCGGCGGAGGAGGATGATGAAGAAATTCCGTTTTCCTCCATGGCGCGCATGCATGCTTCCCTGTCAAGGTTGGCGTAGTCCGCCAGGTCGAACTAATTTTCTCCATCCCAACTTCCCGCCGTAACCGCATCAGCGATCACAAACGGGGAATGGACAAAGATTTGATGAATAGAAAAAATTCTTTTGAGATTCCACGTCGCGATCCCCACGGACGTCGTCAGCTGTCGACGATCAAGACGTCGATCTTACGAAGAGAAAAGGAGAAAGTGACGTGGGAAATCTAAGGAAATAATGGGACTGCTCTTTTATTAATATGAACTGGGTTTTACAGAATATGCTCTGAGAACACTGCTTGTTCCCTTACAATCTCAGACCTATCACACAAATCTATGGCTTGTGCTTTAGTCTGATGGCTCTGTCTTGTCCTCCCCTCGATCCGTCCAGGTTCCATCTTTAAATAGCCCTCGAAGAGGTGGCAGTTACTTCCGGAGAAGACGCCTGATGCGAAGCGTTGCGTCTGGTCGGAGTCAAGTGACGGTTGATAAAGAATCAACCATTCGGCGGTTGTATGTCTATGAGACATATAACCGCATGGAGGTTGTTCGTTGATGTGTCTGGATAAGATACGTCGTATGACATGGAATATACACGTGCTCCATTCATCATACGGTAGAGAATATACCTGGAATCTATTCCAAGTATCAGTTCATACTTTTTACGAGGAGTTCTCCTGGTCGGGAGCTTGGCTTAGGCCTTCGTCCGACCAGGGTACCTATTATGTAACCTCTGGAATATCTACGACCAGTGAGGTAGTGCACCTCAGGGGTTACGACCACGAAGATGTATGATCTTTTATATATGAAAAATAATATATAGAGGTTTTAATCCTCGTCACCTTCCTTCCTGTGTGCCACGCGATGGAGTTGGCTCCGGTGCGAAGCTCTGTGCAGTGAAAGGTGGGATCGTCTTCGCCGGCTTGTCAAGACAATCACGAGAGGACAGAGTGGTCGGGCAAGGAGGTGGTCGGGCAAAATTGGGCAGTACAACATGTTGCACTTCTGTGTTCGTCGCGACACAGCCTTCAGCCTCTTCTCGGCAGATTGGCTAAGATGATGGGACTCAATGAGTTGTGGAATACGAAGCATTACTCGGGGAATATTGATATTTCAGATAGGCTGAAGGAGCGGTTGTTCGAGTACATAAAGGGATTGTCCGGGAAGAACAAAGTGAACACACAGGGTGTGATCAGGAAGAACTGGGGTCGAGAGCCACTGGAGCGTTGGGATTTGTATGTGTATTTCAAAACAGAGTACTGCCTTGGCGACGAGCTCCAAGAGGGCATCATTACTTGGCACATCGGCACTGATATTTTCCTTGTCAAAAGCAGTGGAGCCAAGGCCGATGGTGCAGCTGACCTAGTGGAGGCTATCCGGACACTGTCCAATTACATGATGTTCCTCCTCGTGGACCGCCCCTACATGCTACCAGGCCTTGCTCTGAGCACGTTCTACCAACGAACCTGCGATAATTTGGTCAACATATGGCATAAGGGTGAGCACTCAAGTCCCAATCGTCCAAACAGGAATATCTTTACTATGCTCAAGGAATTATTCCGCCTGCGTGATGGCCCCAATCTTTCTGGACTTAAGCAAAGAGATGAGCTTGCCACCATGCTATCCAAAGAGACGGAACGCCACAGCGATAGCATTGATGTTCCTCGCCTCTATTTTCCCAATGTAGTTTCTAAAAAACTACTCGAAAAAGAAAAGGAGAAAGGCAGCATGGCCGTGCTGGAGCTGCTCCGTGATGTCTGGTTGGATTTTCTAGTCTACGCTGCCAATCGATGCAGCAGGGAATCCCATGCCAAGAAGCTCAGCAGCGGCGGTGAGTTGACAACCGTCTTGTGGCTTATGTAGACTACCTTCGCCAAGATTACCAGGACACGGAGGATGCTCACCATACTCACCCCGCCTCCCTATCTCCTGATCGAGCTTGTGTAGGTAGATATTGCCTAGTAGGGCCCATACACGCATGTGCATCTATTACACACGCTAGGAATTTTGTGGAGGTTCGAGCATCACTCGGAACACAGCACACGTTTTCTTACTGAATGCACATGCACGTATGCATTATGATTAAATAGCTGTTGGACCGAGGAGGCGATGTAACATTCCAGATTTTTGCCCCTTTTAAAAATTTATTTCAAATTAATTAATTCATAAGGTTGGTCTTTTTTTTTTGAGTTTTTGCATTTATTTAAATTCAAATCCTATTTCCATCGTCTCAATTCAAAACTCGTCGCCAAATTTCAAATTCAAGTTTTAATTTTGTTATTTGAATTTTCCCGCGAAACAACTTGGTCATTTCCTTTTCCTTTTCGTTATTCCTCTTTCTCATTCCTTCCTTTTTTCTGTTTTCCTTGTCTTTTCCTGTGCTCTGGTTGCACTGCTCTCGCCGTGCTCACGTGCACCTGAGTCGCGCCAGCCCGCACCCTGGTGCTCCCATACCACGCCCTGGCTGCACCATGTCGCGCCACGCCCAAGCCAGCGTGCGCCGGAGCCATGCCCTCGCCTCCCACATGTGCCCCGCCCATGTCGGCGCGATGTTGTGGCCGCGCCACCCACATCATCACCGCACCACCATCTGTCGGACCCAGGGCGTTGAATACCCGAAGTCTTCGTGTGTATACCGCACTAGTCCCATGATCAGTGGCAAATACACACAACTCCAACATTGATATCACATCCATACATTCTTATCTACAAAAGTAAAGTGAAAATTGGTACATAACTTAAGCGTTTACAACTTATTACATCACCAGCTGACCAGCCAAATAACTATTAATAGAGTAATCAAAAGTAGCAGCAGAAGTAAAGTGAAGGTAGATAATTTCCAGCGGCATGCCCATCCAAACCCAAAGGCAACCGACAAGAGACAAAGCCTAGATAGACCCATCACCAAACCCTCGAGTTCCGGGTGCGAAGAAAGCGTCGTCTGGCGTAGGTTTATCCTCATACTCTGAACAATAATTTAAGCAAGGTTGAGTACAATGTGTATTCAACAAGACTTGTAGTGTATCACAAAATTTATATAAATACAAGGCTAACTAGAGATGACGCTCTAAGCTACAAGTTATTTTCAGCAATAAGCAAGTTTTGTTTGCAATATCCATATGTAGTATTTTACAACGAAAGTTTAAAGAGCAGTTAAATGTGTAAAGAACATTAAGTAGAAATGGAATAAAAGACAACACTCGCAACCCTCCTCGGTTATGAGCAATATTTTACTTTCAGCCATAGACATGGCATTCAACTCAAATGTAAACCCACAAGTCATTTCCCATATTTTCCAACGAAATGGTTTTTGTGAAAATCGAGACTATACCTGGCAATACTACACTTAGCATGCTCATCACCGTGAGCACGGCTATTTAAATAGATTTACACATGTCGAGAGCATGCTCATCACTTAGCATGCTCATCTTCGTAAGCAGTCTAGAGCACGGCTTATCACTTAGCATGCTCATCTTCGGTAAGCAGTCTAGAGCACGTGTCGAAGCTTTTACATCATCTAGTCCTACTCTTGCACTAGCCCAACAAATGAATACCCTCACTTCGCCCGGGTACACCCCCATCGAGTGAGGCATTCAAAGTTGTGTCGAAAAGCTTTGTGCCCAACACCGTGGTGAGAGAAAGCCTCATCACAGATGGTTCAGAACCGTCATCACAGACGGTTTCAAACCGTCTGTGTTTTTGTACGTCTGTGATAACAGGCGGTTATCACAGACGGTTTTTGAACCGTCTGTGATAAAAGCTATCACAGACGGTTCAGAACAAGAA
This sequence comes from Ampelocalamus luodianensis, assembly GCA_036346255.1. Taxonomy (NCBI): domain Eukaryota; kingdom Viridiplantae; phylum Streptophyta; class Magnoliopsida; order Poales; family Poaceae; genus Ampelocalamus; species Ampelocalamus luodianensis. Next base: position 7,103,502 of record CM070623.1, read on the forward strand.
CCGTCTGTGATAGTAATTATCGCTGCACGGTTCTACTTGAACCATCGTGATAGTCTATTTTCGCACGGTTACGAACAAGAACCGTCTGTGATGGTAATTATCACAGACGGTTCTTGTTCAGAACCGTCTGTGATAGTTTTTTTGATTGCAAAAAAAAATACTGCCATTTCATGGATACACTCATACACATACACTGCCATTTCCCAAGCCTCCCACACATAGATTCATTGATACACATACATGGATTCCCAACTCCCAAGCCTCCCAATAAATTTCTCAAGCCTTGGATTCATGGATACACGCATACACTCGATCATATACAAGTACCAACAGAAGTAGAATCTGGAGGAGAATCTAACAGAAATCTAGATATGAATCTAACACAAGTACCACAAGCTCATACATACAAATCTGGATCTGAATCTAACAGAAGCTCGTATACAAAAGTACCAACAGAACCTCATATACCAGAGACGTCGGCGTCGGAGGAGGACTGGAGGAGGTCGGCGTCGGCGTCAGCATCAGAGGAGGACTAGAGGAGGTCGGCGTTGGTGTCGGCATCGACTCTCAACTGTTGGGGAGGAAGACCGCGTCGGAGGTTGGGGACTGCGGGAAGACCGGAGCGCGGAGGAGTAGCGGGGGGCCAGGAGCTGTAGGAGGACCGGAGGAGCAGCGACCAGCCGGAGCTCAGAGGACGACTACGGGAGCACGGGAGGACCGAGCCTAGAGGAGGACCGAGACTGTGGGAGTACGAGACTTAGTGCCCAGAGGAGGTCGACCATAATATATAAGGACAACACCAAAATATTTTGCCTCCCGCACACGCGTTCAAAATTTTCGAACTCCCGCGTTGCGAATCACAGACGGTTTCATACAAAAACCGTCTGTAACAACAAATCACAGACGGTTTGTATAACGAACCGTCTGTGATATGTACCTCATAACAGACGGTTCTTAATAGGAACCGTCTGTGATAAGTACCTTATCACAGACGGTTGGTATTAAGAACCGTCTGTGACTTGGATTTTACCATGGCTTGGAATTTTTCTTACTCTCTGATTTTACTATGGCAACCAATTCTCTGCCACGGCACACAATCCTCTGCCACGGCACACAATTCTCTGCCACGACACACAATCCTCTGCCATGGCAACCAATGACCTGCCATAGTAAAATCAGAGAGTATTAATACCAACCGTTTGTGATGAGGCCATTATCACAGACGGTTCATATTAAGAACCGTCTGTGATAATGACCTCATCACAGATGGTTCTTTATACGAACCGTCTGTAATAAGTGCCAGTATATCACAAACGGTTCTTTATAAAGAACCGTCTGTGATGAATCCATTATCACAGACGGTTCTTAATACGAACTGTCTGTGATATACTAGCACTTATCACAGACGGTTCGTATAAAGAACCGTCTGTGATAAAACCTATCACAGACGGTTTCAAAAGGAACCGTCTGTGATAAGACAACACAGACGGTTCAAAAGGAACCGTCTGTGATGAGGCGTCTACTATAACCTGTTTTGTAGTAGTCATGTCATCCCATACCAGCACATGTGGTTGTACGCTTACGCTTAGGTCGGATATAACGTTCGGTCTTTAATTGACCTGGGTGAGGATCTCCCTCTATCTACTAGTGAGGTACACCACTCACTCTTTTCAGAATATAATATAACTTGTCCGCGTCGAAAACTAGGTTTTGCATTTTTATTTTTGTACAAAATAACAGAGGTACACCCCTCCTGACATTTATCATAAATCTCCCAAACTCATGTTTATCATATTGTCCTTTTATAACTTTTAGGGAAAAACTACTGCTTTATTAAGCATTTGTGCGATATTCATACTCAAAACTCTCATTTTGACATTATATATTGCCTAACCCATAACCTAATGGCTACAACAGTAAGGAATCAATATTTTAAGGGAATTCATGCATCAATTGGGATTACAATCACCGTTAACCCAAACATAGCAATTTTACATCAAATACACACGCATGCATAATAGATTTTGCAAAAAGAAGTATAATAATTAAAATAGTAGGATCAACATGATCAAAGGGGTTTCTTTCCTTGCTCTGGTTGTTCTAAATAGGAGGATGGATGGTCGTCGAAAATATCATTCGAACAATCGACATCTAAACAAAAGTGTTGAAAACAAATTAAATAAAAAAATATTTTAAATAGTAACCAAATCCAAATATTTTGGCATATTCAGGTATATCATGATTTTTATATGAATTTAGAAAAAAAGAATCATCTCATTTGGACTTTATATGCAAAAGTTATTAAGGTTTCAATTTGGTTCGGTTTGAAAAATCCTGAAAAAGAAACGATGACGTCGACGGCGTATTTTCCGAGATTTACGTTTTCCAGCAGAGAAAGTGCATTCTCTTCTACGTTCTACTAAGGTTTACATTTTCCAACAGAGAAAATGTATCTCCTCTGAGCTCACTTAGGTTTACGCTTTTCAACCGAGAAAGCGTATTTCCTCATAACTAAAAGCGGCTTTTCTATTTACTTGTGATTTTCATTAACCTGACATGTGGGGTCCATTTGTCAGTGACTTGGTCTACGTGAGCAGTGTATGGACCGAAGGTCCACGTGTACTGTGTTGGTCCACGGGGCGGTCTATACCGTGCACTTAAGGTGTGGGACCCAATTGTCAGCGACTCATTTTCAACTCATTGTTAACTGTTCCTGGGCCCACCTGTCAATCTAAAAGAGGTGTAACTAATTCAATCCTAATCATCTCTTTGTCCTAATCGACTGGGATTTGGTCTTACTGACCTAGCTACAGTGTCAGTCTGCTCTCAAACAAGTAGACCAGCGGAGGGGGGGAGGGGTTCTCTGGTGGACCTCATTGCCGCGATCGGTGCGACAACGATCGCGGGAGTGGCCAAAATGGAACCCTCTTTCGATGGTGATGCCTGAAGTCGGCGCTATGCCGGAGAAGAGCGGCGGAGCTCCTCGACTCAAACATGGTTTTCGCGTTCGAGCCAAGTCTGTCACATCCCCAAATTAATAAAGAGGTTTATTATGCATGTTGATAGCATGCATCATGTTTTGAAACTTTTTATTTTAATATTGTACTTGGAAAATCTCAAAATACATATGAAACATACACTTTAATTTGAACTCCAAACTAAAAACTGAAACAAATGCTACTAAAGTTCCTCTGGAAATAATTTATTCTAATACTATATTAATTATCATGAATTAATATAATTTTTACCAAATTTTTGGGACTGGTTCGAACTCTATGAAAATTCGAACACGAATTAAAGATCAACTTTATGTTTGAAATCAAATTATACACTTTATATCATGAACAGTAGGGTTAAACAATTTTTATGCACACTAGACCTTTTCAAGACTCCCTCTGATTTATTTTAGATTTTTATGAAATTTATTTATATTTTTAAGACCTCAGTCAAACTAGAATCAAAAGAAATTAGCACCAGTCAAAACCCTATACTGTTCCTTGGGCTTGAGCCCGACCGCACCATCTGGCTAGACCTAACCCCTTAGCACACTGCGCCGAACCCAACCGAGGTCTGCCGTCCGATTGGAATTCAGTGGTCCTGATGAGATCCGCTCGAGCTGATCCGATCGAACCAACTAACGCGCTGATCCGACCCGACTCCGGTTCATCCCGCCCCTGTCGCTACCACGCCGGGCCCACTCATCAGGTCCGGCTTCAACCTCGCGCTGGCGCCTTCGCAGCAACGCCGTGCCACGTCGCGGCCGAGCTCTGCTGTTGCTCCGTCAACACCGTGACGCACCGCCCAAACCAGCCTATCCTAGGGCATGACCGGCTAACGCCGCCTCCCTTCCCGTCCATGCCCGAGCATAAGCCCCCTTGCTGCTTCCTATCTGCCTCACTTTCCTCTTCACCGAAAAAAAGAGAGAGAAGGAGAGAGCTCACCTCACTGCCTCCCGCGAGCTCGCAAGGCCACCACCGGACTCCACTCACCGTGCCGCACCCGTTTTTCCCGGCCCGAGACACTTCCATCCACAGAGTCGTCGGGGACGCCATCTTCGTTCTCCCCTCGGTGGCCTCATCCCGAATCTTGCAAGCGTTCGGTGGGTTATACTCAACTTTGTCTTGTCCTTGTGTTTGCATCATACCTTGGAGTTGATTAGCAAAGTGGATTTTGTTTGATGTCTTCCGAGGGAGTTTGGACCCTTCTTCCCCAAGCACGGTGAACCGCCGTCCAGTGTTCGGTTGACTCGACCTCCTCCGTCGCTCACGTTGAGGGCGCCACGCCTCGTATCATGGCGGTTCCGATCGCGATTTCCCGAAGTCCCTCGATGCTCGGAGCATTTTCTCCATGTGAGCCACATCTTCGGCTCCGCCTCCGACCGCGGGAAGCTCGCCACCAGCATCCTTTGCATTCCTCGTCGCCGCAAAAGTGTTCGTGAGGGTCTTGCGCACCCGGTGAAGCCAACCCCGAGCTCGGAGCCCCCCCTGAAGAGTCAATCGCCTTGCATGGCCGTGCCGGATCGTCCGGCAAAAACTTCGGCTAACAGCCGGAGGTTTTAGGTAATGATCCACCTTTAGAGCTAATCAGTTTTGTAGTGTGCTTATGACTTGTAGGCCCCACGGGGTTAGTCTTGTTTAGGAGTCTAATTTAATCCAATTCGAATCTTAAGCCTATGACATGTGGGGCCGAACAGCCGGTTAAGTGGTAGTTTAGATTCCCTTGTACGTATTTGATTAAGGAGAAGCGTATTCTTACTGAACGTATACCAAATCTACGTTTCCTTGTTTTGAAGACGTAGTTCTAGAACGTATAACAAGTCAATGCTGACTGGGTCAAAACCTTGACCCCGGTCCCACTGTCATCCCCTGTGGCCAGCTGTAAGTGAGTGAAAAAGGTAATTAATTATCTGGAAAATCTGAAAATAAGTTATTTACACACTGAAAATTGGTATTAACTTCTAAAGTGCATAACTAAATCATTTTAACTCCAAACTGAGTGAGACCACTTCTGATAATTTTTATTTTTAAGTAACTTTATCTTAAAATTGGTTTCAAACATGTCTTTGTAACAGATACCATTATTTTGGAAAATGAGCTATAAACATTATTTTTGTTACAAAAGAAAAAGGCTGATAACTTTGAAAAAGTCATAAGTAATTCTTGGAAACTCCAAAAACAGTGAAATCAGTTTTGATAATTTCTATTTTAAATGAAATTAATTATAAAAAAATGATTTCAAACTTACCACTGTCCCAGAATCTATAGTTGAGAAAAATGATCCTAAAGGGCTTTATTTTTACACTATTAATGCTGATAACTTTAAAAATCAATAATTAAATCATGAAAACTCCAATTGGAGCAAACTCAACTGTTTTGAACTTGTAATAATATTGTCTATTTATCCATGTAATCCTTGTATTCACCACTGTTCTACAAAACTTCACTTCATAATTAAATTACATAAATGAAGGCTTATTGAAATCTGAAATTCAAACAACCATAACTTTCATATACTAAATCAAAATGAAATAATTCCTTCACCAAAAATCATCTAAAATCATGACTTAGCTACTGTAGAAAAATCATGCATTTTTTAGCATCTTGATTTTTGGAGTATTTCTCGATGTTTATTCGGTATTGTATTTATATAGATTCCGAGCTCATTGCTATTGACTCGTACGCTACCGAGAGTGAACCATTGCTCTGCCAGCAAGGCAAGCATCCTTTGAACTTTCTTTTTGCATCATATTTGATCTCAGTTTTGTTAGGATAGATGCAATGATAATTGTTTGCATGCTATTTTGATATTGTCGCTATTTTTGTGATGAATAGTTAGACACATCCTATATCCTTGTCATTGTGGCTATCCATGAATTATTCCAGTACTGAAATGCTTAAGATAGGATGTATGAATTTATATTGTTCGAGTCTGCTTAGCCATGCAAGTCTAGAACCGGTAGTTTGATTGTTGGGAATAACCCGACAATTATGGGATAAACACAACTCTCATTATATATTTTTGTTTCAGATCTTCGTATTTGTTTTATAAGTTAAATTTTGTCATTTTAAATGAGCTCTTGGTCCGACAAGTGTTGGTTAGTGATGGTGCTTTGTGCACGAGCATTGGGTAAGTGGAAGGACTTGTCCGGACAATTAAGGACCGAACTTTGGGTACCGCTATTCAAGCAACACTCGTGCTATCACACGCGTATATAGGTGTCGTAGGTTAAGTAGGGGAAGGTTCATTGTGTTGAGTCCCACGGTGGTGAAATTGTAAGGGCATGGGACCGTGAAATCGCATGTTCCTTTTGGGCGATAGGATGGAGATGTTAACGCCTTGTGTTTCCTAGGAGCCACAGGTTGGGGACTTAGCCAATGGAATCGTCTTGCTAAAAACGACCATATCTTGATTTACCCGCCGCATACCATAGGAAGTATGCTACATTCGGAGGCATCCGAGGCTTACGGGCTAATCAAGTCGTGTGGGTAAAGTAGTACACCTGCAGGTATAAATCTATTCGAATAGCCGTGTCCGCGGTTATGGACGACCGCTTGAAATTTGTGGCTGCTTATTGTTAGACTTGGATTTAAAATTGTGGTTGAACTTGGTATTCGTCATGAACGGGATGTTCATGTGTTTAGTACATCAAAGTGGGCTGCCACTTTGGTCTTTGTATGCTTCAATTGTTTATTACTGAAATGCTTTACTACATGCTTTACTTCTACTTCAAATCTGATTTTAAAATGGGCACATGAAAACTAGTATGTGTAGGATGTTATTTGTTGCGGCTCTTTCGCAAAACTAAACCAATATGAGCCATCCTTTGAATGACCCTTATGCATAACTATTTTTATTTGTGTAAGACTTGCGAGTACACTTGTACTCAGCCAGATGTTTGCTGGCCTTTTCAGGTGAGGAAGATTATGAGTCTGACGATCTTGTTAGTGTTGACTTGGGTGACACTAACGAGTAGTGTGCTATCATTTAACCCCCAGTCGGTTGCCGATGGGTGATGGGCATACCACTACTGGTCTTTTGCTTTATTTATTTGCTTCCGCTGCTACTTGATACTTTACTTTGAATTTGGCCGGTATGTAATAAGCTGTAGACTTTGACTATTATGCAGTATGTCTTTTGATCTCTTGTTGTATGCGTTGTATGGATGTAATCAACGTTGGATGAGAGTATGAGTATATTGGTCGTTGATCTTGGGAGCCAATATAAGTCATACTCGTTGTTGATGAATTCCCATTTAACTCACTAAGTGTAGTGCTTCGAATCGAAAGAGAATCGACAATCATGTAGCGCTCGCAAAGGAGCAATACAGCGCATGATCGTTGAGGCTCTAGCATTCGGCTAAGCCTCTCACTTGGATAGAGTTAAATTGAATTCATTTATCGAGACCGTGATTATGTCCCTAAGACCTTGTCTAATCTCGGTCTTATGGAGATAATTACCGGGGTCCCCACAAAGTCGGTGGTAAGTGAGTGTGCGCATTGGCTTCACGGGGTCATGGCGATGACTTTTGCAGCGGCTCAGGGACAAAAGGTCATCGGAGTGGCGGTGACATGGTTTTTCACGGTGGCGCCATGATCGGCTACTATGAAACCTAACCTACGATGGCTAATCCTCCGATCTAACGCGTGCTTAAGCTTCAGGGAACTACTGGAAGCTCACCCAAGGCTTGAAGGTGCGGGAGGATGACCGAGTAGCTTGATGACGCCGAGTAGCAATGACGCAATGGAGGCTTTTGTTCTCGCTCCCATGTAGCCGCCTTGGTGTGGTTGCTTTATCTTGAACTCTTAGCATCTTGATGGCATGGCTTTGAGTATGTCGTATGGCTTCGTCTAAAATTTGGATAGGGTGCTCCCGATAAGAAAGATTCGGTTGGAGATCTATGCTCTCCAACTAAGTGAGTTCGGTCGGGGTTCAAAGACACTTCTTGAACTGTGATATGTGGAAGACTTCATGTACATCCGAGAGTTGAGGTGGCAACTCCAATGGGTATGCTACTTTGCCTTTCCTCTCGACAACTCGGTATGTCCGATGTATCGATGTACTAGTTTCCCGTGAACTTGGAAATGGCGGATACCTCACAGTGGTGAGACCTTGAGATAGACAAAATCGTTTACTTTAAAGCTCAGCTCACGGTGACGGCAGTCGACAGAACTCCTTTGACATGACCGTGCTTCCTTCAGGCGCCCTTTTATCGCATCTATGTGTTCTTGTGCCTCTTAGATAATGGTGGTCCAAAGAACTTCGGACTGAATAGAGGTGTCCTATACTTTCTCCCATAAAGTGATTCGAACGGGGACATCTGAAGGCTAGATTGGAAGTTGTTGTTGTAAGAGAACTCAGCAAATGCTAGACAGCGTTCCCAATTTGTGCTGTAAGTTAGCATGCAAGCTCGCAACATGTCTTCCAGAATTTGATTCGTTCTCTCAGTTTGACCTCCTGTTTGTGGGTGGAATCTCGTGCTAAAGAATAGCTCAATTCCCAAAAGCTCGTGTAAGCTATCCCAAAATTGTGAGGTAAACTTAGGACCTCGATCAGACGTTATTGTCTTGGTGCATCGTGCAGGCAGACAATGTTGTTCAACTAGAGTTCTGTGAGCTTAGCACCCTTGTAGGCGGTGCTAACCGGAATGAAGTGAGCCACTTTAGTTGAGCGGTCGACAATGACCCATATCGAGTCGTGTTCGTTTCGGGTTTTCGGTAGGCCTATAATGAAATCCATGCCGACGTCATCCCATTTCCATTCAGGAACCCGTAAAGGTTGAAGCAATCCGCCGACATTGGTGCTCGCCTTAACGCATTGATACATGTCGCACATGGCTACATGTGTGGCGACGTCTCGCTTCATACCAGGCTACTAGAACTACTTTTCGAGGTCCTGATACATCTTGGTGCTTCCAGGATGAATGGAGAGGAGAGAATCATAAGCTTCTCCGTGGATTAGCTCCTTGATACCATGATTATTCGGAACACATAGCTGTTGTCTACGCATGACCAATCCACTCATGTTCTCGGAAAACTCTGACTTTTCGCCTTCTTGAAATTTGCGCTTGATCTCGGTGACTACCGAGTCTTTGAGCTGAGCGGTTTGGATCTATGATTCGAGGGTGGGTTGCAGTACTAGAGCAGTAACATAATCTTTCTCAACAACTTCTAAGTTGCGCTTTTCAAACTCTTCATGCAACATCGGTTGATTTGCTTCGATCGAAGCGTTCATGTAGTGAAGTTTTCGGTTGAGGGCATCAGCTACAACATTGGCTTTACTAGGGTGGTAATGCATGCCTAAGTCATAGTCCTTGATCAATTCAAGTCATCTTTGTTGCCTTAGGTTCAGATTTGGTTGTGTGAAGAAGTACTTTAGGCTTTTATGATGGGAGTAGATCTCGCACCGATTGTCGATAAGGTAATGCCTCCAGATCTTGAGAGCATGAATAACGACTGCTAATTCCAAGTCATGAGTTAGATAGTTAGCTTAATGAGACCGCAATTATCATGAGGCGTAAGCCACTACTTTGCCATCTTTCATCGGCACACAACCGAGGCCGTGGCAGGATGCATCACAATACACAACAAAGCTTTTTTGTATGTCAGGCAGAGTAAGCACTGGGCTATTGTGAGTCTTTTCTTAACTCATGAAAGCTCTTGTCACATGATGCTGGCCATTCGAACTTCTTCTCCTTCTTCAGAAGTTGTGTCATTGGCCTGGCGATCTTGGAGAAGTTCTCGATGAACCGGCGGTAATATCCAGCTAGACCGAGGAATCTTTGGACTTCTAGAATGGTACGGGGCTATTTCCAAGCTAGGACATCTTGAACTTTGCTCGGGTCCACGACTACACCTCCTTCAGATAAGACATGGCCTAGGAAACCGACTTCTTTTAGCCAAAACTCGCACTTGTTGAATTTGGCGTATAGTTGATGTTTGCGCTCCATTCTTTTGGCAAAAGCAAATGGGAGTATCAGTGTTACTACTGTCAGTAATCTTTGTGTATATGGTATATCTAGTTTTAAGGAGAGTTTGTTTTTCGTATTTTAGGTAGTATTTGTTATAGATACTAGAGTTGGATTGGTTACCTTCCAGATATCCAGAGTCTTTTTCGAATACGAGTACTAGCCTGTACTAAATAAAAATGACCTATTGTAATCAGTTTGACGTAAGCAATAGAAAAAAAAAAACAAAAAAGCTGTTGTGCATGCAGCGCCAAAATCTCTCTGATCTTCTTGCGTACGTGATTTTCCAGAGCGTGTGTATCTTCGTTCGAACGTGATCGTTTTTCTGCACAGCGTGTGCGTGTGTGTTCACGACGTATACTGCGCAGCGTTCTGCCGAATGCGTTGCCGAGTGTTCTGCAGAGCGGATCGTCTGAGTCTTCTTGGGTTTGGCTGACAACTACTCCAGCTTAGTTTGGCAAATGGGAGCAAAGCGGGAGTGCAACGTGCGCTATCCGGACACAACCCTATAAGGGAGACACAGTTGTGTGGGGTTACGAAATATTATGGGCTGACGAGTACAGCGGGCGAAAGCCTCCGGCGATACGGACTATGAGTCCGAGTCGAACATGTAATCAAGATATAAATATATACCGCCGACCTCTTGTAACCCTAATCAGAAGATAAAAACTCCTTGTACAGATGGAGCCACCGCGATTCGGCTCCCGGGGACATAGACTTTGCCAAACCTTATAAACAAATTTTTATGTCTCTTGTATACTTGCTGTGATTGTTCTGTGCAAAAGGCTGTCGCTGGTTCCAACACAAGTAATAGCTGAGCCTCCCTTAGCCAGTACTGCTTGAACACCTATTCTTCTTATTATTATTTTGTTCAAACTTGAAGAAGTTTGAGAAGCTAATCATTGTTATCGTACGTTTCTGAAGACTCAACACTAACCTTTGTTTGGTGAACCGTAAAATGATTCATTCTGTACTAACGATTCAAGATTCCTTGCAATTTGGTAATATCCTTGGTGATTTAGGATATAATTTCTGCATGGACTACTCAAGCGTTATGTCCAATCGCCGTGCCGACACTTCCATAACCCTTCAGTAAAGAAATAAAAAACTAATTTTACAATCAAACCACAAAGAGAGCAAAAAGGGTGTTCTAATCTTGTATTGCAACTAGAAGAATTTATCTATGGAATCACATGCACAAGCAAATCATGTTCTATTGGGTCCACATCCCACAGAAGAGGAAAACTTAGCCTTTTTTTAATAGATCCAAATTACAATGTGACTGCGAGTAGAACTTTTTGTCCTCGCATCATAATTCATAAGGTTCCAATGTTGCTGCATATTCAAGTACTGTAGGATTAGGGTCCAGCGGCTAAGGTTTGATGTTTGAATAGGTAACAGATAAAAGGGCAACGGTGATATCCTGAAACTGTTTGTGTTTTGTTAACCGCATACGACATTAGGATTAAAAATGAATTCTGCTTAACAATTATTATTTGGCGTAGTTAATACTTAATAGCCACGCACAATGAAACAGTATAGACACCAAATCACCAACTATGCAAAAAAATCTCATACCATGTATTTAACAATTAGTATTTAAGTCTCTACAAAGCTCATGTGGGGGTGACTTTCGCAAGAACTATAAACCCACCTATAGCTAATAATGTCAAGTTCCTCCACCCAAGCTCGAATCATGGAGCTTCTAGAAGAAGAAAGACCCTTAACAAACCTTCAGCTTCCTCATAAAGACATTTTTCTTTAAGGTACTTCCAAGGAGTAACATGATGTCCATGGAAATCAAAGAAAGCAAAGCGTTCTCATTCCTAACCCAAACAAGTACTTGTAGAACTTTCTTCGCACAAATACCTCTACTGATTACTGATGGTAAGGTCACCAACAAGAACACAAGAAGTCAAGAAGAGGATTATGTGCCGAATAATTTTGCAGATCAAGGAGCCTACGAATCATAGTCATCATCCACATCAACTACGTACAATCCATAGAGTCAGGGGCGGATCTAATATAGGGACATGGGTGTACATCTATATACTTAAAATACATACTTGCACTCTGTATATATCCTGATTCAACCCGTCGCACTCACAGCCGGCCACACCCTCTCCAGGCTCCAGCTCTATCCACGCGGCCCACTCCACACCTCCACGGCCCAACTCCCACTCCCAGCAGCCCCCAACCCCATTCCCAGTCCCACACGGCCAAGATCGTGACTCCGAGTGCCAGAGGCAGAGGTTGAGTGGGCGAGTGGCTAACACTATCCCTTCCCTCCCCTTTCTCGCGTGGCAGGGGTGAGTACCGAGCCGAATCCGGGGAAGGAGGGTGCCGCACGCAACGAGCAGCAAGGGGAGGGAAGCCCTGCGCCTGCGGAGCGCGGTAGCGCTAGCAGCAGCGCCGAGGACAAGCAGGAGCAGCCACTGTCACCAGCGCAAGGAGCGGCGGTGGCACACAGCGGGGTCAAGGTGAGCTTTGCTCTGCTGGTTTCTTGCCTCTTGGTGTGAGATTTGTGTGCATCCAAATCTCCGATCATTTGAGCCATTGAGGTCTGCTGCCTGCTAGTCTGAGCCTCTGAGGATTGGATTTGCTGCTGGGCGCTGGTGCTCATAGAATTGGATGTGGGGACCCCAGGTTATCTCCATAAGACCGAGACTAAGCAAGGTCTTAAGGACATAACTCTGGATCTCCAATAAATGGATTCCAACTTAACTCAATCCAAGTGAGAGGCTTAACTGAAAACTAGAGCCCCGACGATCATGTGCGCTGCTCCTCTGCGAGCACTACATGATACGTAACTTATCACAGGCTTAACCGTCTGTGTTAACTTATTACAGACGGTTCCCTTTGGAACCGTCTGTGATACGTAACTATCACAGACGGTTCGTGAATAGAACCGTCGTGATAATTCACGACGGTTCTTAAAAAGAACCGCTCGTGATATCGCGATATCACGAGCGGTTCTTCTTAAGAACCGTCAGGAATTATCACTGACGGTTCTATTCACGAACCGCTGCGTGATAGTTACATATCGCGAGCGGTTCCAAAGGGAACCGCTCGTGATAATCACAGACACCACGCACGGTTCTTCTTAAGAACCGTCTGTGAATTATCACAGACGGTTCTATTCACGAACCGTCTCTGATACTTGGCGGGAAAACAAAAATTTGGACTTAATGGGCGGGCTGCCGAAACTCGCTCTATATTAACCTCGCCTCAGCCTCGTCTGCGATCTATCCTCACACCTCACACCTCCATCTCCTCCTCTGCCATCTCTCCTCTAACCAAGTGCTGCCGTCTCACCCTGACCTTGCACTCTGGCCTCCCCCGAGCTTGTCGCCCGCTGCCTCCTCCACCTCGCCCCAGCCTCGTCGTCGCCGGCCTCCCACGACCTCGTCGCCCCCGGCCTCCTCCACTTCGTTGCCTCGGCCTCCCACGACCTCACTCTCTCTACTCCCCCTTTGCTCTGTGATGTGGATTACTGAGAGCTAGTGTTAGTGCTCTGTGAATGGATTGAGTTGATGCTACTGTGATGTGGGTGATGCATGTGTAGTTATTGTTGGATGCTCTGTGAATGGGTTATTGTTGGAGGCTCTCTGTGCATGTGTAGTTCATGCTGAGTTATTTGGTTTGGGCAAAAATATAGATGGCAGATCGCGCACTGTCCGGTAAAACCGTCATAACTTTTGCATACGAACTCGGATTGCGACATTTTTCAGCTCGTTGGAAAGCTAACGAAAAGTTCAATCCGAAGTCAAGGTCAGATTCTCTTCGCGAGGCTCTGAAAAAGTGGAAACCCCAAAAAAGGTCGTTTAGGGCCTCAAAACAGCCTCTGAAGTTTCAGCACCCGTTTTCGGTTTTTTTTCAATAGAAAACGCTATCACAGACGGTTCTGAACACGAACCGTCTGTGAACCGTCAATTATCACACACGGTTCTTGTTCGTAACCGTCGCGATAGCTTTTATCACGCAGCGGTTCGTGTTCGGTTCAACCGCTCAGTGATAGCTTTATCACGACGGTTTTGAACCGCTGCGTGATAACCGCCTGTTATCACAAACGTACAAAATCACAGACGGTCGGAAACCGTCTGTGATGACGATTCCGAACCGTCTGTGATGAGGCTTTCTGTAGTAGTGATTGCATCTAACTTAACAAAACTGGGATCAAATATGATGCAAAAAGAAAGTTCAAAGGATGCTTGCCTTGCTGGTAGGCTAATTGCTCTCCCTCAGTAGCGTATGTGTCAATATCAATCGCCTCGGAATCTATTTAAGTACAACATCGAATAAACACCAAGAAATACTCAAAAATTGAAAGTGCTAAAAAATGCATGATTTTTCTACAGTAGCTAAGTCATGATGTTAGATAATTTTAGGTAAAATAATTATTCCATTTTGATTTAGTATAAGAAAGTTATGGTAGTTTGAATTTCAGATTTCAATATGTCTTAATTTATGTAATTTAATTACTTGGTCAAAATTTGTAGGACAGTAGTGGGGCAAAGGTTTATATAGGTAAATAGAGAATATTAATACAAGTTCAAAACAGTTGAGTTTGCTTCAATTGGAGTTTTCATGATTTAGTTATGAATTTCTAAAGTTATCAACATTTCCTTTTGTAAAAATAATGTAGTTAATAGACCAATCTCCAAAATAATAATCTCTGCTACATAGAAAGGTTTGAAACCAATTTTAATATAAATTTCATTAAATATGAAAATTATCAAAAGTGGTTTCACTCATTTTGGAGTTGAGATGAATTAGTTATGTATTTTTAAAGTTATACATATTTTACATCGTACAAATAATTCGTTTTCGGATTTTATAAAGCATTTACTCCTTTTCTCACCGAGCGCAGCGCTAGCCGAGGTCACTGACCAGCGGGTCCTAGGGTCAGGGTTGACCCAGCCCAGCCGAAAACATACCGAAAGCGTACTTCGTGAAAGATGCTTTCCAATTATGAAAACGTACTATTGATTTTTCAACTAAAATGTTACATTTTCCTTAACAGAAGGTGTAAACTCGAAACTTACACAACCACTTAACAGGGCATAAGGGCCCACGTGTAAGTGAGTTATTTGTTCTTTTAAGACAGTATTTAAATGCTAATGATTACCATTTAACTTCTAATCACGTTGCTACAGGATTTTGGTCCCGCGCGTTTCACCGGCAGCTCATCGGCACTTTGCACCACGGCGGCACAAACTAAAAGTACCGTTAGCTGCGCAATAACAGTGCGCACCCGTTGAGGGCACTCACGGCACCAAAGAAGCCCCAGAACGGCGGTTAGCTGGCGTTGAGCGGCGGCGCTCCAAACGGCAAAAATGAAAACAACAATGTGAAGCTCCGCAACGCAAACAAGCGGGTGCCCGGGGTCCTAGGGACTAAGAGAGATCTACCTGGGCGAGGAAGGGTGCTCGGGGAAGCTCAGAATAGCGGGAGCTCTATCGGCGCCAGAGAAGATGATGGCGACGACACAACTTTACGTGAAGATGGTGCTCTGAGCAAGATGGAGCAAAATGAGTGCTCAGGTTAGCTCAATAACACTAAGAGCATGATATAGGCGCGAAGAATTGGATGAAGGCTTACCAGTCGGAGCTGGAGACGAAAAGGGGCAAGGTCGGCCGAAAATGGGGAAACTTCAAAATCCGCAACCTCCTGTGAAGCATCAATAAAATTGATTGAGGGGAACTCTTTAAAATATCTCAGTGCACATTATGACACGCAAAAGTGAGGATAAAACTCAATGTAAGTGAAGATTGACAAGGCGGTGCCCACGGGAGTGTGCTCTAGAGCTCCAGAGAGCACGATGATGGACAGGGAGCTACAAGCAATGAAGGAAGCTCCCATTAGCAAAAATGGAGAAAGCATCGAGTAGGGAATTGAGGGCTACCACCCGGTGGAAGCTTACCCTAGAGATGCCGAGGGAGAGCTTCCTTTTCCTCAGCCACCGAGAGGAAAAGTGAAGAAGAACGGGGTGCCGAGGGGGTATTATGCCCGGGCGATGACGGCATTGGAGGCAGCGTTACGCGGAGGAGCTCCAGGAATGGTCAATTGGGGCGGTGGATTGACGACGTGAAGGAGCTCCAATGGCTCAGAGCAGAAGGGCGCGACCGCGTGGAGCTTGCCTCCTGCGTGTGCGCTAGCCCGAGGTGGGAGACAGACCCAACAAGTGGGCCCGGTGCAGCGGCGACTCAAAACGCGAGTGCGAGCTAGTGCTACGTGGGTCAGGGTGCGTCGTTGGATCTGGATCTATCGGCTGAGATCTTAAGTGTTGTTTTGAACTGCCCAAGAGATGGGGAAATCTAGACCGTCGATTCTAGATCCTAAGGTATGCATGTCTCGGTGCAAATTAGTTGACTCGACCGAGTCAGTTCGCCTGGTCGGGTTCGAACCCGATGAACAGTGCTGACTAGGGTTTGAGTCTAGAGTTTTGACTGAGATTTAATTTATCTCCTCTACTTTGACCAGGGGATTAAAAATAGAAATAAAATTTCTAAAATCATGAAATAATTCATGGGGGCTCCTGGGAAAGTCCAGTACCCATAAAAATTATTGAACCCTACTATTCATGATATAATGTGTATAGTTTAAATTCAAACTTAATGTTGATCTTTAAATTGTGTTTGAATTTTGTTAGGGTCTAAACCAGTCCCAAAAATTTGGAAAAAAATATATTTATTCATGATAATTAATATAGTATTTGAATAAATTATTTCCAGAGGAACTTTAGTAGCATTTGTTTTAGTTTTTCTTTTGGAGTTCAAAATAAAGTGCATGTTTAATATCGGTTTTGAGATTTTTCCAAGTGCAATACTTAATGAAGAAGTTTCAAAACATGATGCATGATAATGAGATGCATAATAATCCTCATTATTAATTTGGGGATGTGACATTGGAGGACAGGAGGAGAATAAAATCACGAATGGTTGTTAAGTTGGATGTGAATTGTGCTTGATTGCTTGTTAAGTTGTTAGAATGTTAGCTTCGTAGCTTGTATGTATGCAATGTATGGAAATTGGCACGACTGGCTCCTTAGTTTTACATTCTATAGATCTTTTGACCTCAATAGGGCAGTTTAGTTGCAGTGGTTACATGTTAATTTTTTATCAGGTTCTACCCCATGCAGTGTTCTTTTCAATGAATGTAATCTGATTTTATCATAATTTTGTTAACTGTAGTGTTCTTTTTAGTGGTAGGACAATGAATTTTCTTAGAAAAGAAGTTTGGAACTTTACATGGTAAGTGGAACAGAAGTGCCACTTTAGGCATCTATAGGCAAGATGTCATTTTCGCTACCTTGGACAGATTTGTGGAACATACATACTTGTAATTTGACATGATTCTAGTAGGGAACAGGGGTTTGGAACTTTGGATGATAATGTTCAATGAATGAATTGTCGTTGATGGAAAATATTGTGATAGAGAAAGACCAACATTTGACAGGGGACTTCAGTAACCACTACTACAGAAAAGGTCTTCACGGATAGTTCAAAAACGTCATCACAGACGGTTTCGTGAGCCGTCTGAGTTTATATGTCAGTAATAACATGAGGTCATCACAGACGATTTACGGACCGTCCGTGATGCAGACTATCACAGACAGTTATTAACTCAGAACCATCTGTGATCGCCTTCTCTAAGCTCGTGCTGAGCCTCTTCACCGACGTCATTGGGCAGGCAGTGTTCAGTGCGGACTTCGGCAGTTCATTGGTCTAATATCACAGACGGTTCTATTATGGAACCGTCAGTGATAAGTATCACAGACGGTTCCATAATAGAACTGTCTGTGACATTTTTTTTGTTGATCTAACAGTGAGAAAATGTGACTGATGGATAAAAAAAAATTCAGTCAGCTGAACCATAGACACTACAGATTTTCTAAAACTATATAGGCTAAAACCGCTAATTTTATGGCAAGTAATCCAACACCTCTATAAAAAAAATTGTCAATAATTAAGCCAATTGAAGCAATAATTAAGTAGTCAACAGTAAAGGAATATGGAGCTGTCGGGTAGACTAAAAGAAATCAGCACCAAGTAATTAATGCAATTGAAGCAATAATTAAGTAGTCAACAGTAAAGGAATACGGAGCTGTCGGGTGGACCAAAAGAAATCAGCACCAAGTAATTAATGTGTTAGGAAACCGGGCCCAGGACCGGGAGTCCTGGCCCAAGGTGGGCTCCTCATCCCAAACCCTAGAAGGGTCGTAGCCTATAAATAGGGGGTGCTATTCATTGTAAAGGATTGATCGTTTGATGAAGGAATAAAGAGAAGCAAGACGTCCCCCTATACCTTTGTGTTCAATCTCTTATTCTGTTCTTGTTGTTCATGCATTGTTCTTACGATTCTACGCTTGTTCACGAGGTAATCGCTCGATCGACTCGCCAATGACGGTTCCTCAACACGTTATCGCGACGATCGACTCTCCTCGCATCGAAAAGGTAACCGTCGATGAACGACACTCGTAGATTGAATCGTTTTTCTAGATTGCTTTCAAGTCTGCAAATTTGGCTTTCTAGATTGTTTTCCTACGGTGCAAATCCGCTCTAATCTACCGCGAGCCGACTTGAAGTCGCGCTGCCGATCGGTGGATTACATGAAAGAGTAGATGATGATTGTACCGTAGGTAGTAGATGAAATCGCATGGAAGGCACCATGTGCACGCGACCGCCGCAAGCGGTATCACACTACCTCCGTGATACGTTCACGGCCGGCATAGTCCGCCATCACGACGCCACGGAGGCAACGACAGAGCCACGCCGCTAGCACGCGCAAGCACGCACATGACGGCATGAAGCGCGCCTCGCTTGCAATCTCGCAATATATTACATTGCACATTGCATAGCATACATGAACAAGAAACTCAAAAGAAAAAAGGCTCGCCATGAAGAGCAGGCCGCGATGCCGCCAACCCCGCGCGCTTCGTAGGCGCCACGCCACTGCTTGAAACCGCACGGCACCACCACCTTGAAATCGCCACGATGGCCTTGAAGTTATGAACCGCCGCCGCGCTCGTAGCGCACCGCAAGTGGCCGCCGCCATGGCCGCTCGCCGCCGCCACGGCGTGCTTGAAGCCGCCGCCGCTGCCGCTGATCTCTCCCGGGACCGCCGCCGCCGCTTGGCGAAAAGAAAAGAAAAACAGAGGGAGAGGAGTTGCCACGGCGCTCGCAGCCGCCACGCCCGCAACCCGCGCGGCGCCGTAGACGCCGCCACGCAACCCCGCGGGCGCCGTAGGCACCGCCGCGCTCGTGGACGCCCCTGGTTTCGCCGGATCCACCGCGCGCGTGCCGCGCTGCTACGCGGCGCCTCGATCCGCCGCCTCCGCGCACTCGTAGCGGCCGTCGCCGCCACGGCGCGCGCTCTTCCACCGCGCCGCGCTCGGCGCTGCTGCCGCCGCCGACGATTACCACGCCGCGCGCGACGCGCTTCCTCTTCTCGGTGCGCGCAGCCGCCGCCTAAATGGCGCCGCCACGCCGGGCTGGCCGCGCGCCATGCCGGCTTCCTCGCCCCATGCGAGCCGCCGCGCCGGGTGTCTGGGGTAGAAACCCTACCCCTTCTCCTCTTGAAGAGACCGAGTGGGCCGGGGCCCAAATAAGCCATAGCAGGCCGAGAAAACAAAAGGGGGCCCGAGGAAAAGAGGGCCCAGGCGAGAAAAAAGGGGCCCGGGCGAGAGAGAAAAAAAAAAGGGGGGACCGAAAATTGGAATTTTACAGGAAAGGCCTTGAAGTTTTTCCTAATTACGCGCAAGTTTTCGCGTATAATGAAATTTTACAGAAAACCCCTCGGAAGATATGAAAATTACGCGCAAATTCTCTCAGAACTGAGATTTTGCGTTTTAACACCTGAAACTTGCAGTTTTCACCGAAAAGTCTTTTTCCAGCAGGAAACGACCTCGGAAATTCTAATTTTCGCATATTTTTGAACTTTTGAAGCATGTTTAACTTTGTTATTGTTATTTCTATGCAATTTATTTACCGTTCTTTATCGCTTTGATTATCGTGATTGTTTATACCGCTTTTAATCACCGGAAATAGCGAGAAATCATGAAAATACATAGAAAAATACGGAACACGAACACGAGTTCAAGAGCATTGTGAGAATTTTGCAACCATTTTATGCAGATTACAAGCAGTAATCCTTTGAACTTTTGCATGAATATGAAGATGATCGCATCACGAATCGAATTCGAGAACCGACCAAGATGATCGTAATTTGTACAGAATTTATAACAGTCTTTAATTCTGTGGTAATGTAATCACGGATGAGCAGAAGATTGAGAAGACTCTCTACCTTTCACCCGAACGCGGTGCAATCCGCAAGCAACTATCGTCAAGACGGCTACATGAAGTATGCCGAATTAATTGACATCATGCAAGTTGCAGAAACTCAAGATGATATTCTAAGAAAGAACTTCATCTCGCAACCACCTAGTAGCAATGTTGGCCATGAAGCCACTGCTAGCAGCTACAAGGTGATGAAGCCTCTCACGAATGAGAGGAACAAGATGGGTAAGGTCGTGCGTCGCACATTATTGATGCTTTCCAGTCTAAGAAAAAGGGCAAATGATAGCATGAGGCACACCTCGCCATTGCAGGCACAGAGGATTCACATCCATTAGTTACACTTATGAATGTGGACAGCCCGGTAGCAGCGACCCCCATCATCCCTCCTTTGGACATCGCAGCGGCCGCAGCTGTAGCTGCCCAAGAGGAGAAGATCGCGCATGGAGCCGATTGAGGCAAAAGTTCCTGAATACTTCGCCTATTAGATCTAGTGCACACATTGCAATCGGATCTTTTATATAAACTTGCGCTTGTAATTGAAGCGTAACTTTGAATTATTGAATAATGGTTGCAAGCTCTAGAAGAGCAAAGCATTAAATTCTTATTATGAGTCCCGCAAGACTTATTTTCCGTCTTTATAATAGCAAGTTACGCTCGATATCCAAGTATTTTATTTATGTGTTGCTTGCTTTCGCTACATATTAATAAAGTACATTATATTAGAACGCGTGTGGCGCCTATGGAGGAAGTGTGCTTAGCATGTAGCGGACAACGAATACCATCCCGAGAGAAATGGAAATTTTTCCAATAATCAAAGAAGAATGTTGGTAGTCTTACGACAATCGCAGATAATGATACTTGTATAATAGGCTCGTGAAGGGCCATAATTATACTCTCAACGGGCACAACTTTGGTCATTGAAGAAGACTTGTTGTACCCAAAATTGACTAGAACTCTCAAGGATATTTGCGCTAACAGCTTCCATGTAGAGATCAAGAAGAGTACTGTGATGTGAATACTGCTCATTACAAAGTGTGAAGAAAGTGAAAATGACATTAGAATGTCTTCCTTCATATGAAATCGGGCTATACTACACTAATATTAAGGCACCTGCAACTTATAACGCCTTGAAAACCGTATTTAGAAGCTCAAACTTATCTATCTCTGCATGATAGATTATGCCGCTTAGGCCTTAGGATAATGAGAGATATAATTAACAATTCACAGGGACATAATATGAATATAAAGAATTTCTCGAACTGAAGATTTTGTGTGCCCGCATGTGCCACCGGAAATTAATTATTAGACCTTTGCTCGATAAAGAAGGATGAAGTCCCTGTATTCCTTGACCGTATCCCGAGATTTTTGCGGTCCTATACAACCCCTGTAAGGGTCAATTAGGTATTTTATGGTGCTCATCGATGCTTCCTCGGAATGGTCGCATATATGTTTATTGTCTATGAGAAATCATGCTTTTGCAAAGCTAAATCTCGCAGATAATTAACAATTGAAAAAAATCGATCATCACGTGAAGTCCATCCAATGGACAACGCCGAGAATGTACTCAAGGCATCTGATGATTATTGTATGAAAATGGGAATTAAAGTTGAGCATTCTATACCGCACATCCGCACCCAGAATGGACTAGCAGAACTTTGAAGAATTGTAATTTATCAACTATATGTTGGGGACACGCAGTCCTGCCCGCAGCAACTCTCATCAATTTTAGACCATCGGCCTATAACATCCATCCACCTATGCAACTAGCGCAAGGGTCAGCACTGAAAACTTCTCATCTTCGCAGGTTGGTTCGCAAGGGTTATATACCTATACCACCACCGCAGCGAACTGCAATGGGTCCTCTCCGAAAGTCCGATATACGTTGGTTATGAGACAAGATCCATAATCAAATATTTGGACCATATGATCGAGATTTGTAAAATGCCCAATTCCGATAGTACATTAGATGAGGTTAGTTTCCGTCATTAGGGGAGGAAATCAACCCTGATAATAATGTCGGAAATAATTGAAGTCTAGAAGACATTTGAAGTCCGTAAGATAATTGAAATCTATGCATATGACCCAGCACTAGTAAAGCAAATAGAGAAGTCCGTAAGATAATTGCAATCCGTAAGATAATTGAATTGAAGTCTAGAAGACAATTGAAGTCCAGAAGATAATTGATTTGCAAGTATTAGCGAATCAACTGCCAGACTACTTTAGTGATTTGAAGAGCGTGAATAAGTAGCATTTGCCTGCAAGCAATGCACCGGAGAGGGTTAAAATACCATTGAAGGTATCCCTAATCCCGTCCAGAGGCCTCAGAATAAAAGGACGAGAACTCCGGTCCCTCGAATCCGGCAACCGGGGCGCCGGTGAAAAGGATAAGAAGGACTTGACACAACCGATCACCGAAGTGCCCCAGAATTAGAAGGGGAGCCAGTTGAGACCTGGCATCGGTATGGAACCTTCAGAAAAGGCATACCAGAATTGAACATCCCCATGAAGGGAGACATCAGCATGAATGTGTGCGCACACATCGGAGCTGAAAAACTAAAGGGACTTGCCCCGCAATTGGAAGCAGCGGTGAACAAGTAGAAACATTAAAAGAATCGTCCCTTGAAGAAATAGCTATAAGCTTTATGACCTTAGGAGAATATTTGAATATGACAACAGCCAATGTCGACATTTACTTTGCAAAGAAACTTGCCACAATCATCAATCTTGATTCAGAGCCTGCATCGCTCGCTGAATGAAAGAAAATATCAGATTGAGAAGATTGAGAGAAGGCAATAGAAACTGAATTATTCTCTCCGAATAAAAGAAGGGTGTTTGGGCATGTAAGCCGCACGCCTCCCCTTGTGCACCCCGTAGGGCATAAGTGGGTATTTGTTTGAAAGAGAAATGAAAAGAAGCAAGGCTCGTTGTACAAGGTTTCACCGACATCCGTAAGATGATTACGAAAAACCTATTCCGGTCATGAGCGAACTCCTTTAAATATTTATCTCAATGGCGTGAACTTGAAGTTAGAAGCGAAATTGATGGATGGGGTACCAAGATACCTTTATGAAATATTGATTCGGACATTTATATGAAGATACCGAATGTATCATCGTCCCGAACCAAAATAGAGCAAATAGAAACATGTACAAGCAGTGAAACTCGAGAAAGTCATTGTATGAACCTAACAATCGCATAATGTGGTATAATCGCTAGCGACTTTCTATGCATGAAAGGCTACACGAACAATGAGAATAATCTCGTATTATATATCGACGATCCTGAATGGATTTTGTATAATCTTAGAGTATGAAGATGATCCGAATATCATCGAACCACAAGGATATTAGGAAAGCAAGCTCTTACCGAGTCGGAGTTCAAATGAAAGATTTGGGTAAAACCAAATATTGCCTAGGCTTGGAGCTTGAGCATGTCCTCAAGGAATATTAGTACATCACCAACCTACACTCGAAGGTGTCAGAAATGTTTGACTTTGGAAGGGCATACCTTTTGAAAGTGCCAATGGTCGGGAGATCTTTGCAGCAAGACAAAGACCTGTACAGACCTAAAAGAAGAGGGGGAGGAAGTCCTGGGACCGGAATTCCCACACTGAAGTGCAAAAGAAGCACTAATGTATTTAGCAAACTGTACTAGAACAGACATTGTATTTGCCGTGATCCTACTAGCAAGGTATAGTGCAGAACCTACCAAAGGCATTGGCAGGGGATAAAGGACATCTTCTGATACCTCCAAAGAAGCAAAGAATTTAGTCTGTTCTACAGAAAGAACCAAGACTTAACTATGAATGGTAATGCAGATGACGGGTACTTGTAGGACCCGCATACAGCCAAATCGCAAACAGTCTATGAACTCCTATGTGGTGGAACTGCAATTCCATGAAAATCGTCTAAGAAATATCTTGTATCGACTTCGACGAACCACTTGGAGATCATAGCATTGTACAAGGCCTTACAAGAATGTGTTTGGCTTCGGCGGATGATTCACCACATCCAGCAGTCGTGTGGATTGAATACCGCACAAACCCTCACTGTTATCTATGAAGATAATGCAGCTTGTGTTGCACAAATGCAGATGGGTTATATGAAGAATTCTCTCACAAAGCATATCAACCCCAAGTTCTTCTATGCTCATGAAATGCAAAAGATGGACGAAATTAAGGTACTGCATACTAAGTCATGTGAAAATCTTGCATATTTGTTCACTAAGTCACTTCCAGCATCTAGCTTTGAAAGGTGCATATGTGGAAATTGGAATGATGAGACTTAGAGAAGTGCAGAATTCAGGGGGAGAATCTTCACAAACTCATTACTAAAGCTTGATCACGAAGATCGAATACCCAAAGAGCAAATCCTGAAGATTAAATAAAATTGGGTGGATTGTACTCTTTTTCCCTTGACGAGTTTTCCTGAAGTTTCTCGGCTAAGGTTTTTAATGAGGCAATTCGTGCAGCATAGCATAACATGATTCATGTACTCTTTCTCCAAATTTTTCCCACTGGGTTTTTATGGAGTTTTGACGAGGCATGGGCATGAAGGATGAGTGCCCAAGGGGGAGTGTTAGGAAACCGGGCCCAGGACCGGGAGTCCTGGCCCAAGGTGGGCTCCTCATCCCAAACCCTAGAAGGGTCGTAGCCTATAAATAGGGGGTGCTATTCATTGTAAAGGATTGATCGTTTGATGAAGGAATAAAGAGAAGCAAGACGTCCCCCTATACCTTTGTGTTCAATCTCTTATTCTGTTCTTGTTGTTCATGCATTGTTCTTACGATTCTACGCTTGTCTACGAGGTAATCGCTCGGACTGGACTCGCCAGCGACGGTTCCTCAACATAATGCACACAGCTCACCATCGGAACAAGTAGATCACTACAATCAGCATCGAACACAGCTCACGATCGGAAAAAGTAGATCACTTCGATTAGCATCGCAAGAATTGATTCACGAGAAGTGAGCTGGGCTTCTTGGTTTGAGGCGGCGTAGTCCGCTCAACTGACCTGGGTTTGTGTCTGGGCACTCGGCCTGTGTTATCTTACCCGGGGTGGTTGTGTGGTTTGAGTTAAGGCTTAAGATGAAGGATCGTGCAGGGATACAGTAGCATAAGGAAGTTTTAGACTCTTCGTCATGGTTCAAGCGCTGCTTTCATGTGCGCTTTCAGAGAGTACTTCTTCTTATTTAATGTGGATCGGATGGGGTTAAATCTCGGACTTCAAAAAAAAATTGATTCACGAGATCAAAACCCACGTTGCAAGGATGACATCTCAGATTGGATCTCACAGGGACGAAACAATATTTGGCCGCCAATCCCAGGCGATTTTCTCGGTTATATTACTTCTTAATGCAAAACCTAATCTCCTAAAAAGTATATAGCAAACTTAACAAACCAAAACTCTTGATCCTATTTTGGCATGGCATCAAGGATTAGAACGATACGCACTGGTAGAAAATAACGGAGACACGTCGGCCGGTTTCCAAACTTGACGTGTGCAAACAACCGAAATCAATTCGATCTCTCTTTGGAACGCGGCATGCAACTTCTTTATTTCTGGCTTTATTTGTTCCTGGCTCAAGCCACCATCGGTTCCTGGCCCGGCTCCATGCACAGCCGTTCAAGCACATCATGCATCAAATCTTCCTTATTAGCTTGAAAGTTTCCTAGTTCAGGTGCAAGTGCAAATGTGACGTAATGGCATGCATGCATGTAGTATTTCTTTCCTGAATGCATACGTGCATGTGTTGCTATGCACGCACACAACCCTTTGCACTAGGCCAGCGTACTGATTTCCACACGCCGCCGTTTCCTCATGTGAAGCCTGGTCGGACCCTTCCACGTGCGCACCAGCATGCTCGCACGCACGCACCAGCTCTTGCTCACGTGCCGCTTTCCCTAGTTCTGGTTCCATGCACACATACGGCAGCCCGTGCGCAGCGGGACTCGGTACGTACGCATGCACCTCACGGCACGTTTAGTACCCGCATGTATAGCCTCCTTCTCATGCACAACGTGAATTAAGGTTTCTCGCGCTGCATCATCCTCCCCTTCTTCATGTGAAACCGTCCTTGGTTTCAAGTTGGTCTTCTCACCATCTTCTGCAGCTTGCATAGGGACTCAAAAAATTTCAGCAGGCTCGATCTTATTTTTTGTCTTCTTCCTCGTTGGCTTGCGTGGTGGTGGCACGAATTGATATCGCGTCAACACCTTCATCTCCTCCTGTGTGGTACACCATGGCTTCTCTCTTCGATCATGATCTTCTTGCACGTTATCCCACCATCTGCGAACCTGATTAGCAAAGGTTCTTTTCGCAATTCTCATCTTCCTGATAGAAGAGAAATTGTGATGCTTGAAGAGTTGCTCCATCGCTTCCTCCTAGATGAAGTATTATTCTGAAATGGTTCTTGTTGCTAGCTTCGGCATGGTCGATGGTAGCATCTCCAAGAAATTTGCATTGGCTAAGGTAGCCGACACGAATCCACCACGAGCAATCATTACTGTGATACCACCTAATGTGGATCCAACTAGATGATTAGAGGATCCCCATTGTTGGCCCAATCTTTTACGATACAACTCGAAGATCAGTAGTGTGGCGTCTTCTTCTCTTAGCGGTGGATGAGAGTAGCATACACATGAATAGTAATTTCTTTTCTTCAATCAATGTGAGTAGCAGCCAACACCAACTAATTCAAGCAATAATTAAGTAGTCAACAGTAAAGGAATACGGAGCTCTCGGCAAGACCAAAAGAAATCATTTCGTTGAGAGGCAATAAACAATTCAGCAATTGAGAAATCGGTATTGAAAATCACCAGCATGTTCGGCTGACAAACAGTGAGGCCATGCCACTAGTTATCCGACACTCGATCGAGAAAGTATTGAACAGTCCATGAATGACATAGTATCTCACCTGAAGTTCAACTAGATATCGTAAGGCAAAGAGAGAATACATGAGAAGATCGTTAAGTTTGATCAGATACGAACTAGTCGTATGGCCAGGGTGCATACGGCGGTTGGCGGGCGACGACTAGAGCGGCAAGTTGGTGAGGTTAGGCACCGACCCTGCGGCAGCCAAGGCTAGTAGGGGCACATGACGACAGGAGGTAGCTGAGAGTAGAGTGCGTAGGCCATAGCAGTGAGTAGCGAAGGAGCCGAGTAGGTGTGGCTTACGTTCAGTAGAATATCTCTTGATGTGGTTTGTTTCTAATTTGCCTGTTTTGTTGACTCATTTTTTATTTATGTGCTATAATCTTTTCATCAATGCATGTTGTCGGTCACGGTGGCGGAGGGAGTGGGAAAACTGGCTTGTGCCACGGCTCCTCCGTAATCCAACAATTGCAAGTAATATTCCTCTGTCTCAAAGGATTTTTTTTTTTGAATTGATGTTAATTGGCCTCCTTGTTGAATCTGTTTGCACCACATAGTATAATTGGCCTATTATCTCTAATTCTGGGCTCCGCCACTCGTCGATCATTCACCAGAATTGGGCGTCTAGTTCATTAAGCTAAATGTCAACAGTAACACCAGAGATCGATCGATCTCGATAAGAAAGGGATGAAAACACACACAGTATTTGTGAACCAGGCTCTGTCGATGATGGTCGTCGTCTTTCCATTCCATCTGCTACTTTTCAGATAAAAATATTCAGATTTCAGACCAACTGAAATAGGATTTTAATTATTAGAGTATGATTAATATATTAAATATATAGTTCAAATAATATTAAGTAGTAACCTCCTTTAAAGATGCTAGCTAGGTAGCATGAGTTTAAGCTGATCGAGAGGTGCAATTAAGTTTGTTCAGAACAGAGGAGAGATCTCGTTAAGCTTGTGCCTTGTCAGGTGTGTGAAGCCTGATGACCATGGACAGACAGGTGCCGCTAGGGAAGCGCATTATCTGCCATTCCAATTGGAATGTCATCGGTGAACAGCGCCATAACATTTGACTGATCTGAGCTACCCAATTCGAGAAGAACGGCTCAGACCAATTGGTATGGCGGCGTTACAGGGCATGAACAGTGTCTATGCTACAGCAGTTGTTATGAACAGTACCAAATCTCGATCTCATCTGTTAGTTTTTGATCCGACGGATGCTACACGATGTTATGGTACTGTTCATCTATGACATTGCCGTGTAAATGTAATGGCATTGAATTTGCGTCCGTGCCCAGGTGAGTGAAGGTTGGCAAATTGAAGTCATCTCAATGTGTGACTGCTGTGTGAACGCACGCTGTAGGAGAGGATCAATGATTTCACAAATCTGAGCATCAAAATTTAAAATTATAAACCAAATAAAAGCAAGAGAGCTTGATTATTTCATGGTGTCTTGGGCAATGATTCTAACAAATTCTCTCTCTTGTTGGAAGGAAAAATGTCTGAATGAACTAACGGGATTTTGGTCAGATATTTTCCGGTAGATATTAAAAGGGACTAATGTAAGGTTGCAAGCCATTATCTACAACTTGGTTTTTGGTACTTTAGTCTTTTTAATAAAACAAGCTCTGTGTATCTTTGGTGCAGAGGTCGTGGGAGATTTTTCTTTTTTATTATCTAAAAATTAAAAGGGACTAATCTGCAATTACATTATTTCTCAAGATCATTTGCGTCAAACTCCCCTGCAATCTTTTTTCTCTTTATTTGCAACGGGCTAAGTTGCTACTCGCCTCGAATCTCTCCGACTCTCTCTCTCTCTCTCTCTCTCTCTCTCTCTCTCTCTTCCTTCGCCGCCGTCGTTGAGGCCTCCCGTTCGTCCGCGGTGCCTCGCCACCCTTCAGCTCCGACGCCGGTCGGGAGGATAGCGAGCTTCCCTCCCCGTAGCCGGTCCGAGCCGCGTCCGGAGTTGGGTCGGGCGGGTCCATTTGCGGTTGCGCCACCCTACCCTCCTCCGGTTTTCTCCCTTCCTCTTTCGCGACTGCCATTTTTTTCTCACTTCGTTTAGAGTTTAGAGAGAGAGAGAAGGGGAAGAGAGAGGACAGCAGCGTGGCGATGACCAAATAGCGCGATTCGATCGAGGCCCCTCCCCCAAGTCACCAAATTCCCAATCCGAAACCGCCAATTGGGCACCCCCGCCACGCAAAGGTGCGATTTCCCCCCCTCAGCTTTTTCCGAAGGAACTACATTCTTCAACTAAGTAACACTTCTTTTCAATCGAAGAACATATATTAATCTTGTAGTAGGAAACTCCCTGTTTTATTAATTTGGATGGCTAAAACTTTGTTTGTTTAATTAGCATAATGGGCTTTTAACACGACACTGCAGGCAATCTACAAATCTTAAAAAGTCATTATGCAAAATTTTAAGAATTAAATTTACCATTTTAATGTTAAAATCAAATTTGTATATGTTTTGACAATAATTTTTGTTTTAGGATTCCTAATCTAAAATTTTGTATAAAATATGTGCATACAAACCCTCGACCGATCTCACACATGCCTCCACATGCAGCGAGCTTGAGTTGTGACTTGTGTTGGCGACAAATTAACTAATTATTATTAAGCCACCACTGTCGTTTGCTTAATTAGCTCCATGGATATGTTTGAAATTGTTTCCTCGGAAGCTTCCAAAGTATATAATAGCTGTTGGCATGCATCAGGTCACAGAATAGGAGCAAAATGTTCAATTTTTCAGGGTGTTTTTTTTATTAATTTTTAATTTACCATTGGAAGTTGACCGGTTCTCTAAAATGTCATCGCTAAATTGTTCATCTCTTTTTTACCACTCGTTCTCAAGTTCTCTTTTTTGTCACTCCCGTGAACTTGGCCGCAAAAAGACGATTTTTCCTCTAAATGAAGTTAGCAATGCTGAGATCCTTATGGAATTGTTTGACATAGCAGTATAGTTTTAAAAATTATGAAATTTTTAGAGAAAATTTCTAACATAGTGTAGATTATTGTGTAATTTTTATAGGGTTTTATTTTCAACATATTTTTCTCTACAAATTTTTTTAATTTCGGTTGTATGCATTTTTATTATTCTATTTGAGAAAATTAGTAAAAATATGTTTTAAAATCCAAACTTAATGTAACGATACTGCCAACAAAATGGGAATTATATTTCGTGAAACAGAGTCGATCCTCTGGTGAAAATTCATTTCTGTACTATTAATGCAGAAATTTTTAGATTTTTTTCCTTTTTTTAAGGATTAATTGAATTGTAGATGGACTTTGTCTTGCATTCAGCATGTTGCATGCGTCGGCTCTAAAGGTTAATTGTACGTATCTGTACTATTCAGCATGTGACATGCGTTGACTCTAAAACTATAGTTTACGCATATGTACTATGTTGTGGTTTTACAAAGTTTTGCCTACCCAAACTATTTGGCAACCTAAAACATATGCTAAATTTGTAGCAAGCTGCTTTGGCTAGCTTCGACGCTTCAATACTTAAGCAATATAGCCTCGTGTTAACTTCAATTACTGTAACAGCTTGTTTTTCAAAGCATGAATAGTAACTGAAGAACTTCAATTGAGTTCAAAGGCCTTCAAATCAAAATCAGATTTCAAGCTTCAATCCTGTTTTCAAACTTCAGTTTTGAATTTCACCTTGGCTTTAGCCTTGCCCCTCCCGTGCTGGCTCAGCTCCCCTTTGCCCTTTTCTTTCCCTGGCAATGCCAACCGAACCACCCCGGACGCTCGCCGTGCCTTGGTCGCGCTTCTCCCACGCCGACTACGCGCGTCATGTCGCTCTAGCGCCACCATGCCATCGCCGGGCGTGCTCCGGTCTCCCACCGCTCTCCTCGAGCTCGCCGTGCA
Source organism: Ampelocalamus luodianensis (assembly GCA_036346255.1). Taxonomy (NCBI): domain Eukaryota; kingdom Viridiplantae; phylum Streptophyta; class Magnoliopsida; order Poales; family Poaceae; genus Ampelocalamus; species Ampelocalamus luodianensis. The sequence goes on from CM070623.1 coordinate 7,134,519, forward strand.
CGCCGCATCCCGCCCTTACCCTCACCGCTCGTCCTCCGGCTTCGCCCTGTCACCTCGCCTCGTCGCCTCCCCTATGCTGCCCTCACGCCACGCAGAGCATGCCCGCCGTTCCGGCCGACATCTCTCGCCACCACCACGCCGCGCGCGCTGCCGCTTCGCCGGTCCTCGCTACCCACTCCCACCTCAAGACGCGTGGCGCCTCGAGCCCAACAGCTCCTCACCTCCTCCTCCCGGCTATAAGAGGCCTTGAGCCACCTCCTTGCTTCCACTCCCACTTGGTGCCCTTGCTCCTTCTTCTCCACCGAGCGAGCAAAAGCCAAGCTCCCTCCTCGCCTTGGCGCGCCGCCCCCACCGCTCGGCCGCCGGATCGCCACCACCACGCCGCCCGTCACGAGGTGCCCAAGACGCCAAGGAGTCCGCCCCCACCACCATTCCTCCTCCCGGTTGCCAAGAAGCCCGCCGTCGGGCTTTCTTCTTCTCGTCCATGGTTGCTGCCACGGTTCAGCCTCACCACTCCCAGCCACCCGTCATCCCACCGGCCTCGCTGCCGCGACACGCCGGCGCGCGCGCCCGCCTCCTCCTGCGCCGCCGCCGCGGCGCCGCACAAGCCCGTGGAACGCCGCGCCTCCTTGCTCGCCCGCTGCCGCTTCGCCCCTCTCGGAGCCGCCGTCACCTCCCCGGTCCGCGCCTCGGAGATCCCGCTCCACCCACCGCCGGCCTCCCCGCTCCCTCAACCTCCGGCGCCGCCACTGCCCGATGCCACCGCCGAGCCCGCCTCTGCTCCCCCTTCTTTTCTATGTGGAATCGAGTGGGTGGGGATGAATGGCCATGGCCCCACCTGTCATTTGGCTTAACCCACCCTTCCCCTCTCTTCCATGTGGGCCCCTCCTTTCCTGTTCCGGTGGACCGACGCACTGTGCGCATAGACTCGGTCCTGGCACTATGCTGTGAACTCTCCCCCTCCCCTTTTAATTCCAATTCCGAGTTCGAAAGCTCCGTTCTTCCTCGTCGTAGCTTCGAAAATTATAAAATAAATTTCTAAAAATTTGTTAAATCAAGATCTTGCTAATGGCATAGGTCTTGTTCAATTTGGAGTTCATTTGGGTATTCTTGTGTATTTATTGGTCCTTTTGCCTCTTGTGTCTTTTTCCTAAGATTTCGCTGCGTAGAGTTCGGAGACACCGAGACCTCCACGTGGATCAAGAACAAGACTACTCGCACCCTCTTCCCTACACTCAAGGCGAGTCAATACTTTGATCATATTGAGCCTACATTTCATGTAAATTATGTTCTTTAAAAATAGCAAAATGCATGCTTTAATTTCATAATCAATGTATGTTAATGTTTAAGGTAGATAAATACCCAGTTGTGGAATAACTAATTAATTTGCCATCCTTGATAATTTGAATCCCTTAATTCGTTGTCACCCTAGTAACTATATGGTAATACTAGTTATAGGTTGTACTTAAGCGACATGCTAGATTTGTTAGATACCGGGACATTAAAATGTCCTAATCATCATCATTTCAAACATAAATGATTTGGGCGATCATTGCGGGTAAATGATCGAGATGGTTGAATTGTTGTATTTTACATCTCAAAATGCTAAACTACTAATACCCGTGCAGGCGGATGGTAAGATGGTGGGTGCGGATGGAGCACGAGAATGGCGGGAATGTGGTTGAGCCGTCCAGACAACCCTAAGGACTTAATCTTGTCACGACCTCCTGTGTATAACAAGTACAACCACAAGTCTGCAACAAACTGCGACTTGGCTTAGTACATTTATCAAATCCTCAAAGTCACCTCACCGAGGGACAAAGGGCAAAAGCTCAGGTATGTCGGGATGGATGGGACACCGAGTCAAGGGTGAAGTTCACGATCGTTGAGGTGTAGCCACGCTCGCCCGGCCACGAGGTGGACATCCCGCGCAACGTATGGGCGCAACCCCATATGGGTGAGATGATGGAAAGGACGAGATATTTAGAAAAGTTATTGTGACAACCTCTCGACTACACGACTACGGAATCGTGTAGGGCAACGAGTTAATTGTCTCTTGTGGGTAAAGTGTACAATCTCTGCAGAGTTATAAACTGTTTAAACAGCCGTGCCTACGGTCAAAGGCGGACATGGGAACTTAACTTGAGTTAGTTCTATTTAAAAAATCCTTTGTGGGTGGTATGAAAATTGTGGCGGGCTCACCTAGCCCTGAGATCGTTTTTCCTGGATCTCCTTACCCAGTGTTGTGTAGTGGTGGATGTAACCACAACCAAAATTAAGCATGAAGGTGGAGGGAACCTCTGCTGATATAAATATTGCACAATTATTCTCTTTAACCAAATGAAATTTGTTAAAATGCTAAGTGATAGGAATTTGTAGTTATGATAATTGAAAACATTGCTTTAGCAAATAAAATAACCCGAGCCATCTTTGTTAAGCCTTGCATGTATATTATTGCATTGTGTGTTGGCTCATGAGCACGGGTTGTGCTCATCCTCGCTCTCTCCCCAAAACCCTCGAAGCGTGAAATCCTAGAGATTACGACTACTACGAGGATCCGTGTTGGAGGTCCAGAGATGATGAAGCGTGAGTGTAGTCTTTAGTTGTTCTAGTCTCGACCAGTCCGGTGACTCGTTGGTTCTTGCGTGCATCTTATATTATCTCGAGTCTTTAGGTAATATCGGCGACACGAGTTTCCCCAGTCGCTTGCCTGTGAAGAGATGTGCTCTCACCCCTTTTGCCTCCGTTGTCGCTTCCGCTTTTGTAATGTAATCAATTTGGCCTGTTCGGCCCTATTGTAAAACTCGACCCGACGCGATCTATGTAAATTCTGTTGTGTTAATGAATGGTATGGTTTTACGCCATGTATGAATTGATTCAGTGATGTATCTGTGAGTGCTAGCTACTGATCCAGGGAATAGCACAGTGTTTCACAGAGGATTCTGGATTAGAAAATCCGGGTCCGACAGAGCTGGTATCAGAGCATAAGACTGTAGGAGCCTTAGCTAGACTGGTCGAGCCTAAGGACTTGAGCCTTATTTTCAAAAACTAAGAAAAGCTTTGGCAAAAATATAACGTATCTATTTCTCTTACTCACCTCTCTTAGTTCTTTACTTACCTCCTTTTGTGAGCCTACTCTGTTGCTGGCTCTTTCTGTTGTTTTTTTTTATATAAAAAAATAGATAAATCGTATCGTCGTCCGATGACCCGTTGGATTTCTTCTCTCACGGTGAGAACGACGACGAGTTTGTCGGTATTCCTATGCAATCTCAAGCAGTACCTTGGTTCGCCACTGGCCCATCTTTAGAGGTCGGAAGACTCAGGTTCTAGATCGAGATCATCGTTCCATGGAGGTTGAGTTCATCGCTCACAGCTTCAAGATCGAACATCCTAGGAGCCGCTGTTCCGTTGTCGTTCAGCACATAGCGCGCTTCGCCTCACCTGACTTGTGCCGAGTGCACAAGGATCTCTTGTTGAGGTCGCCTTTCTGTTCCTTCCCGTCTCTCCAGGGAGGAGAACGCTACCCGAAGATCTTCGACATCAAGAACAACGCTGATACAATAGCCGTCGTGATGCATGCCCCAGCTCCTCCTGCACCAGCCGTCATCCTTAGTGACCCGGCATCGACCAGACATCTTGGAACCCACACCAGGATCGCTGCACACAAGAGCATGCGACACCCCAATTCGCCGCCCGTCATCAACATCGAAGACTCCAGTCGAGGACGCAGCATATCTCGTTCTCGCTCTTGTTTCCGGTCGCCCGACTTCAGTCGCAACCATTCCCGTTTCCACTCCCCGGGCAACTGCACCGCTTGTGGTGGTCAGCACCCGATAGAGAAGTAGTTAGCTTAGGTTAGCTAGCAGTGCTTGCTAGGCAGCCTTTTGGTCTGCAGGCACCTTTTTCCTTCTTTTACCCCACCCATAGACGTGGTGTTTGTATCTTGTGTCGTGGTTTAGCATGGCCTATATGCTATGCTTCAGAAGTCATGTAACACCTAACCCCCCTTAATATAATACAACCCCTCTAAGCTTTGTATTGTATTTGATTCTTTCTCCTCGTTGGTTTGAAGTTCTTCTGTGTGTGCTCTAGAGGACCAGTAAACCCTCATATAACCCATCTAGTTCCAAGTTGAGTTGTTTCCTCCGATGGAACCAAGGAGAGCAGCAGTCCAAGTCTTCCTCCCTTGTTCTCTCTCATCTAGCATGTTTTTCCCTCTCGCCTATCGTGCTTTCTTCCTCTCATCTATGAACCTGTCAAGAATGGTTGAAGATTGCTCAAATAGGCAAGTCACATGGAAGCTATTCTTGTTGGGATTACCTACTATGTTTGGATGCCAAGCTAGATAGCTTTGGGAAATCGTTGATAGAACTGATTTTGGGAATTGAAAATTTTAGGATTGCCGATGTTATAAGAAGTCATGTGAACACGGATTATGAATGATTTAAAAGATAGCAGACTGGTGGATTATATAGATTATGGATAAACAAAATGAGCATGGAGGAAAATTTTGATTGACAATGCAAGATATAGGAATCTGAAGTACCGATTTGATTATTAGGAGAAATTGGATTTTCATCGAATCTTGAATTGATTATGATGTTGGTTGGAAACTTGGACTTGAGGTATGTGTGCATTGAAGGTACATAGTGGAATACGAAGAAAATTGGATTTTCATATTGATGCATGATATTAATTCTAAAAGAGTTAGTTGAATCGTGATTGGATTATAGAACTATAATTGTGGAGATTGGATTATAAAAATATAATTGTTGGATGTTAGATTATAGAAATGTATTATGGTTGGACTTTGATCAAAGAATTATATAATTGTCGAAGATTGGATTATAGGATTACCAATTCAGGATATTGGTTTTGATAGAGTAAATCGAATAAAAAAATGGAAATACTTGGGTGTGTTGGCAACATTTGATTCAAATTGGATATGATTGAATAGAGAAGTTGGGATTTAAAAAGAATTTTGGTTGGACTATATAGATACGTCTGGATCAGATTATAAAATTGTATAATTGTTGGATGTTGATTATAAGAATACCTTACTAATGGATTATAGCAATACCGATTGGTGAAAAGATTGGATTGTAGGGATGCGTGATTCTTGGAGATCGATTATAGGATTATACAATTGTTGACTATTGGAGGTTGAATCATGGGAATGAGCTATTGTTGAAAATTAGATTATAGACCTATAATCGTTGGTGATCGGATTATAGAAAATAGATCATTACTGAGAGTTGGATACTCGAAATACATGATTATTAACTATTGGATTGTTGGATATTGAAGTACGATTCTTATATTGATGGATATCTTACTGGTATTGAAGTTGGACTAAATAATTGTCAGATATATGGTGATGAAATAATTTGGTGGATTAAATTGAATTTATGGATTACGAGCAGTCTTTTGGAAGGTTCTATAATGAAGATATTGGATTTATATAAAGACATTCTGGAGGGTTGCAAATTGATAAATATAATTGAAGAATTAAATGAATGATATCGTGGATCTTGTCAAGACCTTTGGAAAAAGCAATTGCGCATAGAATGAAATTTAGCATGATCTTGAAGTGTATTGGATTGGAAGATGCGACTACTACTACTAGATTTTGTGGATTTGCGAAATGAAGAAGTTATGAAATCAAAGTGGTAAATCTATTGGATTATTTAAACTTATACCTAAGGAAGATTAGAGAATTCTGTTATTGTATCGACATAGTGTGAGATTAATTAAATGGCTAGATTTTTATTAGGTGACTTTATGCTATGCTGGAATGGTGGAATTCAATAATAGTAAGAATTGGATCCAGCAATTTGGAAGACAGAATTGATAGCTTTTAGTTGGCACTCCAGTACATAGTTGTGAACCAGCAGTTTGGCATTAGTTTACCAAGTTGGACCTACCACTAGAGCTGTCAGAGGTGCCCAACATCTTTACTTCAAGCTGTAGTAAAAGGGAGGTATCAAAGTACCTGAAGAGCAGACGCTCGTCGAAGCCATCACCCTTCAACAAGATCTGACTTATTCGAAGCATCCGATCAAGATCCTCGACATCTTTAAGAAGCAAACAAGACGTCGGTAGACTCGTTTTAGTTAGGCTTCGTGTACTAAACCCTGCACCCTCTCTTGTGTGTCTCCACGATAGATGTCGTATTATTGCAAGTTTTCAGTTGGACCTTATGAGCTGCCTACTTGCCCTCGGATGTTACATTTCGCAGCCATGGGAAAAGTTTTTTTTTTGTCTTTCTTAAAAATCTTGTGGTTTGTGTGTCACCCTAGCTCCCTGGGTGTGCTTCTTAGAGTGGGTTTAGATTGCCTTATCTCCACGATTCTTTTCGTATCTCATGTTGTTTTCTCCTCGCCTTTTGCTGAGAACCCCATCAGATGTACAGGCGCGAAGTGACGAAAAGCCAATCTACAACAATCAAGAACAAGTGAAGACCTCGATATTTGAAGGAAGCTGACAAAGACAACTAGTATCGGGCTCCATTGATTTTAAGGGGGGTAGCTAGACTATGGAGAAGTGTCGGGATACATCAAGGATGAACGACTACTATTCAACCTTTCGATGCTTTGAAGATAGCACTAAGGTACAACAAGCACCTAGAAGAAATGAGCAACCAATGCTCCATATTGAAGTGAAGAGGACTCTGACCTACCTGGAAGAGCCAGGTCTCTCTCTTTTTTTTTCCTTAACCCACTTGGTGCAGCTTCTCTCTCCCGACTGCTTCAAAGAAAGGACAGTGTGTCAAGCAAAAAAAAAAAAAAACAGGAACCTAATGCTAGCCAGTTGTAGCCCCACCTCCTTCCTTCTATTTCTACCGAATCTCGGGGACGAGATTCATTTTAAGGAGGGTAGGATTTGTAACAGCTTGTTTTTCAAAGCATGAATAGTAACTGAAGAACTTCAATTGAGTTCAAAGGCCTTCAAATCAAAATCAGATTTCAAGCTTCAATCCTGTTTTCAAACTTCAGTTTTGAATTTCACCTTGGCTTTAGCCTTGCCCCTCCCGTGCTGGCTCAGCTCCCCTTTGCCCTTTTCTTTCCCTGGCAATGCCAACCGAACCACCCCGGACGCTCTGGCCGTGCCTTGGTCGCGCCCTCCCCCCACGCTCGACTACGCCGCGTCATGTCACCCTAGCGCCAGCCCATGCCATCGCCGCTGGCGTGCTCCAGTGCTCCCACCTGCTCTCCTGGAGCTCTGTCGTGCACGTCGCATCCCGTCCTTACCCTCACCTGCTCGTCCTCCTGGTCTTCGCCCCTGTCACCTCGCCTCGTCGCCTCCCCCTATGCTGCCCTCACCTGCCACGCAGAGCATGCCCGCCGTTCCCGGCCGACAGCATCTCTGCCACCACCACGCCGCGCGCCTGCCGCTTTCGCCGGTCCTCGCTACCCCACTCCCACCTCAAGACTGTGAGCGCCTCAGAGCCCAACAGCTCCTCACCCTCCTCCTCCCGGCTATAAGAGGCCTTGAGCCACCTCCCCTTGCTTCCACTCCCACTTGGTGCCCTTGCTCCCTTCTTCTCCACCGAGCAGAGCAAAAGCCAAGCTCCCGCTCCCTGCCATGGCCGCGCCGCCTCCCCACCGCTCGGCCGCTTCGGCACTGCCACCACCACGCCGCCCCTGTCACGAGGTGCCCAAGACGCCAAGGAGTCCGTCCCCCACCACCATTCCTCCTCCCGGTTGCCAAGAAGCCCCGCCGTCGGGCTTTCTTCTTCTCCGTCCATGGTTGCTGCCGCCGGACCAGCTCAGCCACTCCCAGGCCACCCGGGTCATCCCATCGCCCCTCACTCGCCGCGACGGCGGCGCGCACCGCCCTCCTCCCTGCGTCGCCGCTTCGCCGGCGCCGCACAAGCCCGTGGAACGCCGCGCCTCCTTGCTCGCCGTTGCCGCCACCTCTCCGAGCGCCGTCACCTCCCCAGGTCCGCCTGACGAGATCCCGCTCCGCCCACCGCCGGCCTCGCTCCCTCAACCTCGGCGCCGCCATCGCCGATGCTCTGCCGAGCCCGCCTCTGCTCCCCTTCTTTTCTATGTGGAATCGAGTGGGTGGGGATGAATGGCCATGGCCCCACTGTCATTTGGCTTAACCCACCCTTCCCTCTCTTCCATGTGGGCCCTCCTTTCTCGCTCGGTGGACCGACGCATCATGGCGCATAGACTCGGTCCCGGCACTATGTCAGTGAACTCTCCTCCCTTTTAATTCCAATTCGAGTTCGAAGCTCAGTTCTTCCTCGTCGTAGTTCAAAATTATAAAATAAATTTCTAAAAATTTGTTAAATCAAGATCTTGCTAATGGCATAGGTCTTGTTCAATTTGGAGTTCATTTGGGTATTCTTGTGTATTTATTGGTCCTTTTGCCTCTTGTGTCTTTTTCCGGTACTTCGCCTGCGTAGAGTTCGGAGACACCGGAGACCTCCACGTGGATCAAGAACAAGACTACTCAGACCCTCTTCCCTACACTCAAGGCGAGTCAATACTTTGATCATATTGAGCCTACATTTCATGTAAATTATGTTCTTTTAAAAATAGCAAAATGCATGTTTTAATTTCATAATCAATGTATGTTAATGTTTAAGGTAGATAAATACCCAGTTGTGGAATAACTAATTAATTTGCCATCCTTGATAATTTGAATCCCTTAATTCCGTTGTCACCCTAGTAACTATATGGTAATACTAGCTATAGGTTGTACTTAAGCGACATGCTAGATTTGCTTAAGTACCGGGACATTAAAATGTCCTAATCATCATCATTTCAAACATAAAATGATTTGGGCAGTCATTGCGGGTAAATGACTGAGATGGTTGAATTGTTGTATTTTACATCTCAAAAATGCTAAACTACTAATACCCCGTCTGGGCGGATGGTAAGATGGTGGGTGCGGATGGAGCACGAGAATGGCGGGAATGTGGTTGAGCCGTCCAGACAACCCTAAGGACTTAATCTTGTCACAACCTCCTGTGTATAACAAGTACAACCACAAGTCTGCAACAAACTGCGACTTGGCTTAGTACATTTATCAAATCCTGAAAGTCACCTCACTGGAGGGACAAAGGGGCAAAAGCTCTGGGTATGTCGGGCTGGATGGGACACCGAGTCAAGGGTGAAGTTCACCAGTCGCTGAGGTGTAGCCACGCTACGCCAGTCGCTGAGGTGGACATCCCGCGCAACGTATGGGCGCAACCCCATATGGGTGAGATGATGGAAAGGACGAGATATTTAGAAAAGTTATTGTGACAACCTCTCGACTACACGACTACGGAATCGTGTAGGGCAACGAGTTAATTGTCTCTTGTGGGTAAAGTGTACAATCTCTGCAGAGTTATAAACTGTTTAAACAGCCGTGCCTACGGTCAAAGGCGGACATGGGAACTTAACTTGAGTTAGTTCTATTTCAAAAATCCTTTGTGGGTGGTATGAAAATTGTGGCGGGCTCACCTAGCCCTGAGATCGTTTTTCCTGGGTCTCCTTACCCAGTGTTGTGTAGTGGTGGATGTAACCACAACAAAAATTAAGCATGAAGGTGGAGGGAACCTCTGTTGATATAAATATTGCACAATTATTCTCTTTAACCAAATGAAATTTGTTAAAATGCTAAGTGATAGGAATTTGTAGTTATGATAATTGAAAACATTGCTTTAGCAAATAAAGTAACCCGAGCCATCTTTGTTAAGCCTTGCATGTATATTATTGCATTGTGTGTTGGCTCGCGAGCACGGAAGTTGTGCTCATCCTCGCTCTCTCCCCCAAAACCCTCAGAAGCAGGAAATCCTAGAGATTACGACTACTACGAGGATCCAGAAGTTGGAGGTCCAGGAGATGATGAAGCGTAGTGTAGTCTTTAGTTGTTCTAGTCTCGCCCCAGTCCAGCTGACTCCGTTGGTTCTTGCGTGCATCTTATATTATCTGAGTCTTTAGGTAATATCAGACGCACACGAGTTTCCCCAGTCGCTTGCCTGTGAAGAGATGTGCTCTCACCCCTTTTGCCTCCGTTGTCGCTTCCGCTTTTGTAATGTAATCAATTTGGCCTGTTCGGCCCTATTGTAAAACTCGACCCGACGCGGTCTATGTAAATTCTGTTGTGTTAATGAATGGTATGGTTTTACGCCATGTATGAATTGATTCAGTGATGTATCTGTGAGTGCTAGCTACTGATCCAGGGAATAGCACAGTGTTTCACAGAGGATTCTGGATTAGAAAATCCGGGTCCGACAATTACGGACTTGGAGTTCCTCTCCTGGTTCGATACAACTTGTTTGATCGGCTTCTATCTCCTATTTTGGTCTCGATACAAAGTTTGTGCTGCTTTGTTCTTAGAGTTGGCTTCATAGACAGCTATGTGAGGATATTACCCAAGTACCTTCTCATAATTATTTTGGAAAGATGAGAGAGAATACTTTGTGTGTGTGGTAATAGCATACGAGAGAGAAAATAATTAAGTGCGTGGTAGAAAAGGCACCATTAAAATTAGGGAACCACTAGGAGCCGGGCGTATGGGTGGGAACTCCCACTAAATAAAGTTAATGTGTTAGAAAAAAAGAAGAAGAAAGTTGTACAGCCTAGTAAAAGGCAACAATATATAACCCTTTGTTTGGATTTTAATTAAAAAAATTTATAGAACTCACTTTAAAATATCTTATAATTATTATTAGGGTATATTGAAATTGATAAAGATACAATCATTATACGATTTAAGTGGTATACGAGAAGTGTGAGTATATGCTCTCAAATGTACCATACTATTTTTTGATATATATATATATATATATATATATATATATATATATATATATATATATATATATATATATATATATATATATATATATATATATATATATATATATATATATATATATATATATATATAACAAGGGAACCACTCAAGTCGGACGCTCTCGCATGCCCATAATCATAAGAGGATTATCTAAGGTTTTTCGGTGATACAAAATTACAACATCGTCGTGAACAAGATGCAACATTTTTTTCCTACGGATGCAACGATTGCAACATCACCGGACAACAGTTGTTACAACCTCGGACAACAGTTGTTACATCCTCGGACAACGCTTGCAATATCCTCCGGACACGGTTGCAACATCCCCGTACAATGGTTGCAACATCTCCCAGACACGGTTGCAACATCCCCGGACAACGGTTGTAACATCCCCCGAACACGGTTGCAACATCCCCGGATAACGGTTACAACATCCTAGGACAATGGTTGCAACATCTCCGAACACAGTTGCAACATCCTAAGACAACGGTTGCAACATCTCCGGATAACGGTTGCAACATCCTACGACAACGGTTGCAACATCCCCGAAAATCAAAAAACAAAGCATCTAAAAAAAATATGTTGGAAAAAATTACGCAATATCTGATCTTCGCAAACAGCTTATCGGGACTAATACTCCAAGATACTACAAGGAATAGTACTACTAGTAAACATTAAGTTGGAATGTCTTGCTTGCTTGACTTGATGTCAATTTCAACAGAAACACATGGCAAGTTTGGATGCGAAAGCGGCAGAGCAGGTGGTTGAAGCGTGCATAAGGACAGAGTCCGTGAGGAAGTGTGTTTTCACCTCATCGCTATGCGCGGCACCTCCTCAACCCGAAACGTCCGATATTTTTTGCTTCGTCCGGACATATGAGGCTTATGATTAGCCTTAAAATTATATGAAGGGAGTAGAATGAGTCTAATGTTGATTTTGTTTGTTCAGTCCCTCTAGGAACATGAGTCTAAGATAACAATATGAATATAAACACTAGTAATCAAGGGCTGGTAAAACAATCAACAATTGTAATCAAGCACACTAAAGAAAAATTGTAATCAGGCACACAAAAAAATGTAATCAAGGGACACCTTGAATAAAAGCGACACCTTGCTTTCCCAATACAGCATGACGTCTGTCTTTTTTTTTTCATTTTCTATTACTTTTCTTTCTTGTAAGCGGTGTTAGATCAGTTAGGACTCTTTTCGAGACAAAATCCATCGCATATTTGATGATGGTACAAGATTGGATTTTCTTTTAACCAAAAAGGTGTTGCTCAAACCGAAGACGAACACACACGAACACAATAAAAATCCTAAAACACGACCACAAGACACAAGATTTTTTTTTGTGTGCTGTCAGAACTACAGCAATTTTTCTGATTTTCTCTTCAATTGCTCTTGTTCACAAAATATGCTTACATGAGTGCCTTTTTATTGAGAGCAAACGACTATTCGTATCCAGAAAGGATTCTATATATTCTGAAGAGATACTACACAAACTCTAGAATTCATAAGGAATACTGCCCAAATAGTGTAGGACTACGTAAACAAACTCTAGATATATCATATGCACAAAGATTACTAACAAATCACTCCCTAATCTTTGTGCACTTGCTTATTGAGGCAATCGGTCTCAATTACGACTTGCCCAACTGTTACTCAATACAGGGTGGCGAATACATCTCCTCAACGTCCCGGACTCAACCCCTATGTACTGGACTCAGGACAGCGAATACATCTCCTCAACGTCCCGCACTCAACTCTATAGACACACATACAAATACGGCACCGCAACCACCTAGTACCAACACAACGCTTTCATCTTAGTAACGTGCAACTCATCTTGCGTTCCACCGACGTGTACCACTATCTATTCCACATCACATATGCATGCAAACAACTAACTCAATGTGCTAACATGCGCACACACAAGACTCGGCATTACAGCTCCTATATTCATGGATTCAACTACATGCATGTGCTCGCCGATGAGCTGCGTTACATCGTGTCGAACCTGGATCTTCTAATCCTGAATCCTTTGTGAAAGATACTGTGCTATTCTCTGAATCAGTAGATAGCACTCATAGATACATCATTGAATCAATTCATACATGGCATGAAGTAAACCATACTATTCATTAATTTAACACATCAGAGTTTACATAGACCGCATCGGGTCAAGTTTTACAATAAAGGCCGAACAGGCCAAATATTACATTACAAAAGTAGCGGAAGTGTCAACAGAAACAAAAAGGGTGATAGTAGATCTCTCCACAGGCAAGTGACTGGGGAACCCTATGTGCGTTCGATATTAACCAAGGACCTGGATAATATTGGATGTACGCAAGCACCAACGGATTTCCGTGCTCGCGAGCCAATATACAATGCAATAATATACATGCAAGGCTTAACAAGGATGTATTTGGTTCTTTTATTTGCTAAAGCAATATTTTCAATTATCATAATTACAAAGTCCTATCACTTAATATTTTTAACAATTGTATTTTATTAAAGAGACTAATTGTGCAATATTTGATAACAGCAGATGTTCCCTCCATCGGAAACTCTACCCATGTTTCTTTTTATTGGAGCTACCTCCATTATTAACACCACTGAGTTCGAAACTCATGCAAAATCCAATCTCAGGGCTAGGTGAGCCCACCACATTTTCATTTCCACCCACAAAGTTTTTGAAATAGAATTAACTCAAGTAAAGATTTTCATATCCGTCTTTGACCGTAGGCGCGGCTGTTTAAACAGTTTAGACTCTGCAGAGGTTGTACATTATACCCATAAGAGATAGTCATACCCGTTACCCTACACGATTCCTTAGTCATGTAGTTGAGCGACCGTCATAGTAACCATTCAAAGTATCTCGCTCCTTCCGTCATCTCACCCATATGGGGTTACGCCTATACGTTGCGCGGGATTGTTGTACCGTAGCGTCTAGCGTAGTTGGACTACCCACAACATTGGCAACTTCACCCTGTATCGGTGTCCCGTTCAAGCTGGATGTACCGCACGCTTGCGCATTCCCTTTCTCCACTAGTGAGATGATTTTTAGGGTTCATTAAATTTACTAAGCCAAGTTGCAGTTTGCAGACTTGTGGTTGTACTTGTTTAACACGAAAGGTCGTGACAAGATTAAGTCCTTAGGGTTATCTGAGTTGTTCATTCCACATACCAACATGTCTTTGGGATGCATTAACACCCATCAACATACTATCCGCCTCACCATCCGCCCAGATAGTAACAAGTATTAGGGTTTTTGAGGAGTAAAATACATCAACTCAACCATCCCGGTCATTTACCCACAATGACTGCCCAAAACCACTTTTATGTTTAAAAGATGATGATTGGGACATTTAATATCCTAGTACTTAAGCAAGACTAGCATGTCGCTTAAGTACAACCTATAACTAGTATTTACCATATAGTTATTAGGGCGACAATGATTCATGGATTCAATTATCAAAGGATGACATAATAATTAATTAATCGTCAAGTGGGTATTTAACTACCTTAAGATTTAACATACATTTGATTAAAGAATTAAAGCATGTAATTTTAATAGTTTAAAGGAATATAATTTGCATAAAATGTAAGCTCAATATGATCAAAGTATTGACTCGCATTGGTTATAGGCCAGCAAGATGATCTTGATATTCTTGTGCTTGATCAACTTGAAGGTCTTCCACGTCTTCGAACCCTAATCGGACGAACGTACCGGAAAAAGACACAAACAAGCAAACAGAGCAAAAAATGCAAAAAGAATATCAAATGAACTATAAATTAAACAAGACCTATGCCATTAGCAATATCTTAAATTTACAAAATTTTAGAAACAAATTTCATAATTTTTGGAGCTATAACGAGGTAGCTCACGGCGAGGCAATCTCACCGAGTCGTTAATGAGGGCCATAGGAGCGCTGTGGCCGGCGGTAGGTGGTGGAGAAGGCGGCAGCCGGAGGCGGTGAAGAAGCTCAAATCCGGGCTCGGCTGTGGACCAAAGCTGATGGTGCTTGAGGGGAAAATATCCTGGGTGTCTGGGGCGCACGATGACGGGGGTGGCAGCGCTGGAAGATGGCCGGAGCAGCTAGTCGGCGGTAAGGTTAGCTCGGCTGAAAAAGAGAAAAACGGCGTTTTTTGGCAGTGGCTTACCAGGAGCTCAAAGGGTGGCGTGGGGAGATGAGGGAAGCATAGAGGTGTTCTTATAGCCGAAGAAGGAGCCGTTGAGGGCGCTCTGGGTGCTGGTGTCACTACTACACAAAACGTCATCACAGATGGTTCTAAACTGTCATCACAGACGGTTTTGTGAACCGTCTGTATTTATACGTCTGTGATAACAGGCGTTCATCACGACATTTTTCAAACCGCTCGTGAAAATAGTTATCGCGCATGCTTCTAACGAGCATCGTCGTGATAATACTATCACGCACGGTTCTTGTTCAACCGCTGCGTGATAATCTCTACTATCGCTGAGCGGTTACAACAAGAACCGCTGCGGATAGTATTATCACGCATAGCTTCGTTAAGAACCGCTCAGGATAGTTTTTTGTATTGCAAAAAAAATAGCATGCGTTGTTTTCATTCTACATAGAACGTTGTTTGCAGCACACATTGTGGAGCACAGGCTATCTAGCACACCCAAAGATGATCACCAAGAACCCACTAGCACACCAGGCCATCTAGCATAGCCACGGCCATCTACAATTCCACCAGCAGCAATAACCGGAATGCAGCCTTAGGACCTTCGGCTGGCTCTCATCCTTCCTTCCTCCTCCTTTTTCAGATCCACCTCTCAAAGATACATGATCACCAAGAACCCCACAGCTAGCGGCTTTGCCCCTTTTTCATGCATAGAACAAACCACACTCAAAAGCGCTTAAATCAAAATCAGCAAAACATCAAAAGATAAATAATACTCAATATGAAACAAAAAAAGGGAAGGAGGGGAGCAGAGGGAGGACTGAGCCGGGTAGCGCGCAAGTTGGAGGTGGTGACCGGGTAGCTTCAAACCATGGTAAAATCAAAGAGTTAGGAAAATTTGAAGCTATAGTAAAATTTGAAGCCATGGTAAAATCTAAGTCACAGACGGTTCGTAATACGAACCGTCTGTGATAATGACATATTACAAACGGTTTCAAAAGAAACCGTCTGTGATAAGACAACACAGACGGTTCCAAAGGAACCGTCTATGATGAGGCGTCTACTATGACCTATTTTGTAGTAGTGTGTGCGCGATGATGGCATCTCAGTGGCGAATGGGACAGGGCGAAGGCGAGGCGGTGCAGCAGTGGTGGCAGAGGAGGGGTAGGTGCGGCGCGGCAGGCTTTGGCCAAGCAGGCGCGAGGCGGCACTAAAGGGCAGGTGGCCTCGTGGTGGTGGTGTGCACGAGAGAAGAAAAGGGGGGCAGAGGCGGCGTGGCGTGCGTGCGGAAGTTCACGGGCGTGGCCCAGCTGGGGGAAGGAGGTGTAGGGTCAGGGGGAGGTTGGTGGCGGCGCCAAATGGCGGTGCAGAGGGAGTCAGGGGACTTGGAGGGAGTCAGGGGGCTTCGCAGAGCACGCGAGGGAGGAGAAGGAGGGAGCTCACAGGCGCTGGCTGGAGAAGTAAGAAAGAGAGGGGGCGGCTTGGGCAGAGGCGACCAGGAGGAAGAAGACAAGAGGAGGGGAGAGCCAGGCCAAGGAGTTTGGGTTGGGAGGCTGGGCTAGGTGGGCCGAGAGGCCAAAAGAGAAATGGGCCAGCCCAAAGAAAAACACGGGCTTAGCCCAAGAAAGAAGAAAAGACAATTCGAGAAAAAGGCCCGAAATTCAAAAGAGAGGAATTCAAACCGAAATTTGAATTTCAGAATTCAAGGAAGTTTGAAACACAAACCTGAGCTTAAAGAAGCTAGAAGGTTTTCAAAAATAATTTGCTAATTTGAAATATGGCGGAAAACGAAAACTGAAAATAGTAGCACCATTTATCGTCCCAAAACCGGACGTTACAGATTGGTTAGGACTCTTTTCGAAACAAAATCCAACGCATATTTGATGATGGTATAAGATTGGGTTTTCTATTAGACAAGAAAGGTGTTGGTCCAAATTGAAGACGAACACACACAAATACAATGGAATCTTAAAACGCAAACGTACGAGCACAAGATTTTTTTTGTGCCACTGAAATATATAACAGCAGTTTTTCTAAAAAAAATTTCTATTGCTATTGTTTACAAAATCTGATTACACTGGTGTCATTTTATTGAGAGCAAACGACTATTCGTATCCAGAAAGGATTCTACGTATCCTGAAGGGATACCACACAAACTCTAGAATCTATAATGAATACTGTCTTAATACTGTAGAACTATGTAAACAAACTTTAGATATACCATATACACAAAGATTACTAACAAATCACTCTATAATCTTTGTGCACTTACTTATTGAGGCAGTCGGTCTCAACTATGACTTGCCTAACTTTTACTCAATACAGGACGACGAACACATCTCCTCAACGTCTTGAACTCAACTCCACGAACTTAACTCGGAACAGTGAACACATCTGCTCAACGTCCTGGACTCAATTCCACGGACACACAAATACGACACTGCAACCGCCTAGTACCAATACAACGCATATATAAGCCACCAGTGATTTGTTCCATCCGCGGTGGTTTTCGCTTAATTACCTAGCTACAGCGATTTGTTTAACTGTTTGCTAGCTGCTTGCATGGGTTAGGTAGCATACACAACTCCCCTACGTACGTAGTGGCGGCAAAATGCTCCAGTTTGAAAGGTAAAGCAGAATGACAAGCACATGCTCAATCCAGTATACTGATTATATAAATATGCACGTAACCTGGTCTCCATTTTTGCCGCGCGTGCGAGCTAGCTAATAGCTCCGTATTAGCAGCTACTCCAACTTGGGGATCATGGAGAATTGCATGCGTACTCTCTAGCTAGCATAGCAGCAATAACCGTGGATCGATAAACCCATCACTGGGATTTATCGAGTTGGATGGTATACATCAGGGCCGGCAATAAACTTCCCTTGCGTAAGGAACACGCATCATTTCATCCATTTCCATAGATGCACGCATGCATGAGTTAATTTTACGTGCATTTTGGTCATGAGCAGATTCGATCTCCTCCGGTATTTATATCTATATATAATATACATTTTGGCCATTTCAGTGCGTGCAGGATCGATCGATCGATGGCTGGAGATGATGCATGGGTGCTGGCTTTTATGTGGCATGGGCTTTTACTTGCTTGGAATGGGGCGACGAACTTTTGGAGTAGCTGGTCGGTGCAAATCCTTGTCCTGTTCAGCCTGGCGGTGCAATTTGCACTCACCATCTCCGCAGCGATCCGGTGGCGTGGGGCCCGCTGGGTGCGGGAGATCATCGTCTGGTTCATGTACGCGTTCGGCGACTACCTCGCGACAACCGCTCTCAGCAAGCTCAGCGTCAGCACCACGTCAGGCGTCCACCAGCTGGTTGCGCTGTGGGCGTCAATCCTCCTGCTGCACCTCGGTGGCCCAGACAACATCTCCGCATACTCCCTCGAGGACAACGAGCTGTCGGGGCGGAAGATGTTGGAAATGTCCCTGCGGGTCCTGGGAGCCTTATATGTGACCATATCAATTTCCGGCAGCCGGAAATTGGTCGTGGCAGCCCGGTGGATTCTCTTCCTCCTCGGTGTTTTCAAATATTTGGAGAAGGCAATAGCGCTCCGGCGCGCCAACTTGGGCAACATGCGGAAATCTGTCATGAAGGAGCGACGTGCCGAAGATGTGAAGCTTCAATGGTACGACAAGCTTCAATGGGACGACAAGCCTCAAAGTGACGACGACCTTCTGCTGAAAGCACACTCCCTGTTCCATATTTGCCTGCGCGCGATGGTTGATTCTTCGATTATGTCGGATGTTATGGCCTGGAAAAATCTGAATAAACTTGGATGGGAGGACACGTGGAAGGTGATGGAGATGGAGCTCTCCCTCATGTATGACATTCTCTACACCAAGGCAAGCGTGATCCACACTTGGCATGGCTACTTAATCCGTCTCGTTTCGCCGATTGCCACTTTGATCGCGTTAGTGCTGTTTGAACTCAGCAATGAAGCTGGTTGGAGCGGAGTTGATGTCTGGATCACTCGCATCTTGTTAGTCTCGACCTTCTTCCTGGAGACGGTATCGCTGCTCAGCGCACTAGGGTCGTCCTGGACAGGGGCCATTTTGTACCAGCGGCGACGGGGTTGGCTTGAGCATGCAATCCTATGCAATAGGCGATGGCATCGGTTTCGTCGTGGGCTTGTATCCCTTCGCCGGTTTGTCTCGGCGGAGGGATGCAGAGAGTGGTCGGGCACCATTGGGCAGCACAACATGCTGCGCTCGTGCAAGCGCAACCGCGACATGAAAGACCGACTCTGCAGCCTGGCCAAGAAGATGGGAGTTGAATGGTGCAAGGACGAGCATTACTACTTGACCGAAGAGAACGCACGCCCTTCCATGAAGTTGGTGTTCGATGCTCTACTGGAATTATTGTGGGTCGAGGACACACAGGACTCGGACTCGGACTCGGAGCATAGTACCATTCAAAACACAGGTGCAGATCATGCAGACGCGATGTATTCAGCCAAGCTGGAGGCGCGTGTGAACACACCGTTCTCGGAGTCGGACCCGATGAAAACCGAAAAGCCGGCGGAGCGTGTGAACACACTGGGCTTGCTCAAGGCAGAAAAGGGCGGGCGGGCACTAAACAAAATGGAGGAGGAGAGACCAGGAGTGGTTAAAGATCTAAAAAGATTCATCCGTGACGAAATCCATGAGGGCATCCTTATATGGCACATCGCCACTGATGTCTACCTCTACCACCGCCACCGCAACCACGCCCAGGAAGAAGATGCAACGACCACCCAGGTGGAGGCAATCAAGGTGTTATCCAACTACATGATGTTCCTCCTCGTAGAACACCCCTACATGCTACCAGGCCTTGTTTTGCGCAAGTTGTACGAAGTAACCCGCGATGATTTGGCAGAAATATGGAGAATATGCGCAACTGTGAGCAACCGAGCTCACCAGCACGATAACCTTACTAGGATATTCATGGATGCGCTTAAGAACAGACGATTCGATGCCAGACTTGAGGGTCGTGGTCTCATGCTTGCAAGTAAACTTGCCGAGATACTGCTCAAGCTCGAAAAGAAGCAGGATATTAATTGCGTCAAATTGGTATTTGACGTGTGGGTGGAGATGCTCCTCTACGCGAGCCACCGATGCAGCAGGGAGTCCCACGCCAAGAAGCTCAGCACAGTCAGAAGCGGCGCAGAGTTGGCAACCGTCGTGTGGCTTATTGCAGAGCACGCTGCCCTCTATCCCGTCAACAAAGATGGGATCAAGAAACGTAAAGAGCTAAGTAAATCTGAACGGAAGAAGCCTAGTCTAAGAAAAGTTCTCGTATGAAATTTCTCTGTACTCATGCATCGACTAGTGTACTAGTAACTCTTCCTTTTTCTATGAGACGAATGTTATTGCTAACGGAGATGGTTGTATTGCCTTGATGTATATAAACTTTTCAATAATGTACTTTTTTTTAAATCTTAGATTAACTACCATTTCATGAAACCCTCTATTACATGAGTCCAGTTTTTACCTCTTAACCACAGAACCGTCTAACTTGCATCCCCAACTATCAAAACCGGTGCAAAATTACCCTTGGGGTGGTTTTATTGGGGGTTTTTGCCAAATTGGCAGCCATATCACCTGACTTCGCCGCCTAGACATCGCCACATCATCAGCCAAATCAGTTCCTCATCTCCCCTCCCTTGTGCAAGCAGCAGTACCAACAGCAGCAGCCCTACAGGCCGGCCGGCCGGACGCCCTTCTCCGCGCCACACCAATACACCATTACTCCTACCAAAAGCCCTTTGTTTTCTTTCATCTTCCCGTTGTTTTCTTTCATCTTCTTCTTCCCCATCTTCTGGATGGGCGTGACTAGGACAGGCCGTGCGGTAGATGCAGCGTTGAAGACATTAAGGGGTATGTACTTGTTGCTTAACAAAATTCAAGAATCAGCACAAGTGTTGCTTTCTGCTACATTTCAAAGTGGAAACACAAACAAAATCTTATGTGTCAGATCCACTCCGAGGGATGGGCTTCTTGTGCTCTGGCTTATTTATGGGGAAAACAGAGGAGATGATGGCAATTTGGTAAGCACAGATGCCGGCGGCACAAGGCTCATAGCCGTGAGGGCAATGCCATTCCTGCCTAGTGCTGTTGTCGACGGAAAAGATCAGAATTGAATCCAATACCAATTCAATGTAAATAATAATACTACTTGAATCCAATTACTACTAGTCACCGCGACTTGCCTATGGCAAGGGTAGAGCAGCGCCGTGTGGAGGAAGGCGAGTTCACTGGGCCTTGATCGTAGGCTATGGTCGTCCTCCGTAAGGGGACCGGCCGGAAGACAACCGCAAAGAAGGAGGCCAAGCTGATGGACGCTCACTCCCTGTTCCATATTTGCAAGCGCGGCATGGTTGATGCTTCTGTGGAGATGGAGCAAGTTGACTGAAAAGACCCAAAGTTTCAAAAAAAAAAAAATCAAAACTTTCTTGAGTTTAGTTTGAATTTGGATTTTTGCCAAATTCGGAATTTCTCATCAAAAACCACCTTCCTTTTTTGGCTTTCCGTCTTCCTCAGCCCAAAGGTGCCTTTCTCCCCTGTCTTCTTCCTCCTTGCGTCGCCAGCACCGCACCTGTCACATCCCCAAACTAATAAAGTGTTTTATTATGCATCTAAGAGGTTTATTATGCATCTCATTAGCATGCATCATGTCTTGAAACTTTTCATTTGAATATTGTACTTGGAAAATCTCTAAACACAATTGAAACATACACTTCAAAATGAGCTCCAACCTAAAAACTGAATTAAATGCTACTGAAGATCCACTAGAAATAATTTATTCAAATACTATCTTAATTATCATGAATTAATATATTTTTTCCCAAATTTTTGGTACGGAGTTGAATCCTAAGAAAATTCATGCACCATTAAAAGACCTAGCTTAAGTTTGAATTTGTATATTACAAATTATATCATGAACAGTAGGGTTTAATAATTTTTATGGACACTAGGCTATCTCAGGAACCCCTACAAATTATTTCATGATTTTAGGGATTTTATTTCTATTTTTAAGCCCCTGGTCAAAGTAGAGGAAATGAGTTAATTCCCAGTAAAACCCTAAACCCAAACCGGTCGCACTATTCTTTGGACTCGAGTCCGGCCCAGCGAGTCGACTCAGCCCAACCGCCTAACTGTACCTTCGCATGCAACCGTAGGATCAGGGTTCGACGATCCAGATCTCGCCATCCCTCGACCTGTCCGAACCCCTTTTTAATCTGGGTTGTCCGTTCGCGATCCAACGGCTGACCTGAAACCCCTTAACCGCGCCTCGCCGTGTCACTGCCAGCTCGGGCCCACGTGACAGAGTCATCTTCCTCCTCGCGACAGAGCTTGCGCGAGCGGCACCGCCACGTCTCGCCCGAGCCCTGCTTCGCGTCAGGGGCGCCGTCAGGTCACCGCCCCAAATGACCACTCCCCGAGCTAGGGCATCTCGCACCGCCCCCACTCCAACGTCTCTCTTGCCATATTATCCCCTCCTCATCTCACATTTCCTTACTTCTCTTCTTCCCGGCAGAAGAGGAGGACGCCATTGCTAACTCATCTCACTGTAAGCTTCAACCGGTGATTCCTTCTTGCTCGTGATCCATCCGTTTCCATTTTTGCTAATATCGCTTCTCTCGTTGTTTGTAGCTACTCGTCCATCAACGTGCTCTCTAGAGCTCTAGAGCACGCTCCCGTGGGCACCGCCTTGTCAATCTTCACTTACGGTGAGTTTTATTCTCACTTTTGTGCGTCGTAGTATGCTTTGAGACATCTTAAAGAGGTTCCTCAACTAATTTTACTAATGCGCGACAGATCGGTGAATTTGAAGTTTGAACCATTTCGCCGCATAACACCCTTTCGTCTCCCACTTTGATTTGGTAAGCCCTTCTTCAATTCCTTGGGTCCTTAGCATCTCCAAGGCATCCTTGGGCCATTTGACCATTCACTATTCTTAGGATTGCTCGGTCGTCTTCTCCACGTGAAGTCGTGCGCGCTATCTTCTTCTCCGGCGCCGACGCAGCTCCAGCAGCTACGAGCCTCCCCGAACACCCTTTTCTGCTCAGGTAGCTCCTATTTAGCCCCTAGGACCTGGGCACCCGCTTGAATGCCGCTGCGGAGCAACCCTTTGTCGTGTTCGTGTTTGCCGTTTTGAGCGCCGCCGCTCAACTCCGGCTAGCCGTCAGTACAGGCCGGCTTAGCCGTCGAGGCTACTCCCATTAGGAGCGCATTACTATTTTGCATCTGTACATGCCCTTGGCTGGCACCGCCGTGGCCGGAATCGCCGGCGAGCCGCCGGGCAAGCAAGCGGAAGCGTGTCGGGCCGTCCAGCACACTGTAGCAAGGTCATTAGGACCATGTTTCAATCTTTAAATGGCTAATGATGAGTTAGTCATTAAATGATGTCTTAGCCGGTCTAATGTTCCACTTACATATGGGCCCCACGCACAGTAAACGGGAACTTTGAGGTTAAAACCACAGTGGATGACATGTGGACCCTAGGCTTTAAGCCCGTGCACCATGCGCGTGCGTCGGTAGACCAAGGCCCGTGGACCGAGTCTCTGACGAACGGGACCCCCATGTCAGTTCGAGTTATTAAACCTATTGTTACATTGAAAATGGTACTGTTCCCGGGCCCGCTGGTCAGTGACCACGGCTAGCGTGTTTCGGTGAGAAAAGTATGAAATACATTAAGAAATTGAAATCTATTATTGTGCACACTGAAAAATTGTATTAACTTCTAAAATACATAACTAATTCATTTTACTCCAAAATAAGTGAAACCACTTCGATAAATTTTATTTTTAATGAACTTTGTATTAAAATTGGTTTCAAACATGTCTCTGTAACAGAGAGCATTAAATTGGAAAATGAACTATTAACACTATTAATTTTACAAAAGAAAATGTTGGTAACTTTAGAAATTAGTAACTAAATCCTAAAACTCAAATGAGGCAAACTCAACTATGTTGAGCTTGTAATAATATTGCCTATTTATCCTTGTAATCCATGTACTCACCACTGCTCTACAAATTTTCACCTTATAATTAAATTACTCAAAGAAGACATATCGAAAACTGAAATTCAAACACTTATAACTTTCACACCCTAAATCAAAATGGAATAATTCTTTCACCATAAATCATCTAAAATCATGACTTAGCTACTGTAGAAAAATCATGCATTTTTGAGCATTTTGAATTTTCAGATATTTCTCGGTGTTTATTCGGTATTATATCTATCTAGATTCCGAGCCTTTTGATATTGACGCCTACGCCACCGAGAGTGAGCAACTACTTTTCCAGCAAGGCAAGCATCCTTTGAACTTTATTTTGCATCATATTTGATCCCAGTTTTGTTAGGGTAGATGCAATGATAATTGCTTGCATGATAGTTTTATATTGTCGCTATTTTTGTGATGAATGGTTAGACACATCCTATTATCTTGTCATTGAGGCTATCCATGAATTATTCCATTACTGAAATGTTATGATAGGATGAGTAAAGTTATATTGTTCGAGTTGCTTAGCTATGCAAGTCTAGAACCGGTAGTTTGATTGTCGGGAATAACCCGACAATTATGGGATAAACACAACTCTCATTATTTACTTTTGGTTCAGATCTTCGTATCTGTTTTGTGAGTTAAAATTTTGTCATTTTAAATGAG
Organism: Ampelocalamus luodianensis; assembly: GCA_036346255.1. NCBI lineage: Eukaryota > Viridiplantae > Streptophyta > Magnoliopsida > Poales > Poaceae > Ampelocalamus > Ampelocalamus luodianensis. Next base: position 7,159,131 of record CM070623.1, read on the forward strand.
CTTTTGGTCTGGACAAGTGTTGGTTAGTGATGGTGCTTTGTGCACGAGAATTGGGTATGTGGTTGACTTGTCTGGACAATTAAGGACCGAACTTTGGTAACGTCGTTGATTCAAGTACATTCGTGCTACCACACGCGGGTTGTGAGCCGTATGGTTAAGTAGGGGGAAGGTTTTATTGTGTTGAGTCCCACGGTGGTGAGATTGTTAGGGCATGGGACCGTGAAATCCCATGTTCCTTTTGGGCCGATAGGATGGGGGCGTTAACGTCTTGTGTTTCCTAGGATATATAGGATGGAGGCGTTAACGTCTTGTGTTTCCTAGGAGCCATGGGTTGAGGGACTTAGCTCAATGGGATCTTCTTGCTAAAAACGACCATATCTTGATTTACCCGGCCGGCATACCGTAGGAAGTATGCTATATTCGGAGGCATCTGGAGGCTTACGGGCTAATCAAGTCGTGTGGGTAAGTAGTACACCTGCGAGGTATAAATCTATTCGAATAGCCGTGTCATGGTTATGGACAACCGCTTGAGTTTGGGAGTTACTATTGTTAGACTTGGAATTAAAATTGTGGTTACAACTTGGTATTGACATGAATGGGATGTTCATGCTTGTTGTGGTATCAAAGTGGACCGCCACTTTGTTGTTGGTATGATTCTTTTGTTATTGAATTCATTACTTATTCACATGCTTTACTTCCACTTCAAATCTGATTTTGAATGGCACGTGAAAAACTAGTATGTGTAGGTTGTTCGGTATTGCGTCTTTTTCGCAAAAATTAAGCCAATATGAGCCCTTCCTTTGAATGACCTTATGCATAATTATTTTTATTTGTGTAAGACTTGCGAGTACTCTTTGTACTCAGCCAGATGTTTGCTGGCTTTTACAGGTGAGGACGATACTGAAACCGACGAGCTTGTCGGTGTCGATTTAGGCGACACCGATGAGTAGTTGCTATCATCTAACTCCCAGTTGGTTGCCGATGGGTTATGGGGCATACCATTGCTGGTCTTTTGGTGTATTTATGTGTTTCCGCTGCTACTTGATACTCTCTTTTAAATTTGGCCGGTCGGCCACTTGTACTAGATGTAAACTTGGAACTTTGTTGTATGTCTTTTGAACTATTTATGTATGGTTGTTGTATGGTTGTGATCAACGTTGGATGAGAGTATGGTTATATTGGTCGCTGATCTTGGGAGCCAATATGAGTCATACTAAGCTGTTCATGAATTCCTATTTAACTCATCGAGTGTAGCGCTTGACTTGTCGGAGAACCGCAATCATGTAGTGCTCGCAGAGGAGCGCACGCATGATCGTCGGGGCTCTAGTTTTCAGTCAAGCCTCCCATTTAGATTGAGTTAAGTTGGAATCCATTTACTGGAGATCTAGAGTTGTGTCCCTAAGACCTTGATTAGTCTCGGTCTTACGGAGATAACTCCGGGGTCCCCACAGCGTTGGTATCAGAGCCATACTGACTGTAGGTTAGAGATAGCACTGGCGTTAGAGTTAGTAAGCCTTCTTGAGTCAAAATATTTTTGAAATTATCAAATTAATTTCAGAAAGTTTAAGTTAGGAATATCTTTTATTCCTCATCCATCCTAGTATCTTTTCTTGCCCTATTGCTGTTTTTAAAGAAATCTTACCTTATTATTCTTGCTTTTAGATGAGTCGCCAATACCTGGTCAAAGAAACTCAAGCTGAGAACGTGGATGGATACCCGGCGCTTCTCCGAGAGATGATGTGGAGGGCGAACTTTACTTATCAGCCATCATACGCCATCTATCGCCGCGACAGGGGGCCAGGCATGGAGGAATATGTGGCCGTGATCAACATTATCGCCAGACGAGTCACGGGGAGTATCCCATATTGTTTCGAGCGTGGCACCGAGAGGCCATGACTCTTGAAGTGGCTCGTGTGGCTATGAGCCACCTCGTTATGATCGGCGGAGTTGTCTCGGCCTCGCCGACCATTTTCCGATGTGCGGCGTGGCGCGGAGGTGGACACCTTTGCCGGATTCAGATTTGGGAAGATCCCGGAGTTAGGCGATTGGCAAGATTGGTACATATCATGGATCAAATCCATCGGTGCCGTGTATGAGTTATGCGAGACTCGTCGCCTCGTGGTGGCCCAAGAGCACTTGCAACTCATGTGTAGTATGGGGATCGTTGACCGCCATGTGGTTTATGGCGCAAATGAGATTTCCCCATATGCTTCAGCACCACCAATGTACCGTCTTCCAGAAGTGCCAGGGCATGTACCCAACTATGACACGAGACGCCAGGCCCGTATGTCGGTCGGCTTTGCTCGTACTCGTAGGGTGGAACCTGTTGGAGGCCATGTGATAGAGCAAGGCTCTCCTTTACGTCTTCCTAATTTTGGAGACCCCGATGATACGGGATCCCCTGAGGCACATCTTCTGGACGAGTTTCCGGTAAACTTTGATCGAAACAACATTTAAGATGTGGTAGGCGTAAGCTCATGGGCGAGCATGTATCTTTGATTTCCTGTAATAGGCTAGTAACAATTGAACTATTAATGTTTCTCTTGCACGAACTATATTCCCAGTAGTTGCTTCTCGCTTATGGGCCTTTATGGGTGTAATCGCATTGGAAAAACTATGATTTGAATTTATGGATCTTGTACTGGCATTGGCGCCTTTGTACGCCCATTTGGTGTTATGTTTTTGTGCATTTATATCATTACGCATGCTTAATTAAGAACTTTGTGCTTGCTGTCCAAAGTGTTATTATTCGTACTTTTTCAGCAGTCTTGGCCTCTTTTTAACATTCCTTGTCACTCCAAGATGTCAGGCCCTAACACTCGTGCTAGAGCTCAGCGCGATGGGAGATCTCCACCCCAGGGCACTCGTTCTGCTGCTGTAGCAGAACTTTACGCCCGCGAGGAGAGGGGTGAGCCCTCTCAGCAGCACCGTCCGCGGGACAGTTCCTCTGAGGAAGTGCTTCCTCCGCCACCCACTATGGCGGAAGTCTTGGCTCAGATCGAGAGGAACAGAATGGATCAGACCAGGATCCTGGAGGCTATAGCTCGCAATACCTCTCCTACTCCTGCGGCAGCAGGGGGAGGGGGACATCAGAGGCAGCGTGGGGGTCTCGCTGAGTTTTAGCGAACAAGTCCTCCCACCTTTGCGGGTACCGGAGATCCTATGGAAGCTGAAGATTGGCTGAGGGATGTGGAGAAGAAACTAGCCATTGCTCAGTGCACGGGCATTGAGAGAGTTCTTTTTGCCAGCTATCAGTTAGAAGGCGCTGCTAGTGCATGGTGGGATAACTTTTCCGCCATGCAGCCTGATGAAGGAGTTCCAACTTGGGCTGAGTTCTGTGCAGCCTTCAGGGAGGCTTATATTCCTGATGGGGTCATGTCGATCAAGCAGCAGCAGTTCCTTGCTTTGAAGCAAGGAAGGAAGACTGTCACTGAGTATCTCCAGGAGTTCAACTCCTTAGCTCGCTATGCCCCTGACGATGTCTCCACTGACACTCGTCGACGGAATAGGTTCATGGGCGGTTTGACTGAGGAGATGCAGCTGGCTTTAGCTGTACATGATTTCCGGAACTTCCAACACTTGGTAAACAAAGCCATTGTTGTGGAGCACAAGAGCGTGGCAGTGGAGGAGTCCAGGAAGAGGAAGAGGGCCGCTCAGATTTCAGCTAGCGGCAGTTTTCCTCGACAGCGCTCCGGGCCACCCCAGGCACCTCGCCCTCAGGCTCCAGCGCCACCGAGGCCTCCAGTGGCACCTCCACGACCTTCTCCACCTGCGGTGCAGCGGTACAATGGGAGTAAGAACTCCCAAAACAGTGGTACATTCAAGCCTAATGTCACCTGCTTTCATTGTGGTCGCCAGGGCCACTATGCTTCTTCTTGCCTCGCCAAGCAGCGGGGAATGCCGCAGGTTTATCGTGCTCCTACACCACCAGCTGTGGCACAACCTACACCACCTCCGAGGGCAGCATCTACCCCTCCTCAGATTCCTACACGTGTCCGAGTGAACCACGTCACCGCGGAGGAGGCAGGCGACGCTCCAGACGTCGTTTTGGGTACCCTTCTTGTTAATTCTTGTCCAGCATCAGTTTTATTTGATTCTGGAGCATCTCATTCATTCATCAAAGAAGAATATGCTGCACTTAATCATTTTGAAATACATAAACTTCAGCCACCTTATCAAATCCAGTCGCCGGGATCGGTTTTCCAAACCGATCAAGTCTGCCGGGACATAAAAGTGGAAATTCAAAATGTCAACTTCTTGGCAAACTTAATTGTGATAAAATCAGCGGGTATTGATGTAATCTTGGGGATGGATTGGCTGTCCAAAAACCAGGGAAAGATCGATTGTGCTCAGCGGTCTATTTCTGTCACTTGTGAAGATGGCAGTCAAGTCGTTTTTGCACCTTCATTGGGCAGTTCTCATCTCTATGCTTTGGAAGCTAGTACCTCTCTTGAACTTGAGAAAGTGCCAGTGGTGTGTGAATATCCAGATGTATTTCCCGAAGAACTCCCAGGCATGCCTCCTGATCGAGAAGTCGAGTTCGTCATCGAGCTTGTACCCGGTACTGCGCCGATCTCAAAACGGCCATACCGGATGCCTCCTAATGAATTGGAAGAATTGAAGAAGCAACTCCAAGAACTTCTGGACAAGGGGTTTATTAGGCCGAGCTCCTCACCTTGGGGATGCCCGGCTATCTTTGTCAAAAAGAAGGACAAGAGTTTGCGGATGTGTGTTGACTACCGTCCGTTAAATGAAGTCACTATCAAGAACAAATATCCGCTTCTCGGATTGATGATTTATTTGATCAATTGAGTGGAGCCAAGTATTCTCCAAGGTTGATTTGCGCTTGGGCTATCATCAAATTAAAGTTCGAACCGAAGACATTCGAAGACAGCATTCTCTACTCGTTACGGGTTGTACGAGTACACTTGTCATGTCTTTTGTCCGACGAATGCACCGCATACTTCATGAATCTTATGAATTCGGTGTTCATGGAGTATTTGGATAAGTTTGTTGTTGTATTCATTGATGACATCCTTATCTACTCAAAGTCGATAAAACACGAGCAACATTTGAGGCTCGTGTTGGAGAAGTCGTCAACATCGACTTTATGCCAAATTCAAAGAAATGCGAGTTCGGCTTCATGAAGTTAGTTTCTTGGGACATGTCCTATCCAAGGGCGGTATTGCTGTTGATCCTAGCAAAGTGCAAGATGTCCTTGATTGGAGACAACCCAGAAACATTCCTGATATTCGTAGTTTTCTTGGACTTGCGGGTTACTACCGCAGATTCATCCGTAACTTCTCCAAAATTGCAAGGCCAATGACTCAACTTCAAGAAAGAAAAGAAGTTCGAATGGTCGCCTGAATGTGAGGAGAGCTTTCAGATCCTAAAGGAATGCTTGACCAAAGCTCCGGTACTTATCTTGCCCGACATTCACAAGAGCTTTGACATTTACTGCGATGCATCTCGTCATGGGCTCGGTTGTGTTCTTATGCAAGAGGGCCGAGTGGTAGCTTATGCATCCAGGCAACTGAGACCTCATGAGTTGAATTATCCCACTCACGATTTGGAGCTCGCGGTTTGTTCATGCTCTAAAGATTTGGCGACATTACCTCACCGGTGTCGTTATAAATCTACACCGACCACAAGAGTCTTAAATATATCTTCACCCAAGCCGATCTGAACTTGAGGCAAAGAAGATGGCTTGAGTTGATCAAAGATTATGATTTTGGTCTCCATTATCATCCAGGAAAGGCGAATGTGGTGGCAGATGCCCTAAGCAGAAAATCTCAGTGCAACTGTTTATCGGTAACTCCCAATTCGGTAGGCTTGTGTGCTGCGATGCAACGTCTGCGCCTAGAGATAATCGAAGAGGGTTCTCTTGCTGCGCTTAGTGTGAATTTTACACTTGAGGATCAGATTAGAGAAGCCCAGAAGACTGACTTGGAAGTAGCTCAAATCTGCGAAGCATTGAAGAAAGGCAAGGCTAAAGGTTTCAAAGAAGATTCACATGGCACTCTTTTGTTCGGAAAGCGGTTGGTGGTGCCTTTGACGCTTTGAGAGAATTAATTCTCAAAGAGGCACATGATTCCAAGTTCTCTATCCACCCAGGTAGCACCAAGATGTACCAAGATCTTAAGAAGCGGCTATGGTGGAGCCGAATGAAGCGGCACATCGCTCAATTTGTTGCCGAATGTGACGTATGCCAAAGAGTTAAGGCCGAGCATTTGAAACCGGCAGGCACTCTACAACCCCTGCCATCCCCAGGTGGAAATGGGAAGAAGTTGGCATGGATTTTATCACCGGCCTTCCAAAAACTCAAGCGGGGTCTGATTCTATATGGGTGATTGTCGATCGTCTGACAAAGGTTGCCCATTTTATTCCGGTCAAGACCACTTACACCGGGGTCAAGCTAGCGGAGTTGTACATTTCCAGGATTGTTTGTCTCCATGGTGTACCAAAAGTGATCATTTCTGATAGGGGTCCCCAATTTACCTCTCACTTCTGGAAGTGCCTGCACCAAGCAATGGGGACCAATTTATCTTTCAGCTCCGCATACCACCCGCAAACAGATGGACAAACTGAAAGGGTGAATCAAATCTTGGAAGATCTTCTCCGAGCATGTGTGCTGTCCTATAGCAAGAACTGGGAGAAATGTTTACCATTTGCGGGGTTCTCCTACAACAATAGCTTCCAATCAAGCATTCAAATGTCACCGTTCGAGGCTTTGTATGGAAGAGCTTGTAGGACACCTTTGAACTGGTCCGGCGGGAAAGGCCATTCTATGGTCCAACCTTGGTAGAGGATCTTTGAAGAGCAAGTTCGTGTCATCCATGGCGACTTCGGCGCTTAATCTCGTCAGAAGTCCTATGCCGACCGTCGTCGTCGTGAATTGAGTTTTCAAGTGGATGATCATGTCTATCTTAAGGTTTCTCCAATGAAAGGAACCCATCGTTTCCAAGTCAAAGGCAAACTGGCACCTCGCTACATCGGACCTTTCCGAGTTCTAGCAAAGATGGGACCGGTGGCTTATCAAATAGAATTGCCACCCTCACTTGCGGATGTGCATGATGTTTTCCATGTTTCCCAACTGAAGAAATGTCTTCGCATCCCAACCGAAGCAACTGAACTAGAAAAACTTGACTTACAATCCGATCTTTCCTATCGGGAGCACCCGATTCGCATTCTTGAAGAAAAGGAGCGCAAGACGCGAAATCGCAACATCAAATTCATCAAGGTTCAGTGGAGTAACCATACTGAAGATGAAGCAACATGGGAGCGTGAAGATCAATTGCGAGCTAGCTATCCAGATCTTTTTCCTTCTACTTAAAGTGTCTTCGAATCAAGAAAGGAAAGTTTAAACAAAGCTTTGGGAAAGGAAAAATGTAGTATCCATTCCTTGTAACCTTACCAAGATACCATAGTGCTATCTTTGAAGGAAATCAAGACAACGGATGTTATATTTTCTTTTAGAACCTTTTCTATTCCACTTCCACCCTAACCGATCTCGGGGTCGAGATCTTTTGTAAGGGGGGGAGGTTTGTCACATCCCCAAACTAATAAAGTGTTTTATTATGCATCTAAGAGGTTTATTATGCATCTCATTAGCATGCATCATGTTTTGAAACTTTTCATTTGAATATTGTACTTGGAAAATCTCTAAACACAATTGAAACATACACTTCAAAATGAGCTCCAACCTAAAAACTGAATTAAATGCTACTGAAGATCCACTAGAAATAATTTATTCAAATACTATCTTAATTATCATGAATTAATATAATTTTTCCCAAATTTTTGGTACGGAGTTGAATCCTAAGAAAATTCATGCACCATTAAAAGACCTAGCTTAAGTTTGAATTTGTATATTACAAATTATATCATGAACAGTAGGGTTTAATAATTTTTATGGACACTAGGCTATCTCAGGAACACCTACAAATTATTTCATGATTTTAGGGATTTTATTTCTATTTTTAAGCCCCCGGTCAAAGTAGAGGAAATGAGTTAATTCCCAGTCAAACCCTAAACCCAAACCGGTCGCCTTGTTCTTTGGACTCGAGTCGACCAATGAGTCGACTCACCCAACCGCCTAATCTGTACCTTCGCATGCAATCAGAGGATCGGGTTCGACGATCCGCATCTCGCCATCCTCGACTGTCCAACCCCTTTTAATCTGGGTTGTCCGCTCGCGATCCAACGGCTGACCTGAAACCCCTTAACCGTGCCTCGCCGTGTCACTGCCAGCTCGGGCCCACGTGACAGAGTCATCTTCCTCCTCGCGACAGAGCTTGCGCAGAGCGGCACCGCCACGTCTCGCCCGAGCCCTGCTTCGCGTCAGGGGCGCCGTCAGGTCACCGCCCCAAATGACCACTCCCCAAGCTAGGGCATCTCGCACCGCCCCCACTCCAACGTCTCTCTTGCCATATTATCCCCTCCTCATCTCACATTTCCTTACTTCTCTTCTTCCCGGCAGAAGAGGAGGACGCCATTGCTAACTCATCTCACGGGTAAGCTTCAACCGGGTGATTCCTTCTTGCTCTGTGATCCATCCCGTTTCCATTTTTGCTAATATCAGCTTCTCTCGTTGTTTGTAGCTACCTGTCCATCAACGTGCTCTCTAGAGCTCTAGAGCACGCTCCCGTGGGCACCGCCTTGTCAATCTTCACTTACAGTGAGTTTTATTCTCACTTTTGTGCGTCGTAGTATGCTTTGAGACATCTTAAAGAGGTTCCCTCAACTAATTTTACTAATGCGCGACAGGATCTGGTGAATTTGAAGTTTGAACCATTTCGGCCGCATAACACCCTTTCGTCTCCCACTTTGATTTGGTAAGCCCTTCTTCAATTCCTTGGGTCCTTAGCATCTCCAAGGCATCCTTGGGCCATTTTGACCATTCACTATTCTTAGGATTGCTCCAGTCGTCTTCTCCACGTGAAGCTGTGCCGCCGCTATCTTCTTCTCCGGCGCCGACGCAGCTCCAGCAGCTACGAGCCTCCCCGAACACCCTTTTCTGCTCAGGTAGCTCCTATTTAGCCCCTAGGACCTGGGCACCCGCTTGAATGCCGCTGCGGAGCAACCCTTTGTCGTGTTCGTGTTTGCCGTTTTGAGCGCCGCCGCTCAACTCCGGCTAGCCGTCGATCTGAGCCGGCTTAGCGTCGAGGCTACTCCCATTAGGAGCGCATTACTATTTTGCATCCAGACATGCCCTTGGCCGCACCGCCGTGGCGGAATCGCCGCGAGCGCCGGGCAAGCAAGCGGGCGTGTCGGGCCGCCCAAGACATCGTAGCAAGGTCATTAGGACCATGTTTCAATCTTTAAATGGCTAATGATGAGTTAGTCATTAAATGATGTCTTAGCGGTCTAATGTTCCACTTACATATGGGCCCCACGCACGATGTGGAACTTTGAGGTTAAAACCACGATGGATGACATGTGGACCCTAGGCTTTAAGCCCGTGCACCATGCGCGTGCGTCGGTAGACCAAGGCCCGTGAACGAGTCTCGTGAGCGGGACCCCATGTCGATTCGAGTTATTAAACCTATTGTTACATTGAAAATGGTACTGTTCCGGCCCGCTGGTCGTGACCACGGCTAGCGTGGCTCGGTGAGAAAAGTATGAAATACATTAAGAAATTCGAAATCTATTATTGTGCACACTGAAAAATTGTATTAACTTCTAAAATACACAACTAATTCATTTTTACTCCAAAATAAGTGAAACCACTTCTGATAAATTTTATTTTTAATGAACTTTGTATTAAAATTGGTTTCAAACATGTCTCTGTAACAGAGAGCATTAAATTGGAAAATGAACTATTAACACTATTAATTTTACAAAAGAAAATGTTGGTAACTTTAGAAATTCGTAACTAAATCCTGAAAACTCCAAATGAGGCAAACTCAACTCTGTTGAGCTTGTAATAATATTGCCTATTTATCCTTGTAATCCATGTACTCACCACTGCTCTACAAATTTTCACCTTATAATTAAATTACTCAAAGAAGACATATCGAAAACTGAAATTCAAACACTTATAACTTTCACACCCTAAATCAAAATGGAATAATTCTTTCACCATAAATCATCTAAAATCATGACTTAGCTACAGTAGAAAAATCATGCATTTTTGAGCATTTTGAATTTTGAGATATTTCTCGGTGTTTATTCGGTATTATATCTATCTAGATTCCGAGCCTTTTGATATTGACGCCTACGCCACCGAGAGTGAGCAACTACTTTTCCAGCAAGGCAAGCATCCTTTGAACTTTATTTTGCATCATATTTGATCCCAGTTTTGTTAGAGTAGATGCAATGATAATTGCTTGCATGATAGTTTTATATTGTCGCTATTTTTGTGATGAATGGTTAGACACATCCTATTATCTTGTCATTGAGGCTATCCATGAATTATTCCATTACTGAAATGTTACGATAGGATGAGTAAAGTTATATTGTTCGAGTTTCTTAGCCATGCAAGTCTAGAACCGGTAGTTTGATTGTCGGGAATAACCCGACAATTATGGGATAAACACAACTCTCATTATTTACTTTTGGTTCAGATCTTCGTATCTGTTTTGTGAGTTAAAATTTTGTCATTTTAAATGAGCTTTTGGTCTGGACAAGTGTTGGTTAGTGATGGTGCTTTGTGCACGAGAATTGGGTATGTGGTTGACTTGTCTGGACAATTAAGGACCGAACTTTGGTAACGTCGTTGATTCAAGTACATTCGTGCTACCACACGCGGGTTGTGAGCCGTATGGTTAAGTAGGGGGAAGGTTTTATTGTGTTGAGTCCCACGGTGGTGAGATTGTTAGGGCATGGGACCGTGAAATCCCGTGTTCCTTTTGGGCCGATAGGATGGGGGCGTTAACGTCTTGTGTTTCCTAGGATATATAGGATGGAGGCGTTAACGTCTTGTGTTTCCTAGGAGCCATGGGTTGAGGGACTTAGCTCAATGGGATCTTCTTGCTAAAAACGACCATATCTTGATTTACCCGGCCGGCATACCGTAGGAAGTATGCTATATTCGGAGGCATCTGGAGGCTTACGGGCTAATCAAGTCGTGTGGGTAAAGTAGTACACCCCTGCAGGGTATAAATCTATTCGAATAGCCGTGTCCGCGGTTATGGACAACCGCTTGAGTTTGGGAGTTACTATTGTTAGACTTGGAATTAAAATTGTGGTTACAACTTGGTATTGACATGAATGGGATGTTCATGCTTGTTGTGGTATCAAAGTGGACCGCCACTTTGTTGTTGGTATGATTCTTTTGTTATTGAATTCATTACTTATTCACATGCTTTACTTCCACTTCAAATCTGATTTTGAATGGCACGTGAAAAACTAGTATGTGTAGGTTGTTCAGATTATGTCTTTTTCGCAAAAATTAAGCCAATATGAGCCCTTCCTTTGAATGACCTTATGCATAATTATTTTTATTTGTGTAAGACTTGCAGTACTCTTTGTACTCAGCCGGATGTTTGCTGGCTTTACGGTGAGGCGATCACTGAAACCGACGAGCTTGTCGGTGTCGATTTAAGCGACACCGATGAGTAGTTGCTATCATCTAACTCCCAGTTGGTTGCCGATGGGTTATGGGGCATACCATTGCTGGTCTTTTGGTGTATTTATGTGTTTCCGCTGCTACTTGATACTCTCTTTTAAATTTGGCCGGTCGGCCACTTGTACTAGATGTAAACTTGGAACTTTGTTGTATGTCTTTTGAACTATTTATGTATGGTTGTTGTATGGTTGTGATCAACGTTGGATGAGAGTATGGTTATATTGGTCGCTGATCTTGGGAGCCAATATGAGTCATACTCGCTGTTCATGAATTCCTATTTAACTCACTGAGTGTAGCGCTTGACTTGTCGGAGAACCGACAATCATGTAGTGCTCGCAGAGGAGCGGCGCGCATGATCGTCGGGGCTCTAGTTTTCAGTCAAGCCTCCCATTTAGATTGAGTTAAGTTGGAATCCATTTACTGGAGATCTAGAGTTGTGTCCCTAAGACCTTGATTAGTCTCGGTCTTACGGAGATAACTCCGGGGTCCCCACAGCACCACACACGTCGCCACCATGAGCCGCTCCCACCACTACTTTGCCACTAGTGCCACTGCCTTCCAACCACTATAAAGCCATGCCCACTACTCCATCTTCATTCTCAACACTGACTCCACCCCACTGGATCTCTCCTTCTTCCCCAACAACGGTAGCCACCATCAATTGCCGCCGCCCCTTTTCTTCTTCCTCGGCGAGCTCAACACCGATTCGCCACCACCCTTACGGCCCTAGCCTCTAGACCCCATCATTAGCACTCCCTTGCCCTCCCATAGCCAACCCCCACCACCACCCACTCCATCCCCACTGCCAGCTCGCCACCACCGTGCGCCATGGCCGCGCCACCCACAGCTCACGCCGCCACACCGCCACTGGCCACCCCAAGCAACACCACCGCCGCCGCCACCACCAGACTCCCCTCGCTCCACTGGTGCTCAAGCATTGCCCACCTTGGTCGGAACTTCGCCAGAGCGACACCACTATCCTCCTCTGCTTTGGCCATGCGCCACCTTTGGTCGTGACATGGTTCACGTGTCCGCGGTTGGGTGTTGAGGCAGACTTGGATGCTTGCGGAGTTGGCTGACTCTTGCTTGGAGTTGACCTCTGTCCTTGAGCTGGTGCGGCTCCCAAGCTAAAAGTCACGGGGTGACTTGGCGTTGAGGGCACCTATTGGCAAAGTGTACTTTTCCTCCACAGCTGAAGCAACAAAGATGTGCTACCAGGTTGGTTGTTGCATGTTGCCCTGTGGGACAGGGAGTGCGGGACATGTTCCCACTGGGACACAGAGCTGAGACTGGAGCAAAAACTGGAGCTCTTGGTGGTGGGATTGCAATTGGCTTGAGTGATGAGCTGCCACGGAATGATGATCTCGGGGGTAGCTACTTTGTGTCTCTTGAGCAGCCATCTTTCTTTTGCGTCTAGTTTCCGCATTTCTTTTCTCATTTTTCAGTACGAGGGCTTTGTTCACCAAGTGGTGGAAACTGGAGAAATCGTGGAGGATAAGCTAGATTCTCATGTCTTCGCGCATTCCTTCCACGAAGTGGTCGATCTTCTCCTCTTCATCAGCGACGTCACTTGGGGCTTAGCGGGCGAGTTGGTTGAACTTTGTTAGATACAGATTGATTAGATACTCATTGATTGTCATGTGACCCTGCTTTAGAGCTCTGAATTCATTCTTCTTTATTCTCATTGTACCAGTGGGTACAAAGTTGGTTCTGAAAGTAATCTTGAATTCGCTCTAGGCGATGGACTGCCACATAGGTTCAATCTCTTCTTCTAGCTGCACTTCGACAATTACATCTGCAGCTGGTTCTTGCAGTTCACTGGCTTCTGGTGCTACTACTTCTGCTTCTTCTTCTTCTTCTTCTTCTTCTGACTCTTCATCAGTGACTGGACTTTCACCACCTCGAGCAGCGAGGTAGTTCTCCCACCAAGCAGCGGCGGCTCCTTTTAGCTGGTGGGTGGTGAAGTCTACTTTATCTTCTTCTGAGCATCGGGCGAGACGAAGCTTCTTCTCCATATATCTAAGCCAATTCTCGGCTTCCAGGGGTTCATTTGCTGCAACGAAGGTGAGAGGTCTTGTCCTGAGGAAGTCTACGAGGTGTGACTGGCTGCTCCAGTCTACTGATTAGCGAGCAAAGCTTGAAGAATCTGTGTCTGCTAGAACATGACTTGTGCCATTGTCGGGTCTTTTGGTAAGATGGCTCGAGAATTAGCACTAAAGGAGGGTCTTTTGGTAAGTGACATAAAATATTTGCTTCTGCTATCTTCAATCTATGTATTATATCAGTAGCGCACCAGTGCTTTATTCCAAAATATGAAAATTGGTTATTTGGTTATGAAGATAATATTCAAAATCTAGAATTCACCTTTTTTCTAATGAGATCGTTGGCTAATGGGGAATTGAATTGCTATGCAGTATGCATGCATTGAACTGTTACATAACCTCCTAAATTATTGCAGGTGGGGATATCATTAGGTGCCAATACTGTTGCAGCTCCTGAACTTGCAAAGAAGCTAGAAAACAAAGGGAAGCTCATTGTGGTACATCATACATACCCATCTTTGCACATTGTATCGAAATGTTAACATGAAGAAATTTCGGAAGACCAACCGGCGCACTATTGTTTCAAACTGTTCTTCCAAGCTTGGGGAGCGGTACTTATCATCTACGTTGTTCGATGAGTTGACAAAGGAAACTAAGGCTATGCAGCCGGTGCCAGTAGACTGACTTGGCAAATCAATCTAGGCATTACGTATTTGGCGTATTATAAATTGGATCTTCAAAATAAATTCCCTGCAACCATTTTGCATCTTACAGTTGTAATTCAATTTCCCTCTGTAGGATCGTTAATGACAATCAGAGGGGGGGTAAATGATTGTGGAAGATTTTTTTGCACCCTTAATCGCTGCTACTAATGCCTTGTTGCCTTGTGTTCTGGAGCCTCTGTGCTTGAGTGCTTGAGCGCCTAAACAGACCTTAATGTAGATGCAATCTTGCAAAACGTCTGACCCTTGTCTTGCACACAGCTTACAACCAAAGAGCATGCGCCGCTACTGCAGAGCGTGCGTGTCCTCAGCGCCTTCCCGCAATTGCATGCGTGTTCTACTCCATGTCACGCTCGGCCAAAACAACACACGATGGAGAGCACAGCGCATGCGCTCGTCACACTCACGTGTACCTGCTCCCCGCTCCTCGCGCACCCAGCCCTGCTCTGGATTGAATCACGCGGCGATGTGCCACCAAAAACCACCAGGCATTTTTCTGATCTCACGCCAGAACAAAACAAACCACGGCAGTCAAAACCTCTGCTTCTAGTCGACGCTAATGCAGTTGAAAACAATGTATGGATGTCAACTCAATCAACCAACAGCAAAAGCATGCCTCAGCACTCAACAGCAATTCTCTATAGGGATGCAAGTGGGGCGGGCTGCAGACAGCCCACAACCCACCTTGCACAGGCTGCGACAGCCCGCGACTGTCTCCGCACAGGCCGCTTTGTGTACGCGGCTGCCGCTAGCTGTCCTCCACGGCTCCACAAACACTCACTGCGTTCGGCCTTCACTCCCCCACTCCAAGCCTCAAACCCACATGGATTTCTCCGCCGCCGGTGGCCGCGACGAGCCGGCCCGGTCAGGATGGACTTCGATCCACTTCTCTCCTCCACCTCCGACGAGGACGCCACCATCCCCACCCCGACGCCTCCGGCGCGCATCCGCCACGCCCGGCTGCGGCGCCCGTCCGCGTCTGTCTCTGCCCGACCTTCTCCTCCCGCTCTCCACCTCCACCACCGTCATCATCCTCCACCACCCCACGCCCTCCTCGAACCCCTCTCCATGCTCTCCTCCTCTTTGCTCCCGGCCAACCTCCACCTCCTCCCGCCGCCGCCTCCTCCCCTCCTCCACCCCGATCCTCCCCTCCCTCCCCAAACCCCGTCCTCCTCCTCTTCCCCTCGCCCGCAGCCTCAACCTCGCCTCCGGTGCCGATCCACGCCTCCCTCGCGCGCCAACCCCACCCTCCTCCTCCTCGATGGCACAGGAAGCAGGCCAAGGAGATGTATCGCGGCCATTCTCCTGTTCTCGTCCTCATTCGTTGTCCCCGTCTCCCTGCCGTGCGGCGTGGCGTGGGCGGGGACAACATGTTCGAGTCGGAGCTGGCGAAGAAGGAGCCGCATAAGGGTGCATGAGCACAATGGAGGCCGTTGCAAGGCGCCTGCGGCTCGCTGGAACCGGAGGGGAGGGGTGCGAAGATCGAGGAAACGATGGTGGGGTGCTCAGTCGATGGTCGCCTTCCGTGCCGAGCATTTGCAGCACCAAAGCGATGAAACCGAGATTGAAGATGAGGAAGAAGAAGGATATCAAGAGGGAGGAGGAGATCAAGACTCAAGAGGAAGGCCGGAATGGTGCGACTGAAGCACCGGCAGGTTTTTTGCGGGCTGTGGCGGGTAAGCAGGGCAGCCTGCTAACATAAGTGGTTTTTTGTGGGTTACTTTTGCAGGCTGCTTTTGCGGGGCGGGTCAGCGGCTTAGCGGGCAGACCCGCCCCACTTGCACCCCTAATTCTCTATCACATCAATAGCAAAAGCTTGCCTCATGCACAACAGCCCCTGCCTAGACCTCACGGCCAACTATTTTTCTCTACTACAATCCAAAGCAAGCAAAGCAAGCCCTCCTCCCTGATCGGCTTTCAGAAGATGAATACCCCCCACAAAACCTCCACGTGAGGATCTTTTTGTTTGCTGCCCCAACAGCCGTCGGCCCTAACACACGCGCGAGTAAATTTTCTTCCCCCACCCACGCACGTCCAAACTCTAATCCCTTTTATACGTCAACAGCCATCAACCCTAAAGCCTTTTAGCGTTGGTATCTAAACACCCACGTACGGCCCACTAAAGTCCTATGACCCAATACGTGGGTTTTTACACCAGATTACAAAACTAATTTTGGACACCCCAAAATTAACATGTGTCGTAGCCTCCGGACCACACCCCCGTAGCTCCAACACGCATCATCCATCTTCGATCTCCATGCGCCCCAACTCGAGCCCGACCGTCTCCTGCAGCATCCTCGACCCTCTGGACCATGACTTCGCACCAAGCCATCTCCCGGTCACCACCGTAGACCACGATCGCCTCCGAGTTACCCTGCACATGCAAAGACCAAACACATCTTTTCCCGGCACAAATTCTTTTCAACTTGACCGTCATAAGTCCACACACGCACCATGCCTCAAATAACATCAGTACCTAACATTGTCAATTATTCATCACTACAATAAACTAGACCTGGCCACAAGGTCTAACAATCTCCCCCTTGATGAATACATTGACAACACCTCAAGATAGCATAATGAGTAATAGGAAAATGCAGAAGCTTCAAAACAGATATAAGTGAAGAACTGAAGCCGAAAAGCCAAAAAGCCAGAAAAGCTCTCCCTCAACACAAGGGAACCGAATTTCTCTAATTTTTCTCCCCCTTTGGCAATGTAATCATCAAGAAGCATCAAAGCAAGAATAATTCTAAGAAAGAGCAATGAGAATAAAAATCAAGAAGCTTTGTAGATTATCCAAGTCACTTTGCATTGATGTAAGATAGTAACCAAGCCATCTTGTTAGTAGAGCTATCAGAATCATATAAAGTCATATATCATATAGCAAAGTCAAGACAAGTCTTTTAGAATGATTAAGCAATTTAAATTTATGACAGGCATCTCAACAATGACTAAACAGATTATAAACACCACAAAGAGATATCATCATGAAAAGTTAAAGCCTAACAGTGAAACAAACTTTAAATCTAGATGAGCTATCAGTCTTATGTAACAACCTATTGCTCCACTTTCAATTCTTATTGGCATGTGGCATGCTTGCAGCATACTTCTTTTCAAATGTGGCATGCTTGTAGCATACTTCTTTTCACTGATTTCGAGTTCGTATGCGAAAGTTACGTGTAACATCCCCATTTTGATTAATGAGATTTAGTATGCATATTATCAGCATGCATGACATTTTGGAAACAATTATATATATTTTTGCACTTGGAAAATCTCAAACAAAGATTTAACTTACACTTCGAATTTAAACTCCAAATAAAAACCACAACAAAAACATTTGATCATCAACTGGAAACAATTTATTCAAATACCTTGAGAATTATCATGAATTAATATAATTTTTCCAGAATTATTAGAACTAGTTTGAACCTAAAGAAAATTCAAACCAACTTAAAAGACATACCCTAAGTTTGAAATTAAATATCTCAAATTATATTATGAACAGTGACTTTCTTAATTTTTATAACTACTAGGTCATCCCAGGAACACCCTTGATTTATTTCAGAATTTTTAGAAATTTATTTCTATATTTAAAGCCTCGGTCAAACCCTCTATTTTCTGGTCAAATCTGTTTTAAACTTCAGGCTTAGCACTGTTCAACCGACCCGAACCAGACCCTGGCTCGAGTCCGACGCGCCAACTTGGCTCCACCTAACCGCCTTAACGCACTCACTCACGGGCCGTCGGATCAAAATCGGAGGGCTCAAGCGGAGGCGGCCGCTCGGACAACTTCGAACGGCCAAGACATCCTGACCATCCTTTCCTAATCGAACGGCCCGAGCCACCCCGCACCTCCCCTCGTTCCTGTGCCGCTGACACGCGTGGCCCACCGGTCAGTCCCGTCGTCTTCCTCGGCAAAGCGCGCGAGCTGCCGCGCCACGCGCGCGAAGCTCGCGATTCCCGTCCAACGACGTTGCCGCACCGCCCTCCATGACCTATCCCTGAGCACCGCTTCTTCACGCCGTGCTCTTTTCCGTCCTCCTTCGTGCACAAAATCGCCCCCGTGCCCTCCTTTGCTCCCTCTTCTCTCTTCGGCCGTGGGAGAGAAGGAGGCGAATCCTCCATTTCCGTCCTGGTAAGCACCGCCGCGACAGTGCATCCTCTTTATCCTTCAGCACCGCTTCCGCTTTGCTAACTCAGCTCCTCTCGCGTTGTAGCGCTCGGGGCATGGACGTGTTCTTTTAGGCTCCAGTGCGCGCTCCGTGGAGCTCCGCCATGTTTTCTCCTGCTCCGGTGAGTCTTGGGCCCTCCCTCTTTGTCCCTCAGCTCCGCATCGTCATGATGAACTCACCTGAGTAGTTATTTGCCTTTTTGTGCAGTCCTGAGGGAGACGGGTCTCTTCTTCTCCAACCACGGTGAACTACCGCCGCCGAGCAATTCGTCTTCTCCGGTGAACCTCCTCCCTTAGCTTTGCATCCGTTAGGTTCCAGGGGTCGTACTTGTTCTTCTATTAACTTCTTGCCCCTACTTTTTGCAAAAGTCTAGCTTGTCGCCGTGAAGCTCCATGGCAGTCCCGCCGTCGTCCCTGTCCCGGCCGCCGTAGTGCTGCTCTGACTTCATCGAGCTCGGATTTATGTTCCTGGTGGCGAGGCGACACTGACGCACCTTACCCCGAGTCTCCTCGTCGTCCGCAGCATCCTCTCCTTCAGCACCCGCACGCCTCTCCTCCGCTCAACCCCGCCGCCGGTGCGCCACCGTACCTCTCCGTCGGCAACAACCTCACCGGAAGGTAGCTCTCCCTGTTCTCTTCCCATTTTGTCTCGGCCCACGCACACTCCGGCCTCCCCTCGTCGCCGGCGAGCGCGGCAACGCCGCGTCTGTGCGCTGCTCTGTTGTCGGATTACCGGCCGAAAACAGTAGTGTCATTAGTTTCAAGCTAATTACTGTTTAATTTGTGTAATGGTTGTTTAAAGAAACTAATATCCCTATTACATGTGGGCCATATGACTGGCTTAGTGATTGTGTGAAATATTGAAATACGTTTTCTCCTCTGGCAAAACGTATTCCTTGAATACTTAGACGGAGTTTACGTGTTCTTGTTTAGAAGACGTATTCTTCAGAATACGCCTTCAGTCTTCGACCGAGCCCTTGTTGACCGGGTCAAACCTTTGACCCCGGGTCCCGCTGGTCAGTCTCTGTAGCTAGCTGCAGCTGAGTGAGAAAAGTATTGAGTCCTTTTTGAAAATCTGGAAAACGAATTATTGTTGCACTGAAAATTGTTGTAACTTCAAAAATCCATATCTAATTCAATTTGACTCCAAAATTTATGAAACCAGTTTTGATATTTTTCATATAAAGTAAAGTTTATTTTAAAATAGGTTTCACACATGTCTCTGTAGCAGAGAATATAGATTTAAGAAAATAATTCTTTAACTCTATTATTTTTACATTAGAAAAATGCTTTTAACTTCAAAAATACCTAACTATTTCATTTTAACTCCAAAAACAGTGAAACCACTTTTGATAATTTTCATTTTAAGTGAAATTATTTTTAAAAATGGTTTCAAAGTTACCTCTATAACAGAAACTATAATTTGAGGAAAATGATCCTAAAGGGCATTATTTTTACACTATTAATGCTGATAACTTTAGAAATTAATAACTAAATCATGAAAACTCCAATTAGGGCAAACTCAACTGTTTTGAACTTGAAATAATATTGCCTATTTATCTATGTAATCCATGTACTCACTGCCGCTCTACAAATTTTCACCTCATAATTAAATTATCCGAATGAAGGCGTATTAAAATATGAAATTCAAACCACCATAACTTTCACACACTAAATCCAAATGGAATGAATCTTTCACCTAAATTCATATAAAATCATGACCTACCTACTGTATAAATTTCATAAATTTCTGAGCATGTTGAATTTCTGGCTTTATTTGGTATTTATTGCAATATCGTCTTTCGATTAGGTTTTCGACGATAACAATGTATTCGTGAGAGTATTATGGTATTGACCTGAGAATGAACAAGTGATACAGCAAAGGTGCGAGCACCCTCCTCTTGATCATATTGCTCCCAGTGGTTCTTAAATGTTTTGGGTGAGTTTTATTATTCGCAATTGCATGCTATTTTGAAATGCATGTTTATGGGTAGAAGTAGTTAATCTCCTAATTGCTGCATTACCCCTCCTTTGAATACTGATTACCCTTTTACCTTGAATGACTAAGGTTATATATTATATGGGATTGTTTACTAGTTTGTAGAACGATGCTTAGCCATGCTAGTAGTTGTAGTCGACAGTGGTTGATGGAACTAGTCCATCGGCCGGTGAATCGAATTGAATCTTAATGAAATTTGAGGATTTTATGGATTGAATTATATTGACATTGAGGATTGTTTCCGGATCTTCGAATCTGGTTATTGTGACTTGTTGGGAAGTTGTTGTTGTTGTATGTTGGACTTGGACGGGTGATAAGGTGATGAAGGGGTGGTCCCAGATTCATGTAGCCCCGTCTGAGTGTTTAAGGACCGGTCTGTGGTGTGATGAACCAAGTCTTACGTGCAACCACACGCCGGGATAATGGCGAAGGCTTGGCTAACTAATTTGTTGTGTGTTAGCTATCAGAACACAATCAGGTTGACAACTGTTATTGTTATTTTTAATTGTTCTTTTGTCAATCAAGCGGGGCATGTTAAGGGTCGCCTTACTTGCTCTTAAGGGTCTCTTGTTGGATAGGGACTTACTTACGTGCACGGGTTTACTCTCGTGGTTCAGCGATCTTTATGCTTCGCCATAGGACCGTCCTCGGGTGGTTTGATAGTTAGGACATGACATTGTAAAGGCCTCGTTATGCTACCTCAGTCACACTCCTATGGAAGAGTGCATTGGCCGACATTAAGAGGAATGCATATCGTGTGGGTAAAGCTGTACAACTCTGCAGAGTAACTAAATCTATTCGAATAGCCTCGTCCTAGGTTATGGACAACACTTGTGGGAAAGCAGGCACAGTTAGTCTTTTGGAAAACTAAGTGTGGGTTATGGTTGGTAATATTATGTCTCTATGTTAGTTTGTTCAGAGTTGAGATGTTTTCATGAACGCGTTGTTCGCGCGATATTTGTTGAGGAATGAATTGTGCCACGAATGAGATGTTCGTGTGTTGATTATATTTGGAGAGTATACCATTGATGATCATTATTTACTGTCATAAAATGTTTTCTAAATATTTTACAAATAGATAGTTGAATCTATATTGTTTATCTTTATGCAAAACTGGCTTTATGCTGCAAAAATGTAAACCAGTGTAGTAGCCTTCCTTTGATACTTACATGCATCCTTATTTCTTTTGAAAGTCTCGCGAGTACAACTTTGTACTCTAACAGTGTCTATTTATTCAGGTGAGAACGACGGGTGCAACGGCTTTAACTCCAGTTGGTTGCTTGTGGGATTGTGGGCATACCAACTCGGTTATTCCCTCTTTATTTAAGTTTATCTTCCGCTGCAATTTATTTGTGTTATTGTTATTTAGATTTGGCCGATTGGCCCTCTTATGTAAAATTGGGACCAAAAGGTTCTATGTTGAAAATGTATTAAAGTTTCTTTTATTCTTGTACATTGTGTATGGATGTGATTGCAATGTTGTGTACTAGGATATGTGCATGTTAGCCACTGATCCTTGGGAGCTAGCATGTGACACATATCCGGGTCACTCGGAATCGTGTTCGTCTCACATTAAGTGTTGCGTTTACGGCGTAATCACTTAGCTTGATACGGATCCGATTTCGGGGGTTTTAGGCTTTCAGCCCGTCACGGTTCAAGCACTGCTCCCGTGTGCGCTTTCAAAGATAAGTGCTTCTTCTTCTTTAATGTGGATTGGATGGGGTTAAATCCCGAACTTCAAAAAAAAAAAGAATTGATTCACGAGATCAAAACCCACGTTGCAAGGATGACATCTCAGATTGGATCTCACAGGGACGAAACAATATTTGGCCGCCAATCCCAGGCGATTTTCTCGGTTATATTACTTCTTAATGCAAAACCTAATCTCTAAAAAGTCTATAGCAAACTTAACAAACCAAGACTCTTGATCCTGTTTTGGCATGGCATCAAGGATTAGAATGATACGCGCTGGTAGAAATAACGGAGACGCGTTCGCCGGTTTCCAAGCTTGACGTGTGCAAACAACCGAAATCAATTCGATCTCTCTTTGGAACGCGGCATGCAACTTCTTTATTTCTGGCTTTATTTGTTCCTGGCTCAAGCCACCATCGGTTCCTGGCCCGGCTCCATGCACAGCCGTTCAAGCACATCATGCATCAAATCTTCCTTATTAGCTTGAAAGTTTCCTAGTTCAGGTGCAAGTGCAAATGTGACGTAATGGCATGCATGCATGTGCTCTTCTATGCCCACGTAATGGCATGCATGCATGCATGTAGTATTTCTTTCCTGAATGCATACGTGCATGTGCACATGTGTTGCTATGCACGCACACAACCCTTTGCACTAGGCCAGCATACTGATTTGCTCGTGTGAAGCATGGTCGGACCCTTCCTCGTGCGCACCAGCATGCTCGGACGCACGCACCAGCTCTTGCCACGTGCCGCCTTCCCTAGTTCTGGTTCCATGCACGCATACGGCAGCTCGTGCGCTGTGGGCAGTGGCGGAGCCAGGATTTGAGAGAGCCTCGGGCACAAAACTAAAGAGCTATAAATCTATAACTAACATAAATACTATCAATACTGAAGTATAACAAAAGTACAACACAAATGCACAATCGAAATAAAATTTGAATTCAATGTTTAACGATACGACAAAATAGATAAAACATAGAAAAAAAAAGAATATAACATACCACTAGCACGAGGTAATTTTTGCTTAATTAACAAAGATTTGGTTCATTTGATCCTATCATATCTTCATCAACAATAGTACGAGAATCTGAACCTGCAAAGATAAAATTGCATATGTAATTCAGGGACACAAGACCACAACGTTATTGTTAATGCAAATTACGAAATAAGAATGTAGCATACCGCTAGCATGAGGTAGTTTCTGCTTACGCGTCCTCATACTTTGAAAACGTTGTAAAATCTTGTTATCATTGATGCTTGCGAATACATCTCGCTCAATATAGCATATCATGCAATCATTCATCCATTCATCAATCGGTGGGGCTCATGTTTATGGCCACTAGGTCACTAGGTCGGCATGGTCCCAATAGCAAATACTCCCTTCTAGCAGCATCCCTGATGTCCACACCCAGCTCCTCAATTGGTTTTCGAAGCCCGGGATCGGCAACAATGTCATCCAGATTTAGCGCAACACGGGGATTGTTTTGTGGGGTGTTACTACCTCCCGTTCCTATTGTTTCCAGAGTTTGATTGGATTGCGATGGAAAATAAGATGCCATTGTCTTGGTTCTCTTCATCCTGTATTTCTAATTCTAGTACATCAAATATTCAAATAGAAAGTTAATACATTGTCATACTGTTATACTCATACATTGAATTATACTGTCATAGTATCATATGTTATACTCATACATTGAATCATACTTATAACTCATAAGTCATAATTTCATAAATCATAACTAATTAACTCACTCACTTATACTGTTATACAAGACAAAGTGTTATGCCAATTGCTAAAGACCTAAAGTATTAAGTACTTGAGTTAAGTCTGTAATACATTATTACATTACGCACTAACAATTAACAAATTAACACATCAATTCATCAAATGATCACATATTCAAACTCAGCTCGGTCAGTCATCAGTGTCTCGGTAGCTCACCACCTCACCTCACAGAGTCACAGGAGAGGAGAGAGCAGGCGAGCAGCGACGCGCCGACCGGCCGACGCCGGCAAGGGAGCTGACCCGAGCAAAGACGGAGCTGGACCGGGTGGCGGGCGGGCGGCGACCGGCGCCCAGCGCGTCACGAATCTGGGCTTCCTCGGCCTCGCCTCGGCCGGGCGCGGCGCGGATCGGGCTCTCCTCTCTGAAGCCGCGCCGCCGGCGGCGGCGGCGCTAGAAGGGAGGGGGAGCTGCGGCGCCGGCGACGGGCGAGCGAGGACGGCCGAACTCAAGGCGCGCGCGGCCGGGCCGGATGCGCCGGGAGGGGGAGGAGCCGGAGCCCGGAGGTGGCGAACTGCTGGGGGCGCGGCCGAGCGTGGGAGCCACCAGAGTACCCGTGGGAGGACCGGAGGACGGGAGGAGGAAAGAAGATTGGGGATGACCCGACCAGATGAATGAATGCCGAATGAGGTCTCCTGCCTCGGTTCCTCCTGATGCTTTGCTGCGGTCCCCTGTCGTGAGGGGCGCTGGGCGCGAGCGCTGGCGCCTGGGCTTCTCTGCTCTTTGGGCCGCTCGGCTGCCTCGGCCGCCTGAAAGCCTCGGCCTCATCTGTTGTCTGATGGTTTTTGTTTATATATACAAAAAATTTCATTACTATTTTTTCTGGGCCTCGGGCCGTTGCCCAACCGGCCCGAGGCCCATCTCCGCCCCTGGCTGTGGGACTCAGCACGCACGCATGCACCTCACAGACAGGTTTAGTACCCGCACATATAGCCTCCTTCCCATGCACAGTATGAATTAAGGTTTTTCGCGCCGCATCCTCCTCCCCTCCTTCAAGCGAAACTATCCTTGGTTTCGAGTTGGTCTTCTCACCATCTTCTATGGCTTGCACAGGGACTGAAAAATTTTCTGCAGACTTGATCTTATTTTTTGTCTTCTTCCTCGTTGGCTTGTGTGGTGGTGGTGCAAATTGATGTCACGTCAACACCTTCATCTCCTCCTATGTGGTACACCATGGCTCTTCTCTTCGATCATGATCTTCTTGCACGTTATCCCACCAACTGCGAACCTGATTAGCAAAGGTTCTTTTCGCAATTCTCATCTTCCTGATAGAAGAGAAATTGTGATGCTTGAAGAATTGCTCCATCACTTCCTCCCAGATGAAGTATTCTTCTGAAATGGTTTTTGTTGCTAGCTTCGGCATGGTCGATGGTAGCATCTTCAAGAACTTTGCATCGGCTAAGGTAGCCGGCACAAATCCACCACGAGCAACCATTGCTCTAATACCATCTGATGAGAATCCAACTAATTGATTAGATGGATCCCGATTATTGGCCCAATCTTTCATGGTACAACTCGAATATCAGTAGTACGGCGTCTTTTTCTCTTAGCGGTGGATGACAGTAGCATACACATGAATATTAATTTCTTTTCTTCAATCAATGTGGGTAGCAGCCAACACCAACTAATTCAAGCAATAATTAAGTATTCAACAGTAAAGGAATACGGAGCTCTCGGCTAGACCAAAAGAAATCAACACCAAGTAATTAATGTACTTCTGTTGAGACGCAATAAACAATTCAGCAATTGAGAAATCGGTATTGAAAATCACCAGCACGTTCGGCCGACAAAACAGTGAGACCATGCCACTGGTTATCCGACACTCGATCGAGAAAGTATTGAATAGTTTATGGATGATATAATATCTCACCTGGAGTTCAACCAGATATCATGAGGCATTTTAAAACATTGACTATTAATTTCTAGAAAAACATTTAGACTTGTCACAAGAAAATTATATGAGTAGATTTATCATCAAAGTACTTCAACATCATTATATTTTTTATAATTTTGGGTAACATATAGTTAGAAAAAATAATGATAAAAAAGTGTATTAGAAACCATGTCGATATTCAAAACGATAAGTAAAAAAGAACGGTAGTAGTAAATAATTAACTTAGTACTTCTCAGTCGAAACGGACACTTTCAGTGTGAGAAGTACTCGAGCTCCTGTGGTTACGTAGAAAAGTAAATCAGGACGTGTTTTCTACGATAAATGGAAGGGGGAAAGGCAAACTAGAGAATAGGACACGAGTTCAGAGAAACAAAAGTGAGATACACAATAATAAGACTGTCAAGACAAATCAACTTAGTGTCATGACGCATGCTTAATGTCCTTCCTTCTTTTCCAGCTTTCCTCGTTAGCAGCCTTGCCTTTTCTGTTGATGGTGAACAGGCCAATGTGTTCTGCCATAAGCCACACGATGGTTGTCAACTCACCGCCGCGGCTGAGCTGCCTAGCGTGGGACTCCCTGCTGCATCGGTAGCTCGCGTAGAAGAGCATCTCGACCCACACGTCCAAGATCACTTGCGGCATTTTCAGCTTGAGTGACTCATCCAAAGGGAGCAGTTTCTTGGCAAGTTCAATTCCACCAGACACAGAACTCGTAACGTCGTCAGGATCCTTGTCACATAGGATCCTGACAAGGTTCTCCTGCCTTTGCCTGAGCCCGGAAGAACTTGGATCATCATGCGACTGGAATAGTTTCCAAGGCAGAGTACTCCAGAAGCTGGAAGAAGATTTTTCTAGGTCGCCCTGAGCCCCATCTCTCGACCAAATTTCAACCAAATCCTCGCCGGTTAGTTCATAAAACCTGCGGAAAACAAGGCCTGGTAGCATGTAGGGGCGTTCTACAAGGAGGAACATCATGTAGTTGGACAGCGTCGTGATTGCTTTCACTACCAAGGCATATTCCTCCTTGTTGGCTATATCGGACTTGAAGAGGTAGATATCAGTGGCGATGTGCCATGTGAGGATGCCCTCTTGGAGTTCGTGACCGAGGCTCCATCGGAAACCGTCGTATAGTTCCCACTTAAGCAGTGCCCGCTGACCCCTTTTTGTCCTGGACTCGGCCATCATTCTCAGGATGTCTGGCTCTGTTTCATTGCCCTCTCTGATTGTTTTCCTTAACTCAATCAACTGGCCCAATATATTTTTGAATACAACCTCCTTGACATCGTGTGGAATCACAGTAGTCTCCCGCTCTTCGTTCGCCCCCAAGTCTTGTCCCACTTTTTCCTTTGCCGCTCTGCTGGGTTGCTCACGGGTGCTGAACTGCAACAGGTTAAGCTGCCCAATTTTCCCTGACCACCGCCTGTGGCCTTCCACTTTGGCAAACCGGCCAAAAGATGCAACCACACGACGAAACCGATGCCATCGGCTAGTGCAGAAGACTTGATGGTGGAACCAACCCCATCGCTGAGTACTATACAATAGGAAGGCTGTCCAGGACGACCCTAGTGCCCTGAGAAGCGATGCCGTTTCCAGGAGGAAGGTAGCAACCAGCAATATGTGAGTGATCACGATATCCGCTTGCCTATGACCATCTAGATCACTGAATTCAACCAGCAACAACGCAGCGGCAGCGGCAAGCGGTGACAAGACACGGATGCAGTAGCCATGCCAAGTGTGGATCACCGCAGCCTTGGTGTAGAGAAAGTCATACATCAGGGAGAGCTCTATCTCCATAACCCTGTACATGTCCTTCACGTCCTTCATGTCGAATAGAATTCTTCTGCTGTCTGCAACGTCACCTGACTCAATCTCGTTCGAAGAATCGACAATCGCGTGCTTGCAGATGTGGAACAGGGAGTGAGCAACCATTAACATGGCGCTGCTGTCATTTCCCCTGTCCCCTGGAAGCACATGATTTGTGTAACGACGGCCACCTCTTGCACGACGTCGCTGGTTCTTGACTGAGCTTCGGATGCTGCCCAAGTTGGCGCGATGGAGCGCCAATATCTTCTCCACGTACTTGGCAACACCGACTAGGAGCATCAACCAGGCTGCTAGGACCAAGGTCCAGCTGCCGGAAATGGATTTGTAGACAACATACGATACCCCCAAGATCCGCAGGATGAGCACCAGCACGTAGCGCTCCCACAGCTGGTTGTCCTCGAGCTCGTAGGCGGTGATGTTGTCGGGTCCACCCAGGTGCAGCAGGAAGAAAGGTGCCCAGAACGCCACGAGTTGGCGCTCGCCGGATGCTCTGCTCACGGAGAGGTGGCCGAGGGCGTTAGTCGCGACATAGTCGCCCCCGACGTAGAAGAACCAGATGAGGCGCCGCAGCGCTCTTGTGGCCCCGCGCCAACGGAACCCGGCAATGATGGTGAGCCCAAACTGCATCCCGAAGCTTACAACGAGCAGGATTTCAATCGACCAGTTACTCCAAAGGTTCACCAACGCATTTCCGACAAGTATCAGCGCATGAAAAATAATGTCCATCACCCATCCATCTCCAGCCATTGGGTGCTCCAATCAATCCTGCTTCTGCCTGCGCGAACCAAAATGAATGCATGTAAAATAATTGAAGTGATGGATCTATTGACAGTTAATGATAGCTAGAGAGCACGTACTTACACTCCTACAGAGGTAGCAATGGCAGAGAGATCGATTGCTCAACATGCAATTAGTTGTCTCGCAAGTTGCGAGTACCTAGCTACTAATAAGGAATAGCAACAAGCTAACTATCTACCTATAGTTAATTCAAATAGATTAAGAAGCAGTAGATTAATGTATAAAGGACACGACAAATGTATAAAGGAATCATGGCATCTAGCAGGTTGCTAGCTAAATATCTACGTATAGTTAATTCAAATAAATTAAGAAACAGTAGATTAATGTATAAAGGACACGACAAATGTATAAAGGAGTCATGGCATCTAGCAGGTTGCTAGCTACCTAGCTACCTAACTTTGTTAGATTATATACATATTCCTTTAGCAAGCCTACTGTCTTTAGAGACAATTTGTTGGTATTTAAGTAGCTACGAATCCAGCACAATGACGCAGGTAGATATTGTATATCAACCTCCACATCCAAATAGAGTTGTATTCGTCCTGGGATTGTAATATCTACTACCTTATATATGGTTAATCTGCATCGATGAAAATATGTGATGTATCTCCTTTTTCTTTGATTAATCATTAATGTCACAAACTCCAGCATCTCAAAGCGAAATCATTCTTGGGGTAAAAACAATTATAGGACCCCTCCGAGAAATTTGGTTTTGGCGGTTCCCGAAATAAAAACCGGAAAATCTCGTCTGAAATATTCAAAATGCTACGCAAAATTCAAAAACCGAGATATGCACAAACAAAAACACACGCGAGTCGGATTGAATAAGCAAGGATGAAGCAAAAGCAAAACCTGAATAAGCACAAAGGCTTAATGAGCGAGTGTCGGACCCGGATTTTGTAATCCGGAATCCTCTGTGAAAAATACTGTGCTATTCACTGGATCAGTAGATAACGCTCACAGAATACATTGCTGAATCAATTCATACATCGCGTAGACCGAACCATTCATTAATACAAGCATCAGAGTTCAAATAGACCACATCGGGTCGAGTTTACAATAGGGCCGACCAGGCCAAATCAGTCATTACAAAACATCGAATACGATAACGGAAGCAAAAAGGTAGAGCAGTCTCCCCACACGGAAACGACTGGGGTATCCTGTGTACGACCGATATTAGCCAAAGGCTTGGATAATATAGGGTGTACACAAGTACCGGCAGAGCCAACTAGACTGAGGCGAGATCCAGACTAAAGAACTATGCTACTCTTCTTCATTTCCTTGCTCCTCGGCGTCCAGGTCCTCGTAGTAGTTGTAATCTCCATGATCCACGGGATTCTGAGGGTTGGGGGAAAGAGCGAGGGTGAGCACAACTTCCGTGCTCACAAGCCGACACACAAAATGCAATAATATACATGCAAGGCTTATCAAGGTTGGCTCGGGTTCTTTTATTTGCGCAAAGCAATATTTTTAAATACCAATATTAAAAAGTCCTATCACTTAGCATTTTAACCAAACTGTATTTTATTAAAGAGATTAATTATGCAATATTTATAACAGCGGAGGCTACCTTCACCTTATGCTTATTTTTTACGGTGGTTACATTGTCGGACCCGGATTTTCCAATCCGAATCCTCTCAGAAAACGCCACTATTCCTCGATCGAGATAGCACTCACAGGCATTGCTGAATCATTCATACATGGCGTGAATTCAAGTATCAATATTACAAACAACAGAGTGACATAGACCACGTCGGGTCGAGTTTTACAACAAAATGATCGGGCCAAATTGATTACAATACGAACACCGAATGCGATAGCGAAGCAAAGGGTAGAGCTCATCTCTTCACGAGTAAGCGATCGGGCAACTCAGGTAATGCATCGATATTACCCAAGGACCCGGATAATATCGGTTGTACGCAAGTACCAACGAGTCAACTTAGACTGCGCCGAGGCCTAGACTACAGATCCTAGACTACTCCTCGTCGTTTCCTTGTCCATCAACTCCTGGTTCCTCGTAGTAAGCATAGTCTCCTCCATCGTCATCCAAGGGTTTGGGAGAGCGAGGATGAGCACAACTACCGTGCTCATGAGCCAATACACAATGCAATGATATACATGCAAGGCTTACAAGGATGGCTCGGTTCTTTTATTTGCGAAAGCAATACTTTTAAATATCATAAGTACAAATTCCTAGCACTTAGCATTTTTAACAAACTTCATTTTAGTTAAAGAGAGAAATTGTGCAATATTTATATTAGCAGAGGTTACCTCCACCTTCATGCTTATTTTGATTGTGGTTACATCCACCACTAAACGACACTGGGTACAAAGACCCAGGAAATAACCAATCGCAGGGCTAGGTGAGCCCGCCACAATTTTCATACCACCCACAAAGGAAATTTTTTTAAACAGAACTAACTCAAGTTAAGTTCCCATGTCCGCCTTTGACCGTAGGCACGGCTGTTTAAACAGTTTATAACTCTGCAGAGATTGTACACTTTACCCACAAGAGACAATTAACTCGTTGCCCTACACGATTCCGTAGTCGTGTAGTCGAGAGGTTGTCACAATAACTTTTCTAAATATCTCGCCTCTTCCTCGTCTCACCCATATGGGGTTATGCCCATACGTTGCGCGGGATGTCCACCTCGGCGATCGGGCGTGGCGTGGCTACACCTCGATCGGCGAACTTCACCCTTGACTCGGTGTCCCATCCAAGCCCGACATACCCGTGAGCTTGTGCCTCCTTTAACCCTCCAAAGAGATGATTTTCAGGATTTGATAAATGTACTAAGCCAAGTCGCAGCTTTGTTGCGCACTTGTGGTTGTACTTGTTATACATGTGAGGTCGTGACAAGATTAAGTCCTTAGGGTTGTCCGGACGGCTCAACCACATTCCCACCATTCTCGTGCTACATCCGCACTCCACCATCTTACCATCCGTCGGCATTGGTATTAGCGATTTAGGGTTTTGAGATGTAAAATACAACAATTCAACCATCTCGGTCATTTACCCGCAATGACCGCCCAAATCATTTTATGCTTGAAATGATGATGATTAGGACATTTTAATGTCCCTGGTATTTAACAAGTCTAGCATGTCGCTTAAGTACAACCTATAGCTAGTATTACCATATAGTTACTAGGTGACAATGGAAATAGGGATTCAAGTTGTCAAGGATGACATAATAATTAATTATTCAACCAATGGGTATTAACTACCTTAAGCTTTAACATACATTTGATTAAAGAATTAAAGCATGCAATTTGCTATTTTAAAGGAATATAATTTGCATAAAATGTAGGCTCAATATGATCAAAGTATTGACTCGCCTTGGTTGTAGGGAGAGTCCGAGTAGTCTTGTCCTTGATCGACGTGGAGGTCTCCTGCCTCCAAATCTACGCGGCGAGGTACCTAAAAAATAAACGACAGGCAACGAGAGCTATTAAATACACAAGTATACACAAATGAACTCCAAATTGAACAAGACCTATGCCATTAGCAAGATCTTGATTTTAGAAATTTTTAGAAGTTTATTTCATAATTTTTGGAGCTAAAATGGGGGAGTTAAATAATTTTGAAGTCTCACTTTTAAAAAAATAGAAAAGGAAATTGAAAAACCAAATAAAAAGAAAACCGCACTGGCCCACAGTAGAAAACGGCCCGCCCACCACGGGCCGAAAACAGCAGCAGCGCACGCGCGCGCGCCCACGCTGGTGCGGCGCGGCCAGCGCGCGCCTCAAAAGGGAGGAGGGGTGCGGGGAGGGTTTGGGCGGCGGCGTGGAGGAGGAAGGGGAGAGGCGGCGGCCGGAGGGGAAGAGGAGGCGGCGGGGCGACGCCGAACCGAGGGGGCCGGAGCTCACGGCGATGGCAACGGGGAGGACGGCGGCGACGACGACGACTACGGAGGCGACGACGGCGGCGCAACGGCGAGGTAGGCCGGTTCCTTCTTCCTCTCCTTTTCTTCTTGCTCGGGTTTCTTTGCCGTGGGGTGAAAGGAGGAGGAGGAGAAGAAGGGAGCGCCGGGTTTAATGCCGACGCGAGAGATCGGGGAGAGGGGTCCGGCGAGGAGAAGGACGGGCGTGCGGCGATGGTGATGATGACGCTCGGGCGTGCGCGGGGAGGCGACAGGCCTAGGGCGCCGGAGAGGTGGCGTGTGCGCGGCGAAGTCGCAGCGCACGCGAGCGAGGAGGTTCGGTAGGGGGGGGGTCCGGCGGGCGTTGACGGGAGGAGAACGGAGGGGGCCCGGCGAGGGTTGACCCGGGAAGGGGGCAAAAAGGGGCTTCACAAATCCTACCCACCTTAAACGGAATCTCGACCCCGAGATTCGAGCTGCCCCGAGAACGAGGACGGAAAATCCGGCTTGTTGATCTTCTCGCTCCCAGGTGGCTTCTTTGGCTGAGTGATGGCTCCACTGAACCTTGCAAAGGCGGATGACTTGACGTCTTGTCCGCTTCTCGACGACATCGAGGATCTGGATCGGGCGCTCCGGATAAGTCAAATCCTTATCAAGTGCGATGGCTTCGACAGGAGTCTGCTCTTCGGGTACTCTGAGACATTTCTTTAGTTGAGAGACATGGAACACGTTGTGGACGTCTGACAAACTTCCAGGTAGCTCTAGCTGATAGGCAACTTCTCCACGCTTAGCGGTGATCGGGAACGGGCCTATGTATCTTGGTGCGAGCTTGCCTTTAACTTTGAATCTTCGGGTTCCACGAAGTGGCGATACCTTGAGATACACAGCATCTCCAACTTCGAAGGTTAAGTCTCTTCGACGGTTGTCGGCATAACTCTTCTGTCTAGACTCGAGTCGCTTGAAGGCGATCTCTCGATTAGTCGAACTTTCTCTTGACTTGCTTGAGAGTATCTGGTCCAAGACATATCCTCACTGATTCGACCAATGCAGAGGAGTTCGCATTTTCTTCCATAGAGTGCTTCAAATGGGGACATTTTCAAACTTGACGATAACTATTATTGTATGCAAACTCGGCATACGGTAGACATTTTTCCCGTCTCACTGTAAACTCCAAAGCACAAGCTCAAGCATGTCTTCTAGGATTTGATTTGTTCTTTCCGTCGACCATCGGTCTGCGGATGATAGGTCAGGCCAAGGTAAGGTGTGTTCCAAGGGCATCATGCAAACTAGCCTAAATGCGAGGTAAATTGAGAACCTCGATCGGAGACTATTCTCTTGGGTACTCCATGCAAACACACGATACGAGCCATGTACATTTCGGCTAACTTGTCTCCTTTGTAGGTTGTCTTCACAGGGGATGAAGTGGGCGACTTTAGTCAATCATCAACTATAACCCATACCGAGTCACATCCGGACTTAGTTCGAGGTAGACCGTAATGAAATCCATTCGATTTCTTCCCATTTCCACCGAGGATCTGTAAGGGTTGTAGTAATCCGGCTGGTCTTTGATGTTCACCTTGATTCGACATACATCACAACAAGCTACATACTCGGCGATATCTCTTTTCATTCGTGGCCACCAATACAAAATCTTCATGTCTTGGTACATCTTGGTGCTGCCTGGGTGCAGGGTGTAAGCAGAACTGTGAGCTTCCTTTAGAATCAGATCTTTGAGTTCCTTCTGGTGGGGAACAAAGAGACGTTTCCCATACCATAGGATTCCCCACGATCTTCTCGACATCTTGGGGCCTTTCCTTTGCCATGAGATGCTTGAATCTCGGACTCGAGATGTCCTTCTTGAGCGGCCTTGATCTGCTCTTCTAGAGTGGGATGGGCCTCTACAGTGGCTAGTGTGCCTTGCTCTATTAACTCAAGGTTGAGGGCTTCAAATTCCTTGCAGAGCTCAGGTTGGTGTTCTTGAATCATGACATTCTGCGAGTAGGGATTTACGGCAATGCATCAAGAACTACATTAGCCTTTCGTGATGATAATGGACATCCAAGTTATAATCCTTTATTAATTCCAACCATCTTCTTTGTCGGAGGTTGAGGTCCGATTGGGTGAAAATGTACTTGAGACTCTTGTGGTGCTGTGTAGATATTACAATGATTTCCAATCAAGTAATGCCGTAAATTTTTAAGGCATGCACTCTCGCTGCTAACTCCAAATCATGAGTTGGATAATTGTCTTCGTGCGGACGGAGTTGTCTGGAAGCATAAGCTACAACTTTTCCTCCTTGCATGAGTACGCAACCAAGACCTTGGCGCGATGCATCACAATAGACTTCGAAGTCTTGATGTATATCTGGCAGGATCAATACTGGTGCAGAAGTTAACTTCTTCTTCAATTCTTGGAAACTCTTTTCACAAGCTTCTGTCCAATCATACTTCTTTTCCTTTTTAAGCAGATGGGTCATCGGTTTGGAAAGCTTGGAGAATCCTTCAATGAAGCGTCTGTAGTATCCGGCCAAGCCGAGAAAACTACGCACTTCCGTCACCGATGTGGGTTGTTTCCATTCCATTACAGCTGCTACCTTGGATGGATCAACTGCGATTCCTCCAGCGGATACAATGTGTCCGAGGAAACTGATTTCATGAAGCCAAAATTCACATTTCTCAGACTTGGCATAAAGATGATTCTCTTTAAGCTTTTCTAAGACCAATTGCAAGTGTTCAGAATGTTCTTCATCGGTCTTTGAATAGATCAAGATGTCGTCTATGAACACGACAACAAACTTGTCTAAGTATTCCATGAATACTTTGTTCATGAGGTTCATGAAGTAGGCTGGCGCATTGGTCAAGCCAAACGGCATGACGGTGAACTCATACAGCCATACCGGTGGTAAAGCCGTCTTAGGAATATCCTCATTCCCGATCTTAAGTTGATGGTATCCTGACCTCAGGTCTATCTTGGAGAAAACTGATGCTCCTGTCAACTGATCGAACAGGTCATCGATGCGAGGTAAGGGATACTTGTTCTTGATGGTCACATCATTGAGTGCTCTGTAGTCCACACATAATCTGGCGGTGCCATCTTTCTTCTTCACAAAGAGAACTGGCGAACCCCAGGGAGAAGAACTAGGTCTAACGAAACCTTTGTCTTGCAAGTCTTCAATTTGTGTCTTAAGTTCTTCAAGTTCGTCAGCGGCCATTCTGTATGGTCTCTTAGCAATTGGGGCGGTCCCTGGCTTCAAGTTGATGACAAACTCAACATCTCTGTCTGGTGGCATGCCTGGTAATTCTTCTGGGAAGACATCGGGGTAAGCTTGAACTACAGGCGTTGTCTCTAGGGACAACTTTCCAAGGTGGTGGATTGTTCTATTCCAAGGAGAGGAACGATCCACACTAACTCTTATTGTGGTCTCTGGGTTCTTGGTGAGTACCACTTTCCTGTTGGCACAATCTATCAATCCCTGATATTTGGCCAACCAATCCATCCCTAGGATGATATCCAGCGTTTGAGATTCTAGCACCAGAAGGTTTGCTAGGAATCCGGAATGTTCCATAGCAATTTCTACCCTGGGACTGACTGAGGTAGCACAAAGGGGTCCCCCGGGTGAGCTAAGTACCACGGGTTTCTTTAACTTATAGGTTGGCAACTTAAGCCTTTCGACAAACTTTCTTGAAATAAAAGAGTGCGAAGCTCCGTAATCAAACAAAACTTGTGCGGGTATCGAATTAACAGGAACGCACCATTAGTACTCTGAGGCACCTTGAGCTTCCTCACCGTGACGTGGTTCACACGCCATGGCTTTGTGTTGGTGTAGACCTTGATGCCCGTGGAAGTCCGGTGACTCTTGCTTGGGGCCGGGTCCCGCCTTGAACCGGTGTTACTCTGTGTTGAGCCTTGCCGGAGCATTCGACGGGTAGGACAACGATTGGCGAAGTGTCCTTTTCTCCACAAGCGAAGCGATGGAGGTTCGCCTTGGGTTGATCGCCGCTTGGTTGCCGGCGGGCGGAGAGCACCGAATCCACTTCCTTGGGGACGCGGGGTGGAAACTTGAGTTTTCTGAGAGGAGGCTGCAGATGATCTGAAAGATGAGCTGCCTTGGAATGTAGGCTTCTGGGGAAAGCTACCTTGTGGCCTCTGAAATGACATCTTCCTTTGCGCTAATCTCCATGATCTTCTTCTCATTTTCACAAATGAGGGCTTTATTAACTAATCTTTGGAAGCTAGAGTAATCATGGAGGATAAGCTGTCCTCTCATGTCCTCACGCATTCCTTCAACAAAGCGGTCGATTTTCTCTTCTTCATCCGCTACATCATTGGGGGCGTAGCGAGCAAGCTGGTTAAACCTAGTTAGATACTCATTTACTGACATCTGACCCTGCTTGAGAGCTCTGAATTCATTCTTCTTCAATCTCATTGTCCCACTGCTACGAAGTTGGCCCCGAAAGCGGCTTTGAATTCCTCCCAGAGAATCGGCTGCCATGCGGGTTCAACTTCACTTGTTGTATTTCGCAACTTCTTCTATGCGGCGCAGGGTAGCGGGATCTTGTGGGGCTCCAATCGTAGATGCTACGACTTCCGCTATTCCGGCTTCTTCTTCCTCTAGATTCTCATCACCTCGGGCGGCGAGGTAATTCTCCCACCAGGCAGCGGCGGCGCCTTTCAGCTGATGGGTGGCGAAATCCACCTTGTCTTCATTTGAGCAGCGGGCAAGACGGAGTTTCTTCTCAGTGTCCCTGAGCCAGTCTTCAGCTTCTAGCGGTTCATTGGCCGCAGCAAAGGTGAGGGGTCGGGTCCTGAGAAAATCTGCCAGCTTGGAGTTGCGACTGGCTGGTCCAGTCTGCTGATTGTTTAGTAACGCCTGAAGAATCTGAGTCTGCTGAAACATGACTTGGGTCATTGTCGGGTTTGCTGGTGGTGGAGGAGGCGCTCGCCTCGGCCTTGGCCACGACCACGGCCACGGCCTCTTCCTCGGCCTGCGGCGAAGGCTCCACGGACCGGGGCGGCAGCTCTTCTTGGCGGCATCCTGAAGAAACTCTGAAGCTTAGAACTAGAGGGAGTATATGAGGGTTCACTAGCCCTCTAAGGCACACACAGACAAGAACAAAACCAACAAAAGAACAAAGCAAGTACAATACAAAGCCTAGAGCGGCTACACTATAATAAGGGGGTTAAGTGTTACATGACTCTCGAACAAAGCTTATACACTAAGCTAAGTCATGACACAGAATACAAACACATCGTCTACAAAAGAAGGAACAAAAGTGCTTGCAACCCAAAGATCGCCAAAGAAGCAATCGCTAGCTAACCTAAACTAATCGGACAATGCTTTCACGGGACCCGACCACAAAGCGATCTGATTGCGGGAGCGAACGAACGAACGGCTCGATCAAGCTCGCGAACGGGAGCAGAACGTGAACGGCCGAGGTGGCGCCCACGATCGACTCGTCAAACCCGGGCGGTGGATCGGGCTGCGCCCACGGCCGGGCTCTCTAGGCGACGGCCGACGGCGGCGGCGCACCGCTGCGTGCCGTGAGTCGAGACGGGTCCTCTGGCGGGAACGCCGGCTCGGCACCGGGAGGACGGGCGACGATAGGTGCAACCGGGCCGGGCGACCGTAGCGGCGGCTCGAGGCGTGCCAACTCGCAAGAGCGCGCCCTCTCTGTCTTCAGAGTGGAGTGAGCTTCATCACTCCGATCATGTTGTTCGGCGGTGTGTCCGGAGTGGGCATAGCCGCCGTGAGGAGTGTCCGGTCGCCGATCTCATCCATGGCAGCGTGATGGTGGCGATCATCGCTGCGTAGCCGGACTCGCTGCGTCAGCGAGGGTCGCTGCGTCTCGTGTCGAAAATTGCCGGGACACGCCTCGCCCGGGAGGTACGGGTAGAAGCGTAAGGTGACCTCGAAGAGATCCTCGCACTTCCAACACAAGCGGGTGGAAGCGACGCGCGCGCGGCCCCGAATGGCGCCGTGGCGGCTACGCCGGTGCCTCGGCCCAAGAGGAAGGAAGTGAACTCGCCAACCTCGGCGGAGAGGTACACCTCCATCGCCCAGACTCGCGGGTCGATCCTCGCCATCCTACCACGGAACGTAGGCTGACGGGAAAACCAAGGTACAAAGATCACCGGCGAAGTATGTCCGCTGAAGCCTCCTCGTTCTCTCCGTGAACGAGGAGGTCCCATGGGCCATCCGACGACGGGTAGCTATCTACAAATTTTGAAAACAAGAGGAGGTCAGACAAGGTAAAACTCAAGTGAAATAAGGATAAGTACAGACTAGGAGTGAAGAGTAGAAGCAATAAATACTCTATATTTTTAGCAAAGCTTTTTCTTAGATTTGAAAATAAGATCCAAGTCCTTAGGCAACGACCAATCTAACTAAGACCCTACATCGTATGCTCGATACCCACTCTGCTGACCCGGATTTTCCAATCCGAATCCTTCGTGAAAACGCTGCTATTCCTCGGATCGATGATAGCACTCACGTGCATTGCTGAATCATTCATACATGGCGTGAATTAAAGTATCAATATTACAAACAACAGAGTGACATAGACCACGTCTGGTCGAAGTTTACAACAGGCGATCAAAGCCAAATTGATTACAATACGTAACACCAATGCGATAGCGGAAGCAAAGGGTAGAGCTCATCTCTTCACAGCAAGCGATCGGGCAACTTGGTATGCATCGATATTACCCAAGGACCGGATAATATCGGTTGTGCGCAAGTACCAACGAGTCAACTTAGATCGCGCGAGGCCTAGACTACAGATCCTAGACTACTCCTCGTCGCTTCCTTGTCCATCAACCGGTTCCTCGTAGTAAGCATAGTCTCCTCCATCGGCATCCCCGAAGGGTTTGGGGAGAGCGAGGATGAGCACAACTACTGTGCTCACGAGCCAATACACAATGCAATGATATACATGCAAGGCTTACAAGGATGGCTCGGTTCTTTTATTTGCGAAAGCAATACTTTTAAATATCATAAGTACAAATTCCTAGCACTTAGCACTTTTAACAAACTTCATTTTAGTTAAAGAGAGAAATTGTGCAATATTTATATTAGCAGAGGTTACCTCCACCTTCATGCTTATTTTGATTGTGGTTACATCCACCACTAAACGACACTGGGTACAAAGACCCAGGAAATAACCAATCGCAGGGCTAGGTGAGCCCGCCACAATTTTCATACCACCCACAAAGGAAATTTTTTTAAACAGAACTAACTCAAGTTAAGTTCCCATGTCCGCCTTTGACCGAGAAGCACGGCTGCTTAAAATGCTTTATAACTCTGCAGAGATTGTACACTTTACCCACAAGAGACAATTAACTCGTTGCCCTACACGATTCCGTAGTCGTGTAGTCGAGAGGTTGTCACAATAACTTTTCTAAATATCTCGCCCCTTCCCTCGTCTCACCCATATGGGGTTATGCCCATACGTTGCGCGGGATGTCCACCTCAGCGACTGGCGTAGCGTGGCTACACCTCAGCGACTGGCGAACTTCACCCTTGACTCGGTGTCCCATCCAAGCCCGACATACCCAGAGCTTGTGCCTCCTTTAACCCTCCAGTGAGATGATTTTCAGGATTTGATAAATGTACTAAGCCAAGTCGCAGTTTGTTGCAGACTTGTGGTTGTACTTGTTATACACAGGAGGTCGTGACAAGATTAAGTCCTTAGGGTTGTCTGGACGGCTCAACCACATTCCCACCATTCTCGTGCTACATCCGCACCCACCATCTTACCATCCGTCCAGACGGGGTATTAGCAGTTTAGGGTTTTTGAGATGTAAAATACAACAATTCAACCATCTCAGTCATTTACCCGCAATGACTGCCCAAATCATTTTATGCTTGAAATGATGATGATTAGGACATTTTAATGTCCCCGGTACTTAAGCAAGTCTAGCATGTCGCTTAAGTACAACCTATAGCTAGTATTACCATATAGTTACTAGGGTGACAATGGAAATAGGGATTCAAGTTGTCAAGGATGGCATAATAATTAATTATTCAACCAATGGGTATTAACTACCTTAAGCTTTAACATACATTTGATTAAAGAATTAAAGCATGCAATTTGCTATTTTAAAGGAATATAATTTGCATAAAATGTAGGCTCAATATGATCAAAGTATTGACTCGCCTTGGTTGTAGGGGAGAGAGTCCGAGTAGTCTTGTCCTTGATCGACGTGGAGGTCTCCTGCCTCCAAATCTACGCGCGAGGTACCGCAAAAATAAACGACAGTGCAACGAGCTATTAAATACACAAGTATACACAAATGAACTCCAAATTGAACAAGACCTATGCCATTAGCAAGATCTTGATTTTAGAAATTTTTAGAAGTTTATTTCAT
Source organism: Ampelocalamus luodianensis (assembly GCA_036346255.1). NCBI lineage: Eukaryota > Viridiplantae > Streptophyta > Magnoliopsida > Poales > Poaceae > Ampelocalamus > Ampelocalamus luodianensis. The sequence goes on from CM070623.1 coordinate 7,199,851, forward strand.
AATTTTTGAGCTAAAATGGGGAGTTAAATAATTTTGAAGTCTCACTTTTAAAAAAATAGAAAAGGAAATTGAAAACCAAATAAAAAGAAAACCGCATAATGGCCCACACCAAAACGGCCCGCCCACCACGGCCGAACACGCCACAAGCACGCGGCGCGCCCACGCTGGTGCAGATGCGCGGCATGCGCGGCCTCCTCAAAGGGGAGGGAGGGGTGCGGGAGGGTTTCGGGCGCGCGCGTGCGGAGGAAGGGGGAGAGCGGCGGCGCCGGAGGAAGAGGAGGCGGCTCGGGCGACGCCGGAACCGGAGGGGGCCCGGAGCTCACGGCGATGGCAACGGGGAGGACGGCGCGACGACGACGACTACGGAGGCGGCGGCGGCGGCGGCAACGGCGAGGTAGGCCGGTTCCTTCTTCCTCTCCTTTTCTTCTTGCTCGGGTTCTTTGCCGTGGGGTGAAAGGGGAGGAGGAGAAGAAGGAGGGCGCGGGTTTTAATGCCGACGCGAGAGAGATCGGGGAGGGGGTCCGGCGAGGAGAAGGACGGGCGTGCGGCGATGGTGATGATGACGCTCGGGCGTGCGCGGGGAGGCGGCAGAGCCTAGGGCGCCGGAGAGGTGGCGTGTGCGCGGCGAAGTCGCAGCGCACGCGAGCGAGGAGGTTCGGTAGGGGGGGGGTCCGGCGGGCGTTGACGGGAGGAGAACGGAGGGGGCCCCGGCGAGGGTTGACCCGGGAAGGGGGGGCAAAAAGGGGCTTCACATACATCCACCTATTATCAGCACTGGGTACGACTACCCAGGAAAAACCAAATCCAGGGTCACAACGACCCATCATATTTCATCCCACCCACAAAGGTTTTATAAATAGAACTAACTCATGTAAGTTCCTATGTCCGCTCTTGACCGTGGGCCCAGCTATTTGAGCAGTTTATTACACTCTGCAGAGGTTGTACACTTTACCCACAAGAGACAATCATCTTAACATATACACATGTTTCCGTAGACATGTGAGTCAAGGGGAGATCGTCACAAGGCTTTACATTGCATCCTCGAAGATTTGTTACATCCGCTGGGGTTTCACCCGAGAAGGGTTACGCTCAGATAGATCCGTCAACCCTTACCTGCACTCCTCTTGCCATACGACTTACGCCACATAGACCCGTAAGTCATACACCCCAACTCATAACCACAAAGGCTTATGGCGTAGCGGGTCATCTGCCTAGTGCAACTCATACTAACGGATACAAATTATTTAGCCAGGTCGACACCATTATAGACATGTGGTTGTACTGTTTTACATTGGGAGGTCATCACAGGATTAAATCCTTAGGGGCCATCTGGGCGGCTCATACCACATACCATCCACAAACCAACATTCCTTGGGCTGCATTAGCACCCACCAACATACCAGCCATCATACCATCCGCCCAGATGAGGTAAGCAATTTTTAGGGTTTTGAGAGGTAGGAAAATACATTAACACAACTATCTCAGTCATTTACATCCAATGACTGTGTAATACCCAAAAAGTTAAATCGGGAGAGAATAATTAAATCGGGAGAGAATAATTAAAATCGGTGGAATATTTCTTTTAGCAAAGCGATTGAACAGGAGAAAGAGGGGTTTTAATGTAATACTCCAATTTATTCTACGAAAGAAAGCGTTCAAAAGAGAAATTAGACATAAAAAAGGGGGGTTTCTGCAGTTTTTCGGCAACTTGGGCCTTGGGCCTTGGCCCAGGAGGCCCATGAGGGGTAGGCCACCAATAAAAGGAAGGGGCAAAACCCTAGATGCACTATAGCTACAGTGCCACCACACTGTAGCGCGGTTACTGTAGCACACCTCTCCTCCATGGTGGTGCCCCCCTCCGTTGGTGCCTCCCTTCTTCGCCGTCGGTGCTCCCTGCTGCCGATCAAGTGAAGAAAGGAGAGGAGATCAACTTCGTGGGGAGAGTTCATCATCTTGCTGCGATTCTACAAGGGTAACGTTGCGTGTTCTTCGTTGTTTGATACGTAATAGTTGCGGTTGATGTCGTTTGGTAGATTGATTTGCGTCGGTTTAATAGATTGCGTTCTGTCCAGATTATTGCGCGGTCAGTTTCGTGTGTTTAGAGGCCGAATTAGGAGTTTTGGTCTCCTAGAGTTATGTAGATAATGTTCTTAGCTTTCAGTGGCCGCCAAGAACACCAAAATCCGATTAACGGTTAGAAAGTTATGAATTGTTTAGTGCCGCTGTCTGGTTAATCTGTCAACATCCTGACAGTCTGTAGAAAACTGAGTTAATCTATTAGTTAAAGACGAAATCAGAGGATCTCAATATAACGAAAATTGTAGGTAATTTCCATACCTTTTTAGAGAGATAAAGAACGGAAGATTTGGACTTTCGTAGCAAAAGTTATGATGGTTTTAGTGTACTGTCCAGAGAAGCCGACGTGAAAATTGTTGTTCTGTAGTTTGGCTTGGTAGGGGCTGTAGATGGCATAATCAAAAGGGCTCCCCAACTAAGTTTATTTGGGTAATTTAATTACCTTTCCAGAAAGTCTGAGAACACCTCATTTGGACTCCTGAGCAGAAAGTTATGTATTTTAGAAGTTGGCTGTCCGCAGTGATCACCAAAGCGGTCGCTAGAAATTGGAAGATTGGAAAACGCTTGGGAGATTAGCGAGTTCTTTTGTGTTGTTATTTATGCTTTTGATCCAGTATGTTGGTATTAGATTGGGGTTATCTTTATGTTCAGGTGGGAGCGTGATCCCAGGGCAGCGCCCTCTTCGCGTCCACCGCTCGCACGTTGAGGCAAGTATTCGGTTATAGCATATCTATGCTTGTATGCTTTGAGAGTGTTTGTGTTTTGCTCGTAATAGCCATGCATGAATGTTAATGTGATGAGTTTCCATTTATCTTGATGAATGCTAGTTATAGTTAAAGTTGATGTTATTGTGATGAGTTCCAATTTTATCCCGGTGAATGCAAGTACTGATTGAGAGAATATGTATGAATGTTTGATAGAAGGTGCTAGTACTTTGATGCGTACTAACCATGCAAGGTTGATAGTGTGACATGTATGATTAAGGATGGTAAATATTTGAGATATGATTAATTATTATTCATGAAGGATTGTTCATGTTTGCTAGTATTATGAATATATGTGCTATTCATGGATACTAGAATGCTAAGAATGTCAATGATGAGGAATGCTAGAAGTATGAATAAGTTTATTCATGCACGCCGTTGTTGTGAATCCATATGTATGATGGTTTAAAGTTTTGTTCATGTGCATCATGCAATCATATTGGAGGATTGGTCACGTGGTGACTATGCATGTTGAGGTCCCGTCATGTAGATGACGGGCTTGAGGTCCCCACATTCGTGGAATGTGGGCAATGAATAAAGAGGTCCCCATCATAGAGATGATGGGCAAAGGTCCCTATACATGTGGTGTATAGGCTCTTGGTCCCTGTGCCAGAGGGCACAGGCAAGGGTATACATCGACGGATGTATACCCGCATTACCGTAAAATGCGAAAGAGATAAAGTTCAAAAGGTGCATTGCATTGATCGCATTCCATGAGTATGAAAGCTATGAGTAGTGTAACGTTATTGTGGATCATTGTTGCTATGCTTGTGTTCTTGTTTATAGTCTTGTTGATACTTGCTGAGTCTTTGGGCTCACCCTTGCTTTGATATGTTTTAGGTACAACTGGCAGGAACGACATGCATGAGAGGGAGTAGATGTTGGATGCACTCACTACCTCACGACCATAAGGCGTTTGCCATTTAATTACACATCAAGATTAAGTAAACTGTTTGAGAATCACTCATAGATGGTTTTGAGTATTTATGTTAATTGTGATAATGAGAATAGCAAGTCTGGATTTTGTTTATTCAATCATCTTGCAAGCTTGTGTAACCTTGATTATGAAGATATTGATAAGTGTCATGATTAATTGTTGGAACCTCGGTATTGTTGACTATACAAAGGAGGTTTTGCCGAAAATTTGTAATTGGTCTTAGTTTAGTTTAGTCTAATTTAATTTTAGTAGCATTCCAGGCTCAATGCTGAGATGGGGTGTTACAGACTGTCCAAAAACCATGTTCATTTTTAAAAGATGATGAATATGGTAGATAATACTCCGATACTTAAGCAAGGCTAACATGGTGCTTAAGTATAGCCTATAACTAGTATAGTTTCCATATAATTACTAGGGTAACAAGTATTTAAGGAAATTCAATTATCAAGGGATGGTGTATTAATAATTAAACATCAAATTGGCATTTAACTACCTTAGAGTTTTTAACATACATTTGCATAAGGAAATTAAAACATGCAGTTTGATATTTTAAAAGAACATAATTTGCATAAAATGTAGGTTCAATATGATCAAAGTGTTGACTCGCCTGGGTCTAGGGATAGGTGATCTTGATACTCTTGAGCTTGATCGAAGTGGAGGTCTCCTGCTTCTTCAAACTCTACGCGAACGATCATACCGAAAAAGAAACAAGCGAGCAAACAAAACCAAATAAGCGACAATAATCATCACACCGTCGACGGAGAACCGAGGCAGCGGCGATGGCTTTACCGAGGGGAGCTCAACCTGAGGACAGAGGGAGAGAATGGGTGATGGAGGACGCATCAGAGGTGCCTCGAGATGGTGTAAGAGAGGGGGATTTGACAGGGGCTCACCACACCGTCGCCGGAAAAGAAGGGGGCTCCAGCGGCTACAAACGGGGAAAAGTTTGATTCCGACGATTCTTGCGATGGAAAGCTAAAATTGGTTGAGGGGAAATCCTCCTTATGCTACAAGACACACGGTGACGCACTTAAACAAGCAAGAAGCTCACCGGGAGCAAAAATGGCACGACGGTGGCTTCAGGTGCGTGCTCTGGAGAAGGTGGTGGCGCTCCTCGAGCTCTCGGACCTACACACGAAGACAAGGGCTCAAATCGGCGCACAAAGGGCGGCGAAGGGAGAGAAACGAGGGGAAACCACGCGGAGGAGACTCACCTTAAAGGGGGGTCGAGATCTTGCCTCCCTTCCCTCGGTCACCGAGAGGGAAACTGAGAGGTTGAGGGCGAGGGAGACAGGGTTATAGTGCTCCAACATTCGGAATGGAAGCGGCGTTAGACAACGAAGCTCCAGGACAGGTCGGGAGGGGCGGTGCGGTCACGGAGGTGACGGAGTAGCTCAGAGCGGCGCGGCCGCGTGGCACAGGAGCTCTGCGCGAGTGTCAGCGCGAGGTTGATGACGCGACTGACGGGTGGGTCCGCAGAGTCAGCAACTCAGCGACACGCGAGAGGTCGAGCGAGTTGGGTTGGCGCGAGCCGCTTGATCGAGATCCAAGGGTCGACAACATGCGAGAGAATTTAAACCAGGCCGAAGCGATACGCGATCATGATCGTCGATGTTCCATCGGACGGCTGCATGCGACGGTGCAGTTAGTGGGTTAGACCGAGTCAGGTTGCGTGGGGCTCGGTCGGAGTCGGGTTTGGGCCTGATGAATAGTGAATTTCAGTTCTGTTTTATAAGGCTGAGAAGATAGGGAATTTTTAGAGGTATCTCCGAAGCTCCAAAAATTCTTAAATTTTTATGGGAACTTCCTGGGACAGAAAAACCTTTTGTAATTTTGCTAGGAATTTTCATGCATTACATTTTTCTCCAGAAAATTCACAAGTTGATGCCCTAGGGGTTTGACCAGAGTTTAAATTGGTTTGACTTGCTCTTTTGAAATAGCAAATAAAATCAAAAAAATGTGAGATTTTTCAGAGAGGTTGCTAGGATGGTCAAGATGATAGAAAAAATATTTCCAGAGGATGATCACAAGATTAGGTTTGAAAGTTTTTAATGACAACAACTTCCATACATGGTTCTTAGGAAATAGGAATTGCTGGGGGGGAATTCTAGAAAATTTTCAAATGACTTTATGAGGCATCAAAAGTTTTAATTTATCCTCATTTTCATACATTTGAAACATAAACCATTATTTCGGGATGTTACAAAAGTGATGGCGCGGTGACGTGCTGATGCGAAGAGCGGGCGTGAGGACGGCGGATGGCCATCTCTGTGCAGCTCTAGTGGAGTAGGCGCGAGGTGGGGGCGGCGAGGACGGTTAGGTGCGGGCGCATGCCCGGTGAAGAAAGAGAGAAAAAGAAGAAAGGGAGGGGCGCTAGGTCAAGGTGGGCCAAGCAAGAAGCTGGGCCGCACAGGGGCAATGGGCCAAAATTGGTTCGGTTGGTAGGGAAAACGGAGGGAAAAGAAAGGAGGGGAGGAAAGAAGAAAAGAAATGGGGAAAAATATTTAGGTCTCAATTTTCTTTAGTGCATGTTCTCACTTTAGACTTTTACTTCAGGAATTCTCATGGGATTCACTTGCATACGAACTTCGATTAGTTTTACTTTTATAGTTCTGGTTTTAGGGTTTTAGTTTTTTCACCACCCGCTATAGAGAAGAGAAGAAGAAGAAAAATATAGTTAAAACAACTCCCAAAAGGCATGCAAATAGGACAGCAACAAATAACACAAAATGTTTTTTTAAAAACCCGTATTTTTCTTCAGGAATTTTTGGGGTGTTACACTTGAAATGTGGACATTATGGTCGATACTTTCATTCTCATTATAGAAAGCACAATTTATAGTTTTGGCAATGCTTCTCTTAACGAGATTGTCCTTTGTCATCAACTTAACTTGCTATGAGAAGGCGGTGGTGGTTTCGGCCGGGGATGAGGAAGATGAAGTCCTCGGCGAGCTGCGGATGAGGAAATCCCAAATTAGTTGAGGGAAACGTAGAGGGTGTTCGGGAACGTGTTTTGACGCGAAAGGACGAGGAGATGCGCACCGGAGAGGGGACTGCGCACGGGCAGCACTCACGGCCAACGAACAGCGGCGGGTCTCCGAGCTCGAGGAGGAGGAAGATGGGGTGGGGTGTTAAGGCTTTTGAAGAGGAGAAGGAAGCGAGCGAGATGATGCGCTATAAATAGAGAGGAGAAGTGCGGGAGGGAGCGGCAACGTACACCGTAGTAGGAGGCACTTGTTGGCGGCCTCGTCACCCATGACTCCATGAGCGAGTGGAGGGGAGAGAGAGAGAGAGAGGAGGTGTACTAGGGAAGATGAACAGGAGGGCTAACCGGCGGGTGTGGGCCCAATGGTTAGTGGCTACGGCATGAGAGTAGAGAGGTAGCGGTTGGGCTGGTGGCTGTTTGCTAGGCCAAAGCTGAGTCGAAGGGAAGAAGAGGGTAGAAAGGGGGGAGATGGGCCGGTGCTAATGGATTTCGGCCCAAGAATTAATTTCGAATAATAAGGCTTCACAATTAATTTTTTACTGGAAATAGCTTGTGTTTGATTATTTAGAGGTCTTTGCCTCAATTGATTTCGAACACCTTTTGGAGTTAACCATTTTCATCTTGGGGTTTTTCGTAGTCTGGGATACTTGTCAAGTTATACAGAATTATTAATTTCAAAAGTTCATGTAAATTTGGTTTTTGGATCGTACGAAATTGTTTCATGTCTGAATTTTAACTAAAGGTTTTTTATAACTCTCGGAATGCAAGATTTTTTTTTTTTGAAATTCATGAAATTTATGCATTTTAAAATGAAAGTGAAAATCAGGATGTTTCGGCTTTGTGGTGCAAAGTGATACGGGGTGGCCCGATCTTCTCGAGTAGAACCGTGGATAAATAGTGCTTGACGACGAACAACACTCAGCTGTACACCACGCGCCAGTGCACGGACTTGCAGCTCTATGGATATTCGCCAACACGCACCGGGATGATCGCCGCTAGACCACGAGCGGAGATCGACAAGCCCTCAATTCCCAGCTGAAAAGCAAACTTGGCCTTGATTTACAGAACGAACAATGGATCGCCTAATTCTCGCATGAATTTCTTGTATGAAAAAACAAGCAATAACTTGTGTTCAATTCTATTATCAAAGTTGGTCTCTCCGAAAATACATTTTGCTAGCTAATTAAAGGCCCACGTAACTGGCCTAGGAGTTGCTCGGCAGGGGCTCCTATGATTTCCAAAACCTTGGCCAATTATTACCAAAAATAAAAACATGCCTAAATACTTCAAGTAAGATTCCTTTCTATGTGTCATTGCTTTCCTACGTGATTAGCTAAGTGCATGGCGCAGACATCTCCATACATCACGGCTGGTTCCTTTCCTTGTTGGCCAAAACATGATACGACAAATTTAATAGCCGAGAATCATGCCGTAGCTGCCCGGCTGCCTGGTTGACGACCTCGGCCTGTAGAATCGGGGCAGCACTGAGCCCATCTCCCATCTTCTTGCACTTGTGCTGGACTCGCCAATAGGCACAGTGGTGCCGACTCCTGTACCATCTGCGACAGCTTTGCTTCTCCGTTCTCAAACCTGAGAACAAGTAAAGTACAACTATTAGGTAGTATACAGCGCTCGCTAGAATTAATAATATGCTCTTTAAGAAACAAAGTCACCTGATCATGCATCTTCTTAGCTCGAGCTCGAGTGATAGGTCCAGGAGGCAAGTCTATTATAATATCGTTATCATTGGCTTGTGTAGAGGAAGAAGAAGATGGAGTGACAGGGATGCCCTCATCACAAAGTCTCACTTCAGTTGTTCTACCCAATCTCGTTTAGGGGTGAAAACGGATCGGATAGTTTCCAACCGATCCGGACGAAAACGGATTCAAATTGTCTCGGATCAGAAAAGAATGCAGTTTTTTTTTGTCGAAAACGAATATGAATATAGTAGCCCTATTATCCATCGAATACGGATTATCCTGATAATACGAAGGTCGGATATCCGGATTTCGTCCCAAAAGAGAAAAGGAGATTTTAATTGATTTCCAAATTTTAGAAAGTGCAACAAATCAAATAGCCTTTCAGAAAATAGCAAATAGAGTTCAAAAATTCTAGAAAAAATCACATAAATTCTTTGAATTATTTTTAACTTAATAAAATTAATTCCAACTTAAAGTTGGTTTTTATTTTTGCATATAAATTATTTTCAATTTTTGAAAAATAGGAAAAACCTTATTAAAATCCAAAAAAATTCAAGAAATTAAGTAAAATTTTCCTTTCACTTTAAATCCAATAAAATCCCAGAAAACTCAATAAATTTTATTTTTGACATTAAAAACTAGAAAATTAAATAATTAACTTTATTTTATTATTTTTTCTTTTTAACCAAGAAAACTCTTTTAAATCTCAGAAAATCCAATAAAATAATAAATTTATTAATATTATTTTGGTAACATACTTTGGGATGTTACATTCATTTGCGTATAGATTAACCATCCAGCCTGATCGATGTTAGTGCAAACTAAGTTTTATGTATGTAATAAACTAAGTGTGAATACGTGATGATTTGTGACTTTGTGAGTTATGGACTTATGAGCTGAATATGGTAAACTAAGTATTATTTTTGTGGTGAACTAGTTAATATAGCTTGCTAGTGCCAATGTTGTGTGCGGTTGCTGAAAATATGAACAATTCATGAATGTTTGCATTAAATAAACTAGTTATATATTTTTGTTAATTTTTGGCATACAATTTAAGGAGTTTTCATATTCCGAAAAATATCCGAGACCGTATTCGTTTCGATTCGTATTCGCTCTGTATTCGTATTCAATATTATTCGTATCTGTATCCGGGGTATTCATATTTGTATCCGAATCCAGAAAAATATATATAAAAACAAATATGACAGAGTCATTATCTGTCCGTATCCGATCCATTTTCACCCCTAATCTCGTCTCACTTCAGCTGCTCTGCCAGGGTCTAGTTGGTCGATCTTTGCGGCATCGAGGCCAGACACCTCAAACGTCTCCAGGAAGTCACGGCTGACCAAACAAGACAAGATTGGGAACGAGCAGTGAAGAGGCCCGAGACTTTTGCTGCTGAAAGGTGTGGATCCGTTGGAAAGCGAGAGGCCCGTGCGGGAGAAGAGGAAAAATCTGTGTACTCCCATGCTGAAGTCCTATAATGGAGAATGAGATGCTCTTTGCACAATTTCAAAACAAAAGGAAAATTAAGCATTAAGGTTGATAGATAGACACAAATGGCTGTCAAATCTCTTCGTTTCTTCTTCCTACAGTACGACATCTTGTTGCCTACCTCTTATCTGATTGAAATAAACCACATGGTAGGCCACGAATGCGACCCTAAACTTTTTAATAGTACCATTTAAGTGCAAAGCTTTCTTAATTATACCCACTAGGTCCATGCCACTATTTCCCACGGTGACCTACGAGTTGCAATCGAAAACAAATAGAGCATCTAAGCAGGTAGGAGTGGTATTTAAGCAAGAACTGAAGGTTAATTAGGGATTAAATAACATACTTGCACATATGTTTTGAGGACCTACGAAACAATCTTCTTACTCTTCTTGACAAACATCCCCAGATTCTTGGGCCTACTTGGATAAACCGGAAGCGAAACAGCTTTACTTTTTGGAGAAGGGAGAAGATAGACCAAGTACCGCGGGAGATGGAGGCTGCTACAACAGCGTGGCGTCGATCAACGGAGACAACAAGCTGGCGCAAGCACTTTATAACCTTTATTTCCTTTTAAGCTTTGAGCTTCACTGTATTGAGCGAAGAAGAGATAAGAACAGAGTGGAGCGCCCTCCTACTGCTGCTTCCTACACACCACGTTGCTTCTTTATATTTCACATCTTTTGTGGTTGTGTCGGATCCGGATTTCGTAATCCAGAATCCTCTGTGGAAATACTGCGCTATTCCCTGGATCAGTAGATAACGCTCACAGAATACATTCCTGAATCATTTCATGCATTGCGTAGACCGAACCATTCATTAATACAAGCATCAGAGTTCAAATAAACCACGTCGGTTCGAGTTTACAATAGGGCCGACCAGGCCAAATGAGTTCATTACAAAACATCGAGTACGATAGCAGAAGCAAAAGGGTAGAGCAAGTCTCTCCACAGGCAAGCGACTGGGGTACCATGTGTACGACCGATATTAGCCAATGGCTTGGATAGTATAGGATGTACACGAGTACCAACGGAGCCAACTAGACTGAGGCGAGACCCAGACTAAAGAACTATGCTACTCTTCTTCATTTCCTTGCTCCTTGGCGTCCAGGTCCTCGTAGTAAGTGTAATCTACATGATCTGCGGGTTCTGAGGGTTGGGGGAAAGAGCAAGGATGAGCACAACTTCCGTGCTCGCGAGCCAACACACACGGTATGCAATAATATACATGTAAGGCTTAACAAGGATGGCTCGGGTTCTTTTATTTGCGCAAAGCAATATTTTTAAATACCAATATTAGAAAGTCCTATCACTTAGCATTTCAATCAAATTGCATTTTATTAAAGAGATTATTTGTGCAATATTTATAACAGTAGAGGCTACCTCCACCTCATGCTTATTTTTGCTGGTGGTTACATCCACCTATTAACAACACTGGGTACAACTACCCAGGAAAAACCAAATCCATGGTCACAACGACCCATCACACTTTTATCCCACCCACAAAGGTTTTATAAATAGAACTAACTCATACAAGTTCCCATGTCCGCCCTTGACCGTGGGCACGGCTATTCGAACAGTTTATTACACTCTGCAGAGGTTGTACACTTTACCCACAAGCGACAATCATCTTGACATGTACACATGTTTCCGTAGGCATGTGAGTCAAGCAGAGATCGTCACAAGACCTTTACAATGCATCCCCAAGTATTTGTTACACCCGCTAAGGTTTCGCCTGAGAAGGGTTACGCTCACATAGACCCGTCAACCCTTACCCAGATCCCCTCTTGCGCCACACGGCTTACGCTCACATAGACCCGTAAGTCGTACACCCCAACTGATGAGGACATGACCTCTATGGATACAACTATATTTGCTATGTTTACTGTTCTAAGTACAAAAGCTCATACACTTCACTTAAATTATCAGGTGAGCTTGTTTTTAGGAGTGTATTTATATTATATGAACTATATGATTCTACCTAGTGATAATATATATATATATATGTGTGTGTGTGTGTGTGTGTGTGTGTGTGTGTGTGCAGCACCATGTTACTTTTGGTCCAAGACAAGCAAGCAGTTCGAGCTGGACCTGTTTTGGAATCCAATTCGACCTCCGGAATCAACCTGACAACAACAACTTAAAACAGGCATAACATTCACATAAGGAGTCCGTTGGAGGTCCACGAGTACTTGATTGAAAGCTTATTTCATCATCTTTCCAACGGATCTGGCCTCACCTCCAAATTCCTTCTGGACTGATCGCAATCATCAAAAGAAGACATCATATCACTTGTTTAGGCCAATCTGGGCTTTGTAATCATACTGAACTTGGCCCATCTGCCGGCGGCCCACCTGGGGGCATGATCACTGTTCACGTAAACAGTAACTACGAGTTTTAGTCCCACCCCACTATTTTTTTTAGATTTGTGGATCTTCCTCCCCTATATAAGGAGGCCACACCCCCTCTAGTTTTCTTAGATTTTGTTTAGTTAAAAGTTAGCCTTATTGCAACTTCGTGTATTGGCTTGTGTCGACTAGACCAACCATAATACCGCTTCAAAATCCCAACTCAATTCAATATTTCAATTCCTATTTGCAATTTCAGATTGCTTTATCTTTTTCTTGTGTGCTTCTTCGGTGTATGCAGGAATCGACCTTTGTGGTCAGGTCATCCGGGTATTCGTGCACGGTTGATAACGATCTATCAATCAGTTCATCGATTGCGTGGTTTTGAGCCTTGCGTGTTCGTAGCCAGGATCGTGAGAGTTGAGCGACGCCTACCGGACCTATCGTTCTCATCGAAAGATCAGGCCAACAATCGGACCTTCGGGTTCATCAGGTGGTATCAGAGCTACAGTTCTTCGGTGAGAAATCAGTACCCTTAGTAGTAGATTTTTTTTTCATACCTACAGTCCAGAAAATTGCCCCAATTTTTTTTGCATCTATCATCCATACCAAACCCCTTTGAGCTATTGTAATTTTCTTTTCGGTATTTTGCTTGTTGAATCGTTGGTTGCATCGTCATGTCTAGTTGCTGATTTCTAGTTCTAGTTATTGTCTAGTTAGTCTTTGTCTAGTTGCATCTCGTGTTTCCTTTGCGTCGCTTGATCGTTCTTTTAGGGTTCTTAGTTTTTGCATCTAAAACAGAAAATTCGTGGGTTAGAACTCCTCTAATCCGCACCAAAAATAGAAAATTCGTATTGTTGTTAATCCAAAAAAAAAAGAGAGAGGATTTCTGTGATCTTTTGGGAGAGTTGATGTTATTTGCGACTTATGGCAAATCCTAGGGTCGGCCAAATAGTAGAAGGAGAAAGAGGCAACCGCAAAAACAAAAGCCGCGGTAGAAAAAAAAAGAAGAAAATGAAAACGAAACGAAAAGTGCATAAAAATTAGTGGAGACATTCTACATATAGCCACAAGCTTTCATAAAAACATTCAGCAAGTTTGGCCCACGGAATCAAAAGATATAGTCATTTCAACATTGAACACGAGTCGGTTTCGAGTCCAAGTAGGATTCCGTTTCCAAGACACCTTCAGTAAAACGGGCATAACTTTTGCATACAGTGTCCATTTTTGACGTTCTTGTGCTCGTTTAGAAGCTAATGACGAGTCGCATCTTTTCTATCTAAGCCACTAGTTGACCTCCAGGTACCCCAAAATCAGTCATCTTCAACCCCGAATTCGCGTCGCAAGTTTTCGGTTTCTGTTTTTGCCGTTTCCTTTGATCTTCCTTTCGGAATTTGGAGTTCGCCTCAACTGGAAAGTTGTAGATATCGTCAAAACCTTTCAAACAAGCATATATAAGACATATAAAACTTTGTTTTTTCATCATTTGATACTAGCTATTATTTCTACTCAATCTAGAGGACTGTTTGCATTGCACCGATATTGCTGTCTTTTGTGCTCCACGTCGTGCGAACAATCTTGTGCCCTTTACAAAAGTTTGAGTAATTGGCTATCATATCTCCTAGCACTTGTTGTGAGGTTTTCCCTTGCTTGCATCAAGTCACATTGATTGTTGCGTGTGCGCATACACTTCTCTACATAGAGCTTTGATTAGCTAGCTTTGATTAGGCTAGGATCAACAACATTGGCTAGTACTTTGAACAATCTTTCAACTTGCATTAATTGATTTGATTATTGATGATCCTTGCTATCATATTGAAGCCTTCCAAGCTCCACTTCATACTAACTCAAAGAGTGTCATTCCTCACAATCGTTGGGCTAATTGCAGGTGAGAGTATCACGAACCAGCCACCGGTTGTACCACTTCCTTGCGGCATTGGTAAGAACTTGTAAGAACTTGGTATAAACTTGAGTGTGAGTGACTTGTTTTGAGCCTCCAGATCCTAGTAGTTGATAGGAACACATACTTGTGATTTGTTCCTTGTTTTCTACTAACAATGACAAAGTTGGTTGAATTTGGTAGATTACGATGTCATCGCAGTGATTTGAGCTCAAAGGAAAACAATTACCTGCATACATATTGCCACTCACTGCTGAGAGTACGTCATTGGACTACTTTCTATGGGTTACTATGTTGGAAAGCTATTTTGAAAGACAGGACCTTGATCCTTATGAGAAGATGACCATTGCAAGGATGGCACTAATCGGTGATGTTCAACATTGGTGGTCGAATCTGGAGTACCACTTCATGTACACATGGGAGCAGATGAAGAAGAAATTGCAACGTCGATTTGTACCTCCACCAACCACGATCCAAGCGAGTGCGACCTAAGGTAACGAAAATGCTAATATTGTTTTGGCTCCTACCCATCTCTAGATACCGCCGAGACGTTTGAAGAGATGAATGATGATCTAGCGCATCTTATGCCATTAGAGGAGAAGCGGTACCTACATTAGCCGATGAGGACGATAATGACAAAGGTATCGATTTGGTGCTACAAAGAGACTTAGAGCAACTTTGTGAGTATATACCGTTGTAGTGCAATCTTTGATATTCCTTGTGTTGACTTGAATGAACCATGTCTTGATCCGAATTCTCATAATTTTGCACATGTCGAATTAATTACACATAAGGAAGTACTTGATAGAATATCCCTTACTGATGCTTTGTGCTATATCATACTTAATGATCCAATTAGTATGGAATATGCTATGGAGAAGGTTTCTGAATTTTCATCTCTAAATTCTCTTTCTAGCACGTACACCTGCTATTTTAAATTAATTGGAGATTATGGTGTACACAATCAATTTCTGGTATATTGAATATGTATAACTTGTGATCACATGGATGAATTGAAGCTTACTGTTTTGGACAACAATTCTTGTGTGCTGAATCTTGTTCAATATGAGAGTCAAATAAAATTTAGTGCTTATCCCATGCCTATGTGTTCACCTTTTATTGCACCATCTAGTAAGGACAATCTGAATGAAGATGTTGAATTATGGAAGAACTTACAAATCTTTTCACCATTGCTAGATGAATTTGCTATTGCTCGTTTGACATATGATTATATGGGTGAATTTTGTTTGATTCCAAAAGTTGTAGATTTGCCCATATATGCTACCACTGCAAGTTTACAACTTCAGAGATTTGAATTGCATAAACGCTACACTTACATTTGCAAAACTAGTTGCAATAATTGTTGTGTGAGAACTTTTGTTTTGATCATTCACATATATGATTGTTGTTGTCTTCTAACATTAATTGTGCAACAACGAAGAACTGTTAAAACAAATGACATATGCATATATCATGCATACACTTTGGCTTCTTTGTTACCCTATTTTCAGCTTATCAAAAGCCGAGGACGGCTTTGTTTTCAAGAAAAGGAGGATGATGAGGACATGACCTCTATGGATACAACCATATTTGTTATGTTTACTGTTCTAAGTACAAGAGCTCGTACGCTTCACTTAAATTATCAGGTGAGCTTGTTTTTAGGAGTGTCTTTATATTATATGAACTATATGATGCTACCTAATGATGATATATATATATATATATATATATATATATATATATATATATATATGTGTGTGTGTGTGTGTGTGTGTGTGTGTGCAGCACCATGTCACTTTTGGTCCAAGACAAATAAGCAGTTCGAGTGAACTTGTTTTGGAATCCATTCGCCTCTGAATCAGCGACAA
This sequence comes from Ampelocalamus luodianensis, assembly GCA_036346255.1. NCBI lineage: Eukaryota > Viridiplantae > Streptophyta > Magnoliopsida > Poales > Poaceae > Ampelocalamus > Ampelocalamus luodianensis. The sequence continues at coordinate 7,215,922 of CM070623.1, forward strand.
CACCAACTTAAAACAGGCATAACATTCACATAAGGAGTCCGTTGGAGGTCCCCGAGTACTTGATTGAAAGCTTATTTTATCCTATTTCCAACGGATCCGGCCTCACCTCCAAATTCCTTCTGGACTGATCGCAATCATCAAAAGAAGACATCATATCACTTGTTTGGGCCAATCTGGGCTTTGTAATCATACTGAACTTGGCCCATTCGCGGCCCATTGGGCGTGGTTACTGTTCATGTGAACAGTAACCACGAGTTTTAGTCCCACCCTACTATTTCTTTTAGATTTGTGGCTCTTCCTCCCCTATATAAGGAGGCCACACCCCCTCTAGTTTTCTTGGATTTTGTTTAGTTAAAAGTTAGCCTTATTGCAACTTCGTGTATTGGCTTGTGTCGACTAGACCAACCATAATACCGCTTCAAAATCCCAACTCAATTCAATATTTCAATTCCTATTTGCAATTTCAGATTGCTTTATCTTTTTCTTGCGTGCTTCTTCGGTGTATGCAGGAATCGACCTTCGTGGTCAGGTCATCCGGGTATTCGTGCACGGTTGATAACGACTTGTCAATCAGTTCAGCGATTGCGTGGTTTTGAGCCTTGCGTGTTCGTAGCCAGGATCGTGAGAGTTGAGCGACGCCTACCGGACCTATCGTTCTCATCGAAAGATCGAGCCAACAATAGGACCTTCGGGTTCATCACCAACCCATAACCACGAAGGCTTATGGCGTAGCGAGTCATCTACCTGGTGCAACTCATACTAATGGATACAAATTATTTAGCCAGGTCGACACCATTATAGACATGTGGTTGTACTGTTTTACATTAGGAGGTCATCACAGGATTAAGTCTTTAGGGGCTATCTGGGCGGTTCATACCACATACCATCCACAACAAATATTCCTTGGGCTGCATTAGCGCCCACTAACATACCATCCATCATGCCATCCGCCCAGATGTGATAAGCAATTTTAGGGTTTTTAAGAGGTAGCAAAATACATCAACACAACCATCTCAGTCATTTACACCCAATGACTGCCCAAAATCATGTTCATTTTTAAAAGATGATGAATGGGGTAGATAATACCCCGATACTTAAGTAAAACTAGCATGACGCTTAAGTATAGCCTATAACTAGTATGGTTACCATATAATTACTAAGGTGACAAGGATTTAAGGCAAATCAATTATCAAAGGATGGTGTAGTAGTAATTAAACATCAAATTGGCATTTAACTACCTTAGGGTTTTTAACATACATTTTCATAAGGAAATTAAAGCATGCAAGTTGATATTTTAAAAGAACATAATTTGCATAAAATGTAGGTTCAATATGATCAAAGTGTTGACTCGCCTGGGTCTAGGGCTAGGTGATCTAGATACTCCTGAGCTTGATCGAAGTGGGGGTCTCTGGCTTCTCCGAACTCTACACGAACGATCGTACCGGAAAAGAAACAGACGAGCAAACAAAAACAAATAAGCGACAATAATCATCAAATGAACTCCAAAATAAACCAAACTAGCACCAACAGCAAGAACTTGATTTTAGAAATTTTTAGAAACAAACTTCAAAATTTTTGGAGTTAAAATGAGGGAGAAAAGGAATTTTAAAGCCTCTCTTTTGAAACCAAATAGAAAAAGAAAAAGAAAGGAAAAAGAAAAAGGTTGGCGGCGGCCCAAGGCATCAACGCTTCGGCCCGGCGCCAAATGGGCCAAGGCGCGCGCGGCCCGTGGAAGCCGGCGGCCACAAGAAAAGAAGGGGGGTGTTCGGCCCGAGACAGAAGAGAGAGGGGGAGACGGAGGGACGGCGCCGCACGGGGAGAAGAAGGCTCGGGGCGCGCGTCGACGAAGTGGAAGCGGTGAGGCGGTGGCGGTGGCGGCGCACGGGGAGAAGAAGGGCTCGATGCGCGCAGCTGGCTCAAGGTGAGTCCCTCGGACCTCTTTTGCTCAGTTTTCTTGCTCGAGGAGGAAAGGGGTGAGTGAGGAGGATTCGGCCGGAGGGGGGAGCTCGGTGCTTCAGCTTCTAGACTATGCAGCTTGTAGACGATCTCTGATCAATCGGACTTTATCTTCCGCTTGCTTGAGGGTATCTGGTCCGAAGATATAACCTTCTCCTGATTCTGACCAATGCAAGGGAGTTCTGCATTTTCTCCCATAGAGTGCTTCAAATGGGGACATCTTCAGACTGGATTGGTAACTGTTGTTGTAGGCGAATTCTACATACGGTAGACATCTCTGCCAGTCTACGTAAACTCTAAAGCAGAAGCTCGAAGCATATCTTCTAGAATCTGATTTACTCTTTCTGTCTGTCCATCAGTCTGTGGGTGATATGTTGTGCTAAAGTTTAAGTGAGTTCCAACTGCATCATGTAGACTAGCCCAGAATGCGAGGTAAACTGGGAACCTCGATCCGAGACTATCCTCTTGGGTACTCCATGCAGACATACGATACGAGCCATATATAACTCGGCTAATTTATCTCCCTTGTAGGTGGTCTTCACAGGGATAAAATGGGCAACTTTGGTTAATCTGTCAATTATGACCCATACGGAATCATATCCAGTCTTGGTTCTCGGCAGACCAGTAATGAAATCCATTCCAATTTCTTCCCACTTCCACTGAGGGATTTGCAGTGGTTGCAGCAATCCTGCAGGTCTCTGGTGTTCGGCTTTGATTCGTTGGCACACATCGCAACAAGCTACGAACTCAGCGATGTCTCTCTTCATTCGCTGCCACCAATATAGACTCTTCATATCCTGATACCTCTTGGTGCTGCCTGGGTGTAGGGTGTACGCTGAGCTATGGACTTCTCTTAGAATCAATTCTTTGAGCTCCTTTTGGTGGGGAACAAAGAGACGTTTCCCATACCATAGGATTCCTTGTTGGTCTTCAACCATCTTTGAGGCCTTTCCTTTGGCCATGAGATGTTTAAATTTCTGAACTCCAGGGTGTCCTTTCTGAGCGGTCTTGATTTGTTCTTCTAAGGTTGGTTGAACTTCCATAACTGCTAAAGTGCCTTGTTCTACTAACTCGAGGTTAAGGGCCTCTAATTCCTTGTAAAGCTCAGGTTGATACTCTTTAACCATAACATTATTGCAGTAGGACTTACGGCTTAATGCATCGGCCACTACATTAGCCTTTCCAAGATGGTAATGAACATCCAAGTTGTAATCCTTAATCAGTTCTAACCATCTTCTTTGTCGGAGGTTGAGGTCTGTTTGGGTGAAAATATACTTAAGACTCTTGTAGTCCGTATAGATATTACAATGATTTCTAATCAAGTAATGCCGCCAAATCTTTAGGGCATGCACTACGGCTGCTAACTCCAAATCATGAGTTGGATAGTTGTCTTCATGTGGGTGGAGTTGTTTGGAGGCATATGCTACGACTTTTCCTCCTTGCATAAGTACACAGCCAAGACCTTGGAGCGAAGCATCACAATAGACTTCAAAGTCCTTGTGTATGTCTGGCAAGACTAACACTGGTGCAGTGGTTAACTTCTTCATTAACTCTTGGAAACTATTTTCACAAGCTTCTGTCCATTCATACTTCTTTTCTTTCTTGAGCAGGTGGGTCATTGGTCTGGATAGTTTGGAGAATCCTTCAATGAAGCGTCTGTAGTATCCGGCCAATCCGAGAAAACTACGCACTTCGTTCACTGAGGTTGGTTGTTTCCATTCCAACACCGCTTCTACTTTGGATGGGTCAACTGCGACTCCTCCAGCGGATACAATATGTTCGAGGAAACTGATCTCTTGAAGCCAAAATTCACACTTGCTGTACTTGACATACAGCTGATGTTCTTTAAGCTTCTCCAGTACCAAATGTAGATGTTCAGCATGTTCCTCATTAGTCTTGGAGTAGATTAAGATGTCGTCTATGAACACAACAACAAACTTATCCAGGTATTCCATGAATACTTTGTTCATAAGGTTCATGAAGTAGGCTGGTGCATTTGTCAAGCCAAACGACATAACCATAAACTCATTGAAGCCATACCGGGTGGTAAAAGCTGTTTTAGGGATGTCCTCAGCCCTGATCTTAAGCTGATGGTATCCTGACCTTAGGTCTATCTTGGAGAACACTGCTGCTCCTGACAGATGATCGAATAGATCATCAATGCGGGGCAAGGGATACTTATTCTTAATGGTCACCTCATTAAGGGCTTGGTAATCCACACATAATATGGCGGTGCCATCCTTTTTCTTTACAAAAAGTACTGGCGAACCCTAGGGGGATGAGCTAGGTCTAATGAATCCTTTTTCCTGTAATTCTTCCATCTGTGTCTTAAGCTCTTCAAGCTCATCGACGACCATCCTATATGGTCTCTTGGCAATTGGGGATGTTCCTGGCTTTAGGTTGATCACAAATTCGATGTCTCTGTCTGGTGGCATGCTAGGCAATTCTTCTGAAGAAAAACCTCCGGGTAATCTTGAACTACAGGTGTTGTCTCCAGAGATACCTTCTCGAGGTTATGGATCGTACGATCCAAACCTGAGGAGCGGTCTACATTAACCTTTATTGTGATGCCCGGGTCTTTGGTGAGTACCACATTTCTGTTGGCACAATCTATCATACCTTGGTATCGGGCCAACCAATCCATCCCTAAGATGATGTCCAGTGTTTGGGACTAAAGCACTAAGAGGTTTGCTAGGAATTCGGAATTTTCCATAGCAATCTCTACTCGGGGACTTACTGAGATAGCAAATAAGGGTCTCCCGGGTGAACTAAGTACCGCGGGTTTTCTTTAATTTAAAGGTTGGCAATTTCAGCCGTACAACCGACTTCTTTGATACAAAAGGGTGCGAAGCTCTAGCATAACATGCACTGGTACTGATTTAACAGGAACATAATCATTAGTATTCTGGACACTTCTGTGTAGTCTAGCTACCCACCTTAAAAAGAAGGGTGCTCGGTGCTAGTTGCCTTTGCCAACTTCGTTCATAATGAGTCTCACGGCGGCTTGAGAACTTGTCCTTTGGAACTCGGCTGCCTTGGTTAGTAACAGGCGAGGAGCATCCTTGGGGCAGTGATCTTGTCCTTCGTAGAGAAAACATGTAACTTTACTCATCGGGCATTCACCTAGCTGGTGATCCTCCTCGCGGTTGGGGCAGTTTACGTGGCATTGGTTTGCCTGATGTCCTTTTTCTCCACAATGCGTGCATGCTACTTGGTTCATGGGACAGTTGTCTGGCTGATGGTGTTCCTTACAGCAGGGATGGTAGGGAACTGGGAATGTGTAGGAACAGTGTCCAGTTTGTCCACATGTGAAGCACGCTCTTCTTACGACTTGTCGTATTGGAGGATATAATTGGGAGACATGTCCTAGTTTGCCACATTCCAGGCATAAGGCATTTGGCAAAGCTTCTGGGTCTGGTTAGGAAACTTCGGTATGCACAGCTTGCTCCTTACTGGGGCTCTTGATAAATTCTTCTTCGCTGAGGCAGAGATTGGTGGTTATGGCTTTTCTTGTTGGTCCTTCAAGATTTCGTTGGGGACATCTGTTCATATGGTGTCCTAAGTTGTTGCAACGGAAACATTTAATTTCCTTGCCTTGCTTCCTCTGGGGGTATCTGTTGGCGTAGTGTCCAGTATTTCTGCAATAGAAGCAAGTGATAGCCTTTTTGGGTTCTTCCGGTGTAGTGGCATGGGTGTCTTCATTGTGACGGTTTTTCTTGGGTGATCCTCTAGGTTGACGGGTGGCAAAGTCCACTTTGTCATCCTCCGCACATCGTGCAAGACGAAACCTCTTCTCCGTATCGTGATGCCAATCCTCAGCTTCTAAATGTTCTCTTGTGGATGAGAAGGTTGGAGGTCTTGTTCTGAGAAAAACTGCCAACTCAGGGTTGCAACTTGCTGCTCCATCCTGCTGACTAGCTAGCATAGTTTGGAGAATCTGAATCAGCTGGACCACGGGCGGTACGATGGCGGTGGGGAAGGTAGATCCTAACCACGACCACAACCACGGTCATGACCACGGCCTGCTGCAAAGGCACCACGGCTTGGGGCGGCGGCTCTCTTGGGTGCCCTCTGAAGAACAACCTAGGCTTAGGTCTAGAGGAGATATATGAGGGTTACTAGCCCTCTAAGGCACACAGAAGAACTTAAACCAAATGAGAAAAACAAATCAAGTGCAATACAAAGCCTGCAACGGCTGCAATTATATTAAGGGGGTTAAGTGTTACATGACTCCTGAAACATAGCATATAGGCTATGCCGAGCCACAAACAGATACAAACACAACGTCTACAAAAGACAAAGCGCATGCAACCAAAAGACTACCTAGCAAGCACTACTAGCTAACCTACACTAAGCGACTACACCAACACGGCGGCGAAGATCTCGGTGTCGAATTCTCCTTCCGGAGAGGCGAACGTAGTGGAAGGGCGATTCGGCAGAAGATCCTCGTGCATCCGCTCGACGGTGCGAGCGAAACGCGTCTTTGCGTCTTGGACCGCCGAACAGTACCTCTAGGGGATCGCGGTCCAAGGTGTGAGCGATGAACTCACCCTCTCGGCATAGAGGAAAACCTCCATGGTCCAGACTCTCGGTCTAAGATCTCAGTCTTCGACCCACGAAGATGGGTGGCGGTGGTAATCCAGTCTGTGCATCACCGCGAAGAATCTCCACGAACTCTCCAAGTCTTCTCCTATGAGAGAAAAAGTCACACGGGCGATGGACAACGGTGTGGCCATCTAACATTTTGAAAATAGGAGAGTCGACATGCAGTAAAAGCTCAAGTGAAGTAGAGATGAGTAAAGAACTAAGAGTGATAAGTAAGAGCGATGAGATACGCTATATTTTGAGCAAAGCTTTTCTTAGGTTTTGAAAATAGGACTCAAGACCTTAGGCAATGACCAATCTAACTAAGGCTCCTACTGATCGTATGCTCGATACACGACTGTGTCGGACCGGATGTCATAATCCGAATCCTCAGTGAAAATCTGCGCTATTCCTCGGATTAGTAGATAGCGCCACATGATACATTGTGAATCATTTCATACATTGTGTAGACCGAACCATTCATTAATACAAGCATCGAGTTCAAATAGACCACGTCGGTCGAGTTTACAATAGGGCCGACTGGCCAAATGAGTTCATTACAAAACATCGAGTATGATAGCGGAAGCAAAAGGGTAGAGCAAGTCTCTCCACAGTCAAACGACTGGGGTACCATGTGTACGACCGATATTAGCCAAGGGCTTGGATAATATAGGATGTACACGAGTACCAACGGAGCCAACTAGACTAAGGCGAGACCTAGACTAAAGAACTATACTACTCTTCTTCATTTCCTTGCTCCTCGGCATCCAGGTCCTCGTAGTAAGTGTAATCTCCATGATCTGCGGGTTCTGAGGGTTGGGGGAAAGAGTGAGGATGAGCACAACTTCCGTGCTCGCGAGCCAACACACACAATATGCAATAATATACATGCAAGGCTTAACAAGGATGGCTCGGGTTCTTTTATTTATAAAGTAATATTTTTAAATACCAATATTAGAAAGTCCTATCACTTACAATTTCAATCAAATTGCATTTTGTTAAAGAGATTATTTGTGCAATATTTATAACAGTAGAGGCTACCTCCACCTCATGCTTATTTTTGCTGGTGGCTACATCCACCTATTAACAACACTGGGTACGACTACCCAGGAAAAACCAAATCCATGGTCACAACGACCCTCACACTTTTATCCCACCCACAAAGGTTTTATAAATAGAACTAACTCATGCAAGTTCCCATGTCCGCCCTTGACCGTGGACACGGCTATTCGAACAGTTTATTACACTCTGCAGAGGTTGTACACTTTACCCACAAGAGACAATCATCTTGACATGTACACATGTTTCCGTAGACATGTGAGTCAAGGGGAGATCGTCACAAGGCCTTTACAATGCATCCCCAGATTTGTTACACCCGGTGAAGGTTTCGCTCGAGAAGGGTTACGCCACATAGACCCGTCAACCCTTATCCGGACCCCTCTTGCGCCACACGGCTTACGCCACATAGACCGTAAGTCGTACACCCTAACCCATAACCACGAAAGCTTATGGCGTAGCGGTCATCCGCTGGTGCAACTCATACTAACGGATACAAATTATTTAGCCAGGTCAACACCATTATAGACATGTGGTTGTACTGTTTTACATTAGGAGGTCATCACAGGATTAAGTCCTTAGGGGCTATCTCAAGGTTCATACCACATACCATCCACAACCAACATTCCTTAGGCTGCATTAGCGCCACCAACATACCATCCATCATGCCATCCGCCTGATGTGATAAGCAATTTTAGGGTTTTGAGAGGTAGGAAAATACATCAACACAACCATCTCACCATTTACACCCAATAACTGCCCAAAATCATGTTCATTTTTAAAAGATGATGAATGGGGTAGATAATACCCCGATACTTAAGTAAGACTAGCATGACGCTTAAGTATAGCCTATAACTAGTATGGTTACCATATAATTACTAAGGTGACAAGGATTTAAGGCAAATCAATTATCAAAGGATGGTGTAGTAGTAATTAAATATCAAATTGATATTTAACTACCTTAGGATTTTTAACATACATTTGCATAAGGAAATTAAAGTATGCAATTTGATATTTTAAAAGAACATAATTTGCATAAAATGTAGGTTCAATATGATCAAAGTGTTGACTCGCCTGGGTCTAGGGCTAGGTGATCTAGATACTCCTGAGCTTGATCGAAGTGGGGGTCTCTGGTTTCTCCGAACTCTACGCGAACGATCGTATCGGAAAAGAAACATACGAGCAAACAAAAACAAATAAGCGACAATAATCATCAAATGAACTCCAAAATGAACCAAACTAGCACCAACAGCAATAACTTTATTTTAGAAATTTTTATAAACAAACTTCAAAATATTTGGAGTTAAAATGTGGGAGAAAAGAAATTTTAAAGCCTCTCTTTTGAAACCAAATAGAAAAAGAAAAAGAAAGGAAAAAGAAAAAGGTTGGCGGCGGCCCAGGGCATCAACGCTTCGGCCCAGCGCCAAATGGGCCAAGGCGCGCGCGGCCCGTGGAAGCCGGCGGCCACAAGAAAAGAAGGGGGGTGTTCGGCCCGAGAAAGAAGAGAGAGGGGGAGACGGAGGGACGGCGCCGCACGGGGAGAAGAAGGCTCGGGGCGCGCGGCGACGGAGTGGAAGCGGCGAGGCGGCGCACGGGGAGAAGAAGTGCTCGGGGGCGCGCGGCGGCGGCGGCGCACGGGGAGAAGAAGTGCTCGGGGGCGCGCGGCGGCGGCAGCGCACGGGGAGAAGAAGTGCTCGGGGGCGCGCGGCGGCGGCAGCGGGCTTCCGAAGGTGAGTCCCTCGGACCTCTTTTGCTCGGTTTTCTTGCTCGGGGAGGAAAGGGGTGAGTGAGGGGGATTCGGCCGGAGGGGGGGGGAGCTCGGTGCTTGAGCTTCTTGGTGACCGGGGCAGGGGCAAGGGGAGCTCATCTCTTCTTATAGCCGAAGGGGAGGGCTTTGGAGTCGGGGAGGATGGGGTGGCCGTTGACATCGGCGCGGCGCAAGAGCCGAGGTTGCGCGGCGTGGGTGCACGCGAGGGTCGAGGCGGAAAAGAGGGGATGGGACGGGACGAGGGCACGGTCGCCGGGGCGGCCTGACGCGGGCAGCGGGGTCTTGGCCGGAAAGCCGAGATGGCTGGGTGCAGGCGGCGCTGCCGGGGAAAACGACGCGTCGGGCGCGCGCGAAGGCCGAGGCGGCGCAGCGGCTGCAGACCCGTGGAGAGGGAGAGGGAGGCGACGGGGAGAGGGCACGGTTGCCGGGGCGCTGACACGGCCGGCGAGGGCGGAGGAGCATGGTATGGCGGTGCCAGGACTAGGGAGGTACGGAGGAAGGGCTAGGTGTGTTAGATAATCTTTGTTTAGAAAGTTGAGTCCGTTTCTGTTTTCTTGTCGTATCCGAGTAGCAAACAAAGTAGAAATCGACTTAGATTATCAGTCCGTATACTGGTTAGTAATTGAGCCTTTATAAGGGCAGGCAAGCAATGTAAGCTATGGAGTTGAGAATAAAATACAAAAGAAAAAGAGGAGCAGCAGCTCCCGGAAAGAAACGATTGTCCCGGCATCTTTGATTTTGGTTTGTTCGCTTCTAGTCTACAAGAATATTAGGCGAAGTGTTGTCCTGTGCTTGCATCCATGTGAAGACAGAGAGGCGCAGGGGGCGCTACGACACCAGGAAGGGAGCAGCATTGTCCCAGGCGTTGTAGCACGTGAAGTCAAGAAGAAGCAAAGGTGCTGGCGGCTAGCATCACGTTAAAACAGCAGGAAGCAGAGACGTGCGCTGCTACAAGCGGTTGTTTCGAGCGGGTCGCCTCCAGGCGGGTCACGTCAAAGGCAGAAGAACCAGCGGGTCCAGGGAGAAAGCGACGATGTCTGGACGATGAAGATAGAGCAAAGACCAGGTTTGTTCTAACAAGGTGGACTTGGGGGGGGGGGGGTTGAATTTCTGAGCAAATTGGGAAATTTTTGGGGTTTGAACACCTTGAACTGATGAAAAACTTGCAACCGGAAATTTGGGTGTTACAGGTTGCGACCGATCGAGAGATCCTTTCTGCGAAACATCTCGGCGATATTGAGCGAAGATTTTGTTGAGATCAAGTGCAGGGGTGAAATGATAGATCTCTTGGGAGCTTCAAGTCGAGGTATGCTACGGCCTTTTATCGAGTTCATCTTTGGTAACGCGATTTCCTTTTGGGGTCAATTCCAACTTGCGAATCTTTTGGCTGTAGGGTGAGATTGGAAAGCTAGATGATCATTCCATTCACATGGGCATGGCATAATCAGTCAGAAGACAGCGCCTCTCGATCCACCGCATCTAGCCGAGCCATGGAGGTGGTGACGGGTGCCATGGGCAACCTGCTCCCCAAGCTGGGCGAGCTGCTCAAGGAGGAGTACAAGCTGCAGAAGGGTGTGAGGGAGCAAGTCGAGTCTCTTGGTAGAGAGCTTGAGAGCATGCACGCGGCTCTCCGCAAGGTGGCCGAGGTGCCACGGGACCAGCTCGACGAGCAGGACAAGCTCTGGGCACGCGATGTCAGGGAGCTCTCCTACGACATGGAGGACGTTGTCGACACCTTCCTTGTGCGTGTGGAGGACGGCCGTGAGGTCACCAGCCAGCACTGGCTCAAACGTCTCCTGGAGAAGATGGGCAGAATGTTCAGCGAAGGCAAGACTCGTCGTCAGATCGCTGACACGATCGAAGACATCAACAAGCAAGCCCAGGAGGTGGCCAACAGGCGTGGCAGGTACACGATCGACAGCATTGTGGCTAAGCCTGCCGCAACGTCGTCTATTGATCCTCGCCTCTTCGCTATGTACAAAAATGCGGCACAGCTCGTCGGCGTTGATGGGCCGAGGGATGCGCTCATAAAGATGTTGTCCGAGGGGGATGATGTGTCCAAGAAGAAGATGAAGATTGTCTCCGTTGTCGGATTTGGAGGATTGGGCAAGACCACTCTTGCAACAACAGTGTATCACAAGCTTAAAGCGGGCTTCAATTGCCATGCTTTTGTTCCGGTCGGTCAAAATCCTGACATAAAGAAAGTTTTAAAGGACATTCTCATTGGTCTTGACAAGCAAAAGTACACGAATTTAAATATGACAGTATTGGATGAAAGGCAGCTCATCGATGAACTCCGAGAATTCCTTGAGAACAAGAGGTACGTGCGCATTACCCACATAGTGCTAGTCATCAGCTTAAAGTTAACTGTCATCTGTTATGAATAGCGTTTGTATTCAATATGGGGCCAATGTGCCAGTATATATACACAAGTACATGTAGTGAATATGCAAAGAACCCCTTATAACAATGGGGAATAACACAAATACATATATATCTCTGACACCCCCCCTCAAACTCATGGTGGATCAACAACACTGAGTTTGGAGAGGTAGAAACCATGCTGTGCTCGAGTCTGAGCCTTCGTGAAGAAATCCGCTATCTGAAGCTCGGAAGGCATATACTGGAGAGCAATCACCTGATCATGCACACAAGACCGCATGAAAGAAGCATCAACACCAATATGCTTGGTAAGCTCATGCTTCACAGGGTCACGGGCAATACTGATAGCATCTGTACTGTCGGACAAGAGAGGAGTCGGTGTAGTGACAGAAACACCAAAATCCTCAAGTAACCACCGGCCAAGTAATCTCTGCAAAGAGAGCCATAGCGCGTAACTCGACCTCTGCACTCGAACGGGCACGCTGCGATCTGCTTCTTCGTCTTCCGTGCAATGAGAGAACCACCAAGAAAAACACAGTAAGCAGAGATAGACCGACGATCAGAGGGATCGCTGGCCCATGTAGCATCCGAATAAGCCTGAAGCTGTAACGAGCTGGAGTTTGGAAAGAAAAGACGGCGAGAGATAGTCCCACGAAGGTATCGTGAGAACTCAAGAAGGTGGTGTAGTGGACTGAGTGGGAGCGATACTGACCGACTCGAATGTGGATGGATAAGTGATATCCGGACGAGTAACAGTAAGATAGACAAGACTCCCAACAAGATGACGATAGCGAGTCGGATCAGAAAGAGGCTCACCATAATATTGAGCTCCATAGGAGTCTCAACAGTACGCTGATCAGTGAGAGAGGCGCGATCAAGAAGATCCTGAATATACTTCTCTTGGGACATAAAGAAACCATCTGGAGTGGAAGTAACCTCAATCCCAAGGAAGTAACGAAGAGGACCAAGATCCGACATAAGAAACTGCTCACTAAGACGAGCCTTGACAAAGGCAATGTACTCAGAATCATCTCCGGTAATGATCATATCATCAACATACAGGAGAAGAAGAGTCCGACCACGAGATGAAGTGTGGACAAAGAGCGTAGGATCATGATCACTAGCGGAAAAGCCAGCAGCAGTGACCACAGAGGAGAAGCGCTCAAACCAAGCACGAGGGGCTTGCTTAAGGCCATAGAGAGAACGACGAAGACGACAAACCATGCCCTCAGGAACAGAATACCCAGGTGGCGGAAGCATGTAGACCTCCTCACGCAACTCGCCATTAAGAAAGGCATTCTTGACATCAAGTCGAAATGCAGACCGCTGGCGAGCGACGCCACCGCAAGAAGAGTGCGGACAGTGGTCATGTGAGCCACAGGAGCAAAAGTCTCGCCGTAGTCACGACCATGCTCCTGCTGGAAGCCACAAGCAACAAGACGCGCCTTATAGCGCTCAAGAGAGCCATCAGAGCGAGTCTTAATCTTATAGACCCACTTACACGTGATGGGACGAGAGTGAGATGGAAAATGAACAAGATCCCAAGTACCAGTACGCTCGAGGGCAGCAATCTCCTCGGCCATAGCATGCTGCCACTCAGGATGAGTAACAGCATCCCGATAGGAGACAGGCTCAAGAGTAACTGCACCAGAAAAACCAAAACGGGCAGGAGGCCGAATCAACTGGCGATCGCGGAGAGCGTAGCGAGGAGAAGATAACCCATGAGGGGAAGATGGATCATCAGGAGAAGATAGAACATCAGGAGAAGATGGCTCATCTGGAAGATCCTCAATACGAGGTCGACGAGTGTAGACGAGTGTAGTGGGAGGAGCCTGAGGAGCCGCAGGAGACGAAGCATGCGGCGACAACGGCGGAGAGGCCACCGGAGGAATATGTGGAGACTCAGTGGGACGGGTGGATGAGGACAAGACAGATATAGGTGTATCTGGAAAGGTCAAAAAGGACAGAGACTCCACAGAGGAAGCCAAAACCGAAGGAGATGTAGGACGTGGGTAGAAGGAACGAGACTCGTCGAAAGTCACATCCCGAGAAATCCGCATCCGTCGACCAACAGGATCCCAGCACCGATATCCTTTGTGCTCGCATCAGATCCCGAAAGACACACTCAACGGTGATCGAGCGGTTTGGTACGTTCTCGAGGGGCAAGGAGAACATAGCAAACGCAGCCAAATGCAGCGAAGGCGAGTAGTCGGAAGAAGACCACAAAGACGCCAACAGAATCGCACTCAAGAGCGTAAGAGGGTGGGTGTTAACGAGATGGGTGGCGGTGGAAACAACCTCGGCCCAAAAGTGAGGTGGAATAGAGGCGGCAATCATCGCGCACGAGCCGTCTCAAGGAGATGACGATGCTTGCGCCAATGACACCATTCGAGCATGAGCACCGGGACAGAGAAGCGGCGAGAGTACCGCCGCGATAGGAAGCCGCAGTACGAGAGAGGTACTCGCCAAATGAGTCGCCACGAAAGACACGAATAGGGTGGAGAACTGTATGGACCATAGTGGCAAATTGTTTATAGATAGATAAGACCTCACTACGAGAAGACATAAAATATATCCAAGTGTGGCGAAAAATCATCTATAAAATGATATAATATCGATGACCCCTTTCAAACGGAAGGAGCCGGACCCAAACATCCGAATGAACAAGATCAAAAGGACGCCGAGACAACGACTCACTATGAGGATAAGGAAGTGAATCTGCTTTACCTAACTTACGTACGACAATCTAAAGACACATCTCCTGAGACAGACCCCAGAAGACCACGACGAACCAAAGACGATAGACGAGATCCACACAGATGACCAAGACGGTGATGCCACTGCTGGAAAGAGCTGGTAGGCGGCGGCGGCCGAGAGACCGCGGCAACGGTGGCAGCGGAATGAAGGTGAAGCCAGTCAAGCTCCCAGAGACGCTGTGAGTCAAGGCGCCGAGGGCCAGAACCAACCAGAGCTCCCGTGCGGCGGTCCTGAACACAACAAGAGTCAGAGTCGAGAATGACCCGACAACCAAGATCGATGTCGCCACAGAAAGAAGTCGCATGGTAAGGCGAGGAACATAAGCAACAGAAGGAACATGAAAAGATGAGTTGCTAAGAGGGCCTCGACCAGAGACAGAAAGAGATGTACCATCAGCAGTAAGAACACTGACAGGAGAATCAAGGGGTGTAATGAAAGACAGAGTGGAAGGATCAGGAGTCATGTGAAAAGATGCTCCAGAATCAAGAATCCACGGGAGGTACCGATCGTAGAAGGTGGTTTCTCGGTTCAAGAGTCGATGCGAGCTCGCAGAACTCGTTGAGGAGAACACGGCGGCAAGCGGCGCCGAAGTCCGCTTTCTCCGCTCGAGAGAAATCTGAAGAAGTCGATGCAGCGCCGATGTAGAAGCACCGGTGCGATGCTAGTAGAAGAACGGCGAGAAAGATGCCGCTGCTTCTTATAGCACTGGGACTCAATGTGGCCGACCTTGTTGCAGTAGGAGCAGTGAGGACGACCACCGCCGGATGGAGGGCGGCCACCACCTCCTGTGGTAGCCGCTGGAGGGGGCAGTGTGCTGAAGCGTGGAGCAGTCGGTGTAGCAGGTGGGCGAGCGGCGAGCACGGAGGGGAGTGGCAGCAGGCCAGCACCACTCAGGCGAGTCTCCTCTGCTCGTATCTCAGTAAGGGCCTCCAGGAGAGTGACACGAGGGTGGCGTGCAAGGAGCTGGGCACGCCGCTGCTCGAACTCGGGACGAAGGCGAGTAAGGAACTCAGAGACCAGCTGAAACTCTGTGTCAAGACGCGTACAACAGGCAAAGACTAACAGGGCGGCGGCCAACAAGTGCGGAGAGAGTCCAACTGACGCCAGACAGCAGAGCTCTGAGCGTAAAAAGCGTCAACAGTAGCATCACCCTGCTGAAGAGAGTGCTCCTGGCGGACCACGGACAGGTAGAGAGCATCACCGGAGGGCTCGTAGCGCTGACGAAGGTGAGTCCACATCCGAAAGCGATGGGAGTCCCACAACCTCGTAAGAGAACCGAGGCCGATATCGGCGATGAGTACAAAGCAGCCGAGCGTCGCTGTCGTACCACGAGTGTAGGCGGTCGCGATCCTTGTAGAAGTCCGAGCCTCGATGAGCGAGATAGCCTCATCATCGCAAGACGAGCGGTCTCAAGCGGCAGCCTTGTTTCATTGTTTGGGGCGATAACAGTGTAGGTTCGTCGAGGTGTAGGGCAAGGCGGACAGGTAACATCGCCAGAGAGGACTCCCCAGAGACGAAGACCACGCATGTGGATGCGCATGTGAGACACGAAGTCGGTGTAATTAACACCATCGAAGATCACCGGGCAACGAGGGAGGGAAATGGTGCCCATTGGTAGGCGGCGCTGGACGGCGCGGCGACCAAGGCAACGAAGTCTAACAGGCGGCGCGGCGGTTAGAGCGACATAATGAAATTCTCTCTCTCTCTCTCTCTCTCTTTTTTTTTTGCTTTTGGGCCGGCTCACTTAAGAACCAGCCGAGAGGCTCACTCGCCCCGTGAGAGCACCTGAAGAGGAGCTAGGGTTAGCGGTGGCGGCGCGAGTGGAGGCGGGAGCAGTGGCGGCGCAAGTGGAGGCGACTGCGCGGCGGCGCAGGTGGTGGCGGCGGCGCAGGTGGTGGCGCCGGCTCGGCGGCACAAGTGGAGGCGGCGGCGGGACGCGCGATCCGAGCGCGAGCGCGAGCGGCAACAGCGCAAGTGGAGGCGGCCGGAGCTAGGTGCCGGGGCGGCACCGGAGTAGAGGAAGACCGGAGATCCGGGCGGCACGGAGGCGACGACGAGCGGCGCGGAGGCGACACCAGGTGACGCAGAGGAAGACGTTGGATTCGGGCGGCGCGGAGGCGACCACGGGCGGCGCGGAGGCGACGCCGAGGAAGACCACCCTGAAGCGTCGGACGACTGGCGGTGCGACTGGAGACCGGAGGCGGCGCGGCAGCCAAGATCCGATCGGGAGTCGTCGAAGATGACGACAAGAGACGACGCGTCGGATCCGAGAGGCGGCGGCGGGGTGACAAGCGAAGCGACGGAAAAACTTAGGTACGCTCTGATACCATGTTATGAATAGCGCTTGTATTCAATATGGGGTCAATGGGCCAGTATATATACACAAGTACATGTGGTGAATATGCAAAGAACCCCTTATAACAATGGGGAATAACACAAATACATATATATCTCTAACATCATCAACTTAAAGTTAACTGTGTTACATTCCAGGCTTTAATACCAGTACCTTCTTTTGTGTCACCTATGACCGCTTACTTCGTTCTATGTATTTGTATTTTACGATCATACATATTCGTCCAATTGTCTCTCAAATATTTTTTCATTGCTCATACCATTTCCAAAATTCCAGTGGCAACCATTTGCCAATATATCTTATACTTTCAGTTCTGGAACATGCTATAGGAGAGCTCCTGATAGGATACCGATGACTAGTAATTAGCTGATTGCAAGCATATATAAAAGAGTATAATATCCAGTAGCTAGCAAGCAAAATTTCTGAAAAGCATAACCTTTGGAAGCCTCTGCATCCTCCACAAATTGAGAATGGAGGCCATGTTTACGGTTATGGTTCAGGTGCATGTCAAGCAATAGCAGCGACGACTTATAGTAGGATACTTAATTTAGTGGATACACATGACATGTAGGTGTTCATGTGGGTGGACTAGTAACCAGACCCCACCCTTTAGTTCACGAACAAAATCCTGCATCTCCCTCTTTGGTGCATGTTTCTCTCTCCTAGTTTTTCACCTTCCTTACTTTTTGTTCCTTTATAACTTCATTGTTTCTTCGAGCACCTTGCTTTTATAGATTTTTTATATGGTTTTATTAACTCATGGCTCTTGCGCTGTCATGCTGATGTATAGGTATTTCATTGTTATTGATGACATATGGGATAAGAAATCATGGGAAATAATCAGATGTGCTTTGGTTGATAGTAATCGTGGAAGTATAGTAGTCGCAACTACTCGTATTTCCGAAGTTGCCACAAATGCCGGTGATGTTTACAAACTACAACCACTTTCTCGTGATAACTCTGAAAAGTTGTTCTGTACAAGAATTGTTGATTGTGAAGGCAAATGTCCCCATAGTGAATCCACCGAGGTATATGATAAAATTTTGAAGAAATGCGGTGGTGTACCATTAGCTATCATCACAATAGCTAGCTTGTTGGCTAGTAAACCAGGGAGGACTGGTTTGAGGTGTACAACTCTATCGGTTTTGGGCATGGTGATAATGAGGATGTGGAGAATACTAGAAAGATATTGTCGTTTAGCTACTACGATCTACCTTCTCATCTAAGGACTTGCTTGTTGTATCTAACTGTATTTCCGGAAGATTATTTCATTCGTAAAGATCTTTTGATAAGGAAGTGGATAGCTGAAGGTTTCGTCCATGAGGAACAAGGGATAGGATTATTAGAGGTTGGAGAGAGATACTTTAATGAGCTCATAAATAGAAGCATGATCCAGCCGGTGGAGACGAAATATATAGGGCACGTATATGGTTGCCGTGTTCATGATATGGTGCTTGATCTTGTCCGTTCCTTGTCAAGAGAAGAAAACTTTGTTGTTATATTGGACAATGAGCAACGAACATTTCCACAAAGCAATAAAGCTCGTAGGTTAGCTCTTCAACATAGAATGGAAGAGCACAGTCCTCAGGCTAATATGGACATGCAACATGTGAGGTCATTTATTGCCAGTAAGTGTCGGGCTAGTGTGACATCCACAAGCTTTCGAGTTTTACGTGTACTAGCTATAGAAGATTGTGGTGTTATGGGAGGTTATTACATTCTCAGGCATCTTGGGAAGTTACTTCACTTGAGGTACCTCGGACTAACAGGTACACCTGTTTGTGAGCTCCCAAAAGAAGTAGGAAATCTAAAGTTTCTGCAGGCACTGGACCTGAAGGGAACTGGCATAGAAGAATTGCCATCAAGCGTCGGGCTGCTAACACAATTGGTGTTCCTACATGCTGATCGGAATACAAGAGTGCCGGACTGGATTGGGAATCTGATGTCCCTGCAAGAGCTGTGGATATGGCCAGCTGCCGATAGGTCTGCAAGATTTGTGAAGGAGTTGGGCAAACTAAGGGAACTGAGGGTGCTCGCTACTGAGATTGATGTAGTGGATGACAGCATGGAGAGAGCTTTGGTGGAGTCTCTTGGTAATCTGCACAGGATCCAGCTTGTGAATATTGGGGGCAAATCGTTGGGGAAGGGAGCCATGTGGGAATCAGGATTTGTCTCCCCTGGACAGCTCCGCTACCTGGATTTAGCATGCTTGGAGTTCTCTAGACTGCCGGTGTGGATTAATTCATTGCATCTTTTGAACCTCTGCTTCTTACACGTGGAAATGGATGTTGTGCAAGAGCAGGACATGGAAACCCTTGGGAGGTTACCACAGCTCCGTGCCCTCGAACTGTGGTCAAGGAACACCCCAGTAGTAAGCATGGCTATCGGTGGGGATGGGCACCTGTTCCACAAGTTGAGATACTTCTGGACGAACAGTGTATCGGTCCTCCGGTTCGTGCATGGCGAGTGCAGCGTGGCACCTATTATGCCAAGCCTTGAAGCCCTCAAGTTTACTGTCCATGTGCGGTTCATGAAGGACGCTGACCTTGGTTTTGACAAGCTTGGCTTGGAGAACCTCACTTCGCTTCGAAAAGTCTCTGCTCACATTGACTGTAAGTATGCCCGTGCTGCGGAGGTGGAGGAAGCAGAGGCGGCGTTGAGCCACGCAACCACCGTCCATCCCAACCATCCCACCCTCCGAACGAGAAGGGAATGTGAAGATCACATGCTTTCATCAGAGCAAGACCAAGTGGTAAGTACTCACATTGCTAGCAAGCTCCAATTAATGTTCCAGTAATTAGTTCCCATCCCATATATTATTATGTACCAGTACCCGATCGATCCTTAGCTACTCCTACTTTTCTTTTTTATTTTCTTTAATCACCGTTGCCTCTCCTACTTTTCTTTTTTATTTTCTTTAATTACCGTTGCCTCCGTTCTTTTTATAGTTGATGTTCTACAGGTTGAAAAAAATATTTTTTTTAAAAAAATCTACAGGATTTTGAAGGAGGGATATTGCTATTTAAAGATTTAGTAAGGTACACAGGTTTAATAATACGTGCATGCGATCATCTTAGTGCCTTTTTCTAAATACATGTACTAGAAAATCTAAAACATCAAATACGTGAGATGACACGCGTGACATACTTTTAGCTTTACTACTTAGAGCATGTACAATGAGTTTATGTTAGCTATCTATAGCCTGGATTTTTACTGACGTGGATGAAAGAGAATAAAGAGAGAGAAAGATGATGTCTACAATCCTGTAGTCGACTGTAGCATCAAAAACAAAAAAAAATCATTAAAAGATTGTGTGTTGTCTACAATCTTATAGCCGACTGTATCACCACAACCATTATATGAGCTACCTTTAATGTTGTCTACATGTAATATGAAGAGTTGCTATAGATAAAAGGTATCTGTACCATTGTACATGCCCTTAATTCTTAGTTCCCTCACGTCACGTTCTGATTCCTCTTTCTTTCTCATTATTTCTCAGCCTGCCTTCCGAAGTGATAAAGTCGTTGACCACAGTGTTGATGTGCGGGAGGAGGACAAGGAGCGTTATTTTAACTTGTGTGAGTTGTTGGGGAATCCTTGCGTGGAGAAATTAAACGTTTCCATCAACTGCGAGGATGCTAGCCTGGGGAGGTGGAGGAAGCGGAAGCGGCTACGAGGTACGCAGTGGACCTCCGTCCCAACCATCCCACACTTAAGATGACGAGATACGCTGAAGATAAAATGATGCTGCTATCCGACCAACACCAACAGGTCTCCCTCTCATCTCTTTCTAATCCTTGCTGGATTAACAATCTCCATTCCCATCCCTTGCTACGTACATGTACTACTGCTACTCATCATGCTGGTTACCGAGTTCTAATTGCTAGTTTTCTTTTATTTCAATCCTGTCCGGATCTAGTGCTCGCTCTTGATTCGATTCATTCAATCCTGTAGTTCAAACTAAATATGCTTCCACGTGAACAATTAAATTGGTCAGTTGATTCCTCCTTAGGAGGCAGTCACTCATATCGAAAACTAAAGCTGGATGAACTCTGTTTCTGGGCACCACTCAACTCTGTTTCTGGATGATCTCAAACAAGAAAAAGGTCCCCTGTTTCTGGATGTCTGGAATAGCCACTATAGTACTTGTTAAAGTAACTCCGAGTATTGGCAATTTTGGAGAATTATGAATTTCAACATTCCCAATTTACCATTTCTAGAATGAAAATTAGCAATTTGAATAAAAATTGATAGCTTCATATTTTATTATTCTAATATATTATCTTAATAAAATAGTTAAAAGAAGCCATTACGTTTGGATCTCAAGGGCTATAAAATTTTATACGTTATATTATGCAATACCACACTATACCGCTCAATAACATGGGCCAATCAGCTAGTTCATGTGTATCTGCAGTCTGGAACTCTGGATCGATGGTTGCATAAGCTCCTTCTCAATTCAATTCACATCCATGCATGCATGAACTATGTTTTCCGGTTCCATTTGAACTAAGCCATATATATGTGTATGTCCTTCCAGATGCCATTGCAGCCATACAAGCGGATCAGGAGGTAGTTTGGTCGGCATCGATCGTGCAAGCCTCCATGCATCTCCCCTGTTGCCTCCAATAAGCCAGGCAGTCAAGATCGGCACTGCACTCAGGAAAATTAATTTCGCCGAAATTTCGGTAATTTCGCCCTCCACTGAAATATTTTCAATTCATTAAAAAAAATTGGGAATATTTGAATTTGGACAAATTACATCCTAAATTTGATTTTGAACAAAATTTGGTCAAATTTTGTCCAGTTTTAAACCCACCGAAATTTTGTTCCGAAATTTTGTTCAATTCGCTCCCCTCCAAAAAAAATTTCAAAACGAATTTGTTTTCCCTGACTGCACTTGCCATGCCGTTTAATAAATTTCCTTCTTGTAACATCCTGTTTTCAGACCATGAGCAGTAACTGAAGTTGTCACCTGAATTCAAAGCTCCAATTCAAAATTTCAAGTTTTAACTTCAAATCTCGATTTGAACTTCGGTTTCGAATTTCTCCTTGGACTCAGCCCACTTCTCCTCTCCCTTGGGCCTAGCCCTTT
Source organism: Ampelocalamus luodianensis (assembly GCA_036346255.1). NCBI lineage: Eukaryota > Viridiplantae > Streptophyta > Magnoliopsida > Poales > Poaceae > Ampelocalamus > Ampelocalamus luodianensis. Next base: position 7,237,876 of record CM070623.1, read on the forward strand.
TCCTCCTTTGGCCTAGGTCAGCCCGAGCAGTGGCGAATATAGGATAAAAAAGGAGGGTGGGCTGAAGGTTTTCGACTAAACTAATTTGTAACAAACATAGTCTTGTATTCTTGTGCAATCAAATTTATATATAGATAAAAGCAAAGCAAAAAAAAAAGAAATACAATGAAGGTACCTCGCTAATGGAAAGTGCATCTCCAAAACATGTAAATATGGTTCCAGTAGATACAATAGCAAATTAGTGATATAATAGCAAATATTGTTTCGGATTAAATTCTAATCAAGGCTTCTTTGGTTGAGTTGCGCTCTCATCGGTTGGAGGAATACTACTTGAATTGCTTGTGAAATAATTAAGCAAAGTTCGTTTCTTTATTGTTGCAAACCTACGAATTAATTGCTAATTAAGTATATACCACTATATATCAATTATCAAACTTACTAACAAATTGGTAATTGAGACATTGAGTAACAAGTAATCAAGTATATAACAAATTGGTAATTGAGACATTGAGTAACAAGTATTGAAGTATGTACCAGCACGGCTGAATAGTCACTTAGATGTTAGTTCGACACAGCAGTCAACAGAGGTTACAGAGTCCACTGCCCAGGCACACGCACTTCGGCACTTCAATCAGCAGAGCAACCCACTGCCTCGCCCAAATTGCCTTGCCTCCTCCTCACGGCTCACGCCACTGTCCTCACTTCAATCGGCTTCAGCCTGATGAAGCCTATCCGGTGGATTCGCCCCTGAGCCCGAGCCCCCCTAACACCTCCTACCAGCCACGCCGCTCTAGAGCATGCTCCTGCGACCTCGCTGCGAACGCGAGTGCCTGCAGCCACCTGCTCGCCTGCCCGCTCCGTCCCATCGTCGAGCCACTCCCCTGCAGCCCCTCACCTGCCCTTGACTTCAGCGTGTCCTCACTGGACTCGGTCCACGCGCTGCGCCGCGCAAGCGCGCGCGTCTGCGCCGCCTGTGCTGCTCACTTCACGCCTGCGCCCGGCCCCCTTGGTCTTCGCCGTGATGACAGCGGCCACCCTCGTCAACAAGCGCCTCGCTCTGTCGCCTCCCCATCGCTCCCCCAACTGCTCCCGTCGACGCCCATGCTGCCAGCTCTGCGCAACCGTCAGCGCCTCAACGGCTGTCTTCCCCCTCTCGGTTATTTAAGCTAATGTCAGCACCTCCCAGAGCTCCCCTCGCCTCTGCCCCTCTCAATCGACCTCCCGTCGCTTTCTTCGTCCCTGAGCGTCACCGGAGCCCATTCTCCTTCGCTTTTGGCCGGTTGTCGCTCATCATCGCCGATCGAGCGTCGAGGCGCCTCAGTCAAATTGCCGCCGCTTGGAGCACTGCACCATTATCCCAAAGACACCCCAAGCCTCGCTGGCCTTCTTCTCCCTCCCCGTCCAGCCCCCCACAATGCCTCCGCCGTGCCACCGCTGGACCGCCTCGGCCGTCCTCTGCCCGCACAGTCTGCTCCACTAGGTTCCTCTCACTCCCCGGAAGCCCGTGCGTGTGCCTCCTTCATATCGACGCCACCACACCACCAGCGCCGCATGCTGCCCGTGCGCCCACTGCCGCCCTTGGCCTCGCCACCGCCGCGCCCATCCCTCTCCGGCACCGCCGCCCATGGGGTCCCCATCCTCGTGGGAACCCATTTCGCCGGTTTGCCTGCCACCTCGCCGGCGCAGCCGCTCTCCCCTACGCTCTGCCTTCCCTCTGTTTCTTCTCTCTGTGAAGCCCTTGTTGACTGTTCCTTGTCTCTATGACATGGGTGGTCCACTGTCATATGCACTGAGTCGTTCCTTCCTTTCCCTCTTTGTCTCTCTTCCAGGTGGGCCCACAATGTCTTGCCCTCAATGGCATTGTGGTAAAATACCAAAGCAGTGTTTTCAGAATGGTGCATTTTCTGATTTTCATCATTTCTTGTAAAAAATCAAATTTTCGATTGTTCGTTCTCTCTCATACGAACTCCGATTTCATTAGTTCTTGTTTCTAAAATTTTCTAAATTCAAGATATTGCTAATGGCAATAGTTTTGTTTAATTTGGAGTCTATTTGTTATTTATTGTGTACTTATTTGTTTTCTTTCCTTATTTATCCTTTTTCCGGTATGTTCGTCCAATAGAGTTCGAAGAAGCGGGAGATTTTCAACTTGATCAACCTCAAGATTATCAAGACTCTCTTACCTTTAACCCAGACGAGTCAATACTTTCATCATATCGAATCTATATTTTATAAAAATTATATTCTTTTAAAATAGCAAATTGCATGCCTTAATTCTTTATGCCATACTTTGATGATTGAATCCTTGTCACCCTAGTAATTATATGATAACTATACTAGCTATAGGTTATACTTAAGATAAATACTAGTCTTGCTTAAATACTAGGGTATTAAATACCCTAATCATCATCTTTCAATCATAAAAATTGTTTTGAGCAGTCATTGAATGGAAATGACTGAAATAATTGAGTTATATTGATTTTACTTTCCAAAACCCTAAATTGCTATTACCCCATCTGAACGGATGATATGATGGATGGTATGATGATGGGTGCTAACGTAGCCTAATGAATGTAGGTTTGTGGAAGGTATGTGAAATGAACCTCTCAGATAACCCTAAGGACTTAATTCGGTGATGACCTTCTATTGTAAAACAGTGCAACCATAATGCGCCAAATGCGCCAAATCTGGATCGCCATGTCCGAAAATGAGCTGACGAAGAAGGGCCCCAGATCCAACCCCAATGAAAGTCCACACCGTTGGAAATCAGAGGACAGGCGTTAGGCATCGGGCGATGCAGATCAGGCGCCACCACCGAGAAGAAACCCCACCGCCGCCGCTAGCCGGCCGGCGGCCGCCGACGGCGGCGACGAGGAGAAAGGGAGGAGGAGAGGGGGCTTGTTTGGTGACGGCTAGGGTTTTTAGGAGGAGGAAGAGGGGGCGCTAGAAACCGCCATTTTCTATCAGTTGGAACTCTGGTGGAGAAACTCCACTCTTACCTGATGGAGAAATCTGTAGCTCCGTTTCATTGCCATGCTGTCGCCTACCGAATACTGACGCCTATGTAGCTTGAGTGTAGCAATGCCATATTGCCATGCATGCATGGCCGGTGCATTGATTCCGACCGGGCCGGCAACACGTGCCCATGATTAGGGACGGACCCGGGGCCGGTGCTGTAGCTCCGGTTCAGCCCATCCTCCGCGGTCTGTCATCCTCTCTCATCCTAGTACTCCAGGGTTCCATGTACTCACCACGTCTACTACTAGCATCCCCTTGCTCTATATCTGGTCCGCCACTGCCCACGCCCATGATCGCAATTTGGGAGGCAGTAATGGCCGTCTTAACTGAACTTGATTGAGCGCACACACTGGCACACATGGCACTATGACAGAGACTCCTGCCTGCTTTGGGGTTAATTACTACTGCAGTGCAGTGGTGGCAGTACAGTGTAGTACATTGCCTTGTGCCCCCATAACACATGCAAGTGACTGCATGGGGTACAGTAGTATGTGTCGCCATAGATGCAAACTGCAGGACGACGGCAGGAGCACAAAGGCGCGCGCTATCTGCGGATCGAGCGAGCGGCATCCTCGCGAGATTGCTGCTTCCTTGCAGTCGCCGCCATGTTCGTTGGGCTCGCGCATTGGCATTTGTGCCAGTGCTCGTCTGTGGTGTGGAGATCTAGCCCGCCGTCCTCGCTGCTTGGTTCCTTCTCTCCTTAATTCGTCGATCCTGAGGGGTCTTCTTAATTCGGAACTGGAAGACGACTCGCGATCGATATATCGTCCCTGATTATCGATCAGCGTCATTGATTGATTATGCGGCGTGCTCGTATGAATTAAAATGCTCGACACGACGCAACCATATGCCCATATGGTATGGAGTAGCGGTGAGGCTTGGAGAGGATTTTGTAATGCAGATGGGATTCACATGCTGTCGAAAGTAACAAGTTCAAAGTTATGGAAACCTTCACTTCCAGGTTGTACATAGAGGCGTTTGTAGTCCAACAGTTGGGATAATTGCCTTCCAAGCAATAAACCCGGTTTCGACTCCCGACAGACGCAGCTATTTGAATTTCCTTTAACCTTGATGCCCTTTTCTGTTTTTTTCCCTCTTTTATTTTGAATGAATTTTTCTCCTTTTTATTTGATGAAATGAACAAATCTTGCGTTGGTTTTGATTGGACAAAAATCATCACAACTTTTTGAAGGAGAAAGAATACCATGCATATCATCATTTCAGAATGAACCATACTAACGAGTTCTGATTAGTTTGGGGTCTTCGATCTTCCAAGGGACAGGTAATATATATCTAAACTGCCCAAATGTTCTCTTTACAAGTCTTTGTTGACAATAACTCGTCGTTAACGACGTCGAAAGGAATAAATCCACATCGATCAGTGGCCTTCTCGGTATATCTTCCTCCAAGAATTAAGGTACGCAAGTCCAAATCGCCCAAATGTCCATTTTCTCTTTTGATATGTCACAGGTGAGTAGGTGACTCACCATTAAAGAATGAGCTTTCCTCTATTTAAGAGCTCCATATATCCAGGGTTTTTTTTTGTTGGATCTGGATTTAGCAAATCCAAATTCTCTATGAAAACACTACGCTATTCTTTAGATCAGTAGATAGTGCTTACAGAATATATCACTGAATCAAATCATAAACGATGTAAACTAAACCATTCAATATATTACAAACATCATAGTCACATAGACTGCGTCGGGTCAAGTTTTATAATAAGGGTCGAACAGGCCAAATAGTTACATTACAAAAGTAGTGGAAATGATAGCAGAAGCAAAAGGGATAGAGCACATATCTCCACAGGCAAGCGACTGGGGTTGTCACATCCCCAAATTAATAAAGAGCTTATTATGCATCTCATTAGCATGCATCATGTTTGGAAACTTTTTAATTCAATATTGTACTTGGAAAATCTCAAAATACAATTGAAACATACACTTCAATTTGAGCTCCAAACTAAAAACCAAAATAAATGCTACTGAAGATCCTCTGGAATTAATTTATTCAAATATTATATTAATTATCATGAATTAATATATTTTTTCCCAAATTTTTGGGACTGATTTGAACCCTTTTAAAAATTCAAACGCCATTAAAAGACCTAGCCTAAGTTTGAATTTTTAAATTACAAAGTGTATCATGAACAGTGGTGTTAAATAATTTTTATAGACACTAGGTTGTCCCAGGAACCTCCACAATTTATTTCATGATTTTAAGGAATTTATTTCTATTTTTAAGCCTTGGTCAAAGTAGAGGAGATAAACTGAAATTTCAGTCAAACCATAAACCTAAACGGGCTGCTACTGTTCCTTGGGCTCGAGTCCGACTTGGCGAACCGACTCAGCCCGACCGCCTAATTGCACCGCGGCATGCAACCATCGGATCAGAGATCGACGGCCCAGATCCCGCAACCTTTCGGCCGTTGCGAGCGTTCCTTCTGATCTAAGCCTCCATTCGCGATCCAACGGTCTTTGGTCAAACCATTTTCTTCGCACCGCGCCGCACCCCTTGTGCCACTGACTGCCCGGACCCACGCGTCAGAGCCTTCTTCCTCCTCGCGACAGAGCTCGCGCAGAGTCTCCTCGCCACGCGGTCGTTTCGCCCTGAGCCCTGTCACTTCACCGCGCCCGTTGGCCTGTCCCCGCGTTTCTCCTCTGCATACCGCACCCACTCCAGGGTATCTCTAGCTTTATCACCCCTCGAAGCCCTCCGTTCTCCCTCACTTCTCCTCTGTTGACCGAGGAGAGGGAGGCTTGCTCTAGCATTTTCCTTCGGTAAGATTTCTCACCGTCGAGTCCCTCAGCTCCTACCTTGTATGATATTTCCACTTTGGCTTATGCGGGCTTTTGATTTTCTCTGTAGTGCCCGGGCCATCATTGTGCTCTCTGAAGCTCCAGAGCGCGCCCCGGAGGACACCCCTGTGTCATCTCCATCTCTAGTGAGATCCTCCTCTTTTCTTGCGCGTCATTTCGTGTGCTAGATTATAAGGAGTAAAACCCTCAACTTAATTGTCGGATTATGCACAGGAGCTCAGTGATTCTTGGTTTTCAATTTCACGGCCGTGCGAGCTCGTCTTCTTCCCCAACGACGGAACGGTGAGTTTTCCATCGACTCAACCCTCTAGGACCATCTCCTGGATGTCCTGGTTCTGTTCCCACCTCACCTCGATGTTCTTTATCTCCAGAACGTTTCCGCCACGGTAGCCTTCCCCTCGCCGCCGCTGGTTTCAGCCGTCGGAGCTGACGGCGATGACCCTTGGTCCTCGCGCCTCTCCTTCAGCATCAGTTGGACCTCAGGAGTCTGTATCAAGCACCAGTTGTTGCGGGGTGGGTTCTACTTCGAGATCTCTCGGCACCGTGCACCTCCCCTCCGCTCGACTCCGCCGCCGGCGCGCCACCGTGCCTCTTCACCGGCAAAATCATCACCTGAAGGTAGCTGTCGCTATTGTCTTTCCGTTTTCGCGTAGATCTTGCACTCTCCGTCCTTCCGTCACCGCTGGCAAGCACGGCAACGCCGCGGCCGCGCCGTTTCCGTTGTCGGATGATTACGGCTGAAAACGGGGAGCTTTGTCAAGTGAATTAGCGCTAATAGTTGTAGTTTATAGTAATGAGTCTATGACTGGTGGCCCATAGTATAGTTTAAGTGGATGCGTAGTTCTTAGAAGTACGTTACGCAAAAAGGGAAACGTATTCTTTGAATGCTTAAAATAGTCTTACGTTTAGAAGTTTGAGAAACGTATTTCTGGGAATACGTTTTCGGCCTGTGCGGCTGAGATCGAGTCGTGTTGACTGGGTCAAAACCTTGACCCCGGTCCCACTCGTCATTCTCCTCGGCTAGCGCTGCGCTCGGTAAGGAAAGTAGCCAATGAATTATAAACTCCGAAAACCATTTACTGGCACACTGAAAAATATGTATAACTTCTAAAATGCATAACTAAATCATTTCAACTCCAAAATGGGTGAAACCACTTCTGATATTTTTCATATTTACTGAACTTTGTATAAAAATCAGTTTCAACCTTGTCTCTATAACAGAGAGCTTTATTTTGGAAAATGAGTCATTAATCCTATTATTTTTACAATAGAAAAATGGTTGATAACTTCAAAAATTCATATTTAATTCTTGGAGACTCCAAAAACAGTGAAATCAGTTTTGATAATTTATATTTCAAATGAATTTAATTATAAAAATGGTCTCAGACTTACCTCTGTCACAGAAAATATAGTTTGAGGAAGATGATCTTAAAAGACATTATTTTTGTACTAATAATACTGATAACTTTAGAAATCAATAACTAAATCATGAAAACTCCAAATGGAGAAAACTCAACTGTTTTGAACTTGTGATAATATTGCCCATTTATTCATGTAACTCTTGTATTCACCACTGCTCAACAAAATTTCACCTCTTAATTAAATTGCTTAAGTAAAGGCATATTGAAATCTGAAATTCAAACCACCATAACTTTCACATACTAAATCAAAATGAGATAATTCTTTCACCAATAATCATATAAAATCATGACTTAGCTACTGTAGAAAAATCATGCATTTTCGAGCATTTTGATTTTTGAGGTATTTCTTGGTGTTCATTCGGTAATTGCAATTATATAGGTTCCGAACTTATTGATATCGACTCCTACGCAACTGAAGAGCGAACAACTTAGCTACCTGCAGGGCAAGCATCCTTTGAACTTTCTTTTGCATCATATTTGATCCCAGTTTTGTTTGGATAGATGCAATGATAATTGCTTGCATGTTATTTTGACAATGTCGCTATTTTTGTGATGAATAGTTAGACACCTCCTATTATCTTGTCATTGTGGCTATCCATGAATTATTTCCAAGATGAAATACTTAAGATAGGATGTGTGAATTTATATTGTCTGGTTTGCTTAGCCATGCAAGTCTAGAACCGTAGTTTGATTGTCGGGATTAACCCGACGATTATGGATAAACACAACTCTCTTTATACTTTTGGTTCAGATCTTCGTATCTGTTTTATGAGATAAATTTTGTCATTTTAAATGAGCTTTTGGTCTGGACAAGTGTTGGTTAGTGATGGTGCCTTCGCACGAGATTGGGTATGTGGCTTGCCTTGTCTAGACAATTAAGGACCGAACTTTGTAACGTCGTTGATTCAAGTATATTCGTACTACCATACGCAGATATGGGTGCTGATATGTTAAGTAGGGGAAGGGTCTATTGTGTTAAGTCCCATGGTGGTGTAGGGACAATTGTGTCTTTGTCAATTGTTCTTAGGAATCGATGTCAATGTTCTATTGTGTGCAAGGAGCACCAATTACCTTTTCATTACATCGGTATTTCCAATATAACGTGTGAGCCCTTAGCAAGTGCTATACGCTACTTGTACTAAGACCGAAACATCTCACATGGGGACTTAGCTCAATAGGGTTTTTTGGTCGAAAACGATCAGTATCTCGATTCTCCCGCCAAAGATACCAAAGGAAGTGTGCCATTATCCGGAGGCTTACGGGCTAATCAGTCGTGTGGGTAAAGTAGTACACCCTGCAGGTATAAACCTATTCGAATAGCCGTCTCCACGGTTATGGACAACCGCTTGAGTTCGGGAGTTACTATTGTTAGACTTGAAAGTAAAATTGTGGGTGAACTCGGTAATTTCATGAATGGGATGTTAATGCTTGTTGTTGTATCAAAGTGGGCAGCCACTTTGCTATTTGTACGCTTTATTTGTTACTCAGTTCATTACTTATTCACATACTTTACTTCTACATCAAATCTGATTTTAAAATGGCACTTGAAAAACTAGTATGTGTAGGTTGTACATTGTTGCGTTTCTTTCGCAAAACTAAGCCAATATGAGCCCTTCCTTTGAATGACCTTATGCATAACTATTTTTATTTGTGTAAGACTTGCAAGTACTCTTGGTACTCAACGGATGTTTGTCGGCTTTACTGTGAGGACGATATCGAGATTGATGAGTTCGCGTGTCGATTTAGGTGACACCGACGCAGTAGTATGCTATCTTCTAACTCCCAATGGTTGCCGATGGGTTGTGGGCATACCATCGCTGGCCTTTTGGTTTATTTACTCGCTCCGCTATAAACTTGTTAAATTTGGCCGGCCGCCCTATGTATTAGTATACTTGGAACTGTGTTGTAACTTTTGCACTATTTATGTATGATGGTTGTATGGATGTGACCAACGTTGTAATGAGGGTATGATTATATTGGTCGCTGATCTTGGGAGCCAATATAAGTCATACTCGCTGTTCATGGGTTCCCATTTAACTCGCTAAATGTCGTGCTTGGCTTGTTGGAGAACTGGCAATCATGCAGTGCTCGTAGGGGAGCGGCGCGTATGATCGTCGGGGCTCTAGTACTCGGTCAAGCCTCTCATTTAGACTGAGTTAAGTTGGAATCCATTTACCGGAGATCCCGAGTTATGTCCCTAAGACCTTGATTAGTCTCGATCTTAAGGAGATAACTCCGGGGTCCCCACAGCGTTGCTATGATACTGGATCCCCTGGGGCACATCTTCTGGACGAATTTCCGGTGAACTTTGACCGGAACAATATTTAGGATGTTGTAGGTGTTAGCTCATGGTTGAGCATGTATCTTTGATTCCCTGTAATAGGTTAGGGGTACTTGAACTATTATTGTCCTTTTTGCAAGAACTTTTAATCCTATCAGTTGATTTTCGCCTATGGGCCTTTATGGATGTAATTGCACTGGGAAAACTATGAATTGAATTTATGGATCTTGTACTGGCATTAGCACCTTGTACGCCCATTCGGTGTTATGTTTTTGTGCATTTTATATCATTATGCATGCTTAGTTAAGAGCTATGTGTTTGCTGTCCAGATTTTTAGTTCACACCTATTTCTAGCAAGTTTGGCGTCTTAATTTTCCTTGTCACTTCAGATGTCGCCCTACCACTGCGTGCGAGAGCTCACGTGACGGGGATCTCCACCCTGTGGCAACCGATCCGCTTCAAGAGGTCGACCTCTATGCCCGAAGAAGGGGTGAGCCCTCTCAAAGAAGACCAAAGAAGATGGCGCTTCATCCGAGGAAGTGCTCCTCCGCCACCCACTATGGCGGAAGTCTTGGCTCGACGAGAGGAACAGATGGATCGCACTGAATCCGGAGGCTATTGCTCGCAACACTTCTCCGCCCTGCGGCGCAGGGGAGGGGGACAAAGAGGCGGGGGGAGGTCTCGCGATTTTCAGCGAACCAATCCCCCCACCTTTTCAGGCACCGAGAGCCCGATGGAGCCTGAGGACTAGCTGAGGAACATTGAGAAGAAGCTGGCTATTGCTCAGTGCACAGGCGTTGAGAGGGTGCTCTTTGCGAGTTATCAGCTAGAGGGCGCCGCTAGTGCATGGTGGGACAACTATTCCGCCATGCAGCCTGATGGAGAAGTTCCATCATGGGGCGAGTTCTGTACAGCTTTCAGGGAGGCCCATATTCCTGAGGGGGTCATGTTGATCAAGCAGCAGTAGTTTCTTGCCCTGAAGTAAGGAAAGAAGACCGTCTCTGAGTACCTCCAGGAGTTCAACTCCTTGGCCCGCTATGCCCCGATGATGTCTCCATCGACGCCGCCACGCCGCTTTCATGGACGGCTTGACAGAGGAGATGCGCTTGGCTCTAGCGCACATGACTTCCGCAACTTCCAAAGATTTAGTGAACAAGGCCATAGTTGTGGAGCATAAGAATGTGGCAATGGAGGAGTCCCTAAGAGGAAGAGGGCCGCCCGGCTTGTCGCCTAGTAGCGCTTCTGCAGCGGCCCCAGCCACCCTGTGCACCTCGCCTCGTGCCCCAAAGACCACCGAGGCCTCCCGTGGTACCTCCACGACCTTCTCCACCAGCTGGCGCAGCGAACAACGGGGTAAGAACTCCTGCACAGCTGGGGCATACAAGCCCAATGTCATCTGCCATTGTGACCGCCAGGCCACTATGCTCTCACCGCCTCGCCAAGCAAATGAGGATGCCCTAGACTTATCGAGCTTCTACTCCACCACCGTGGCGAGACCTTCACCACCTCCGAGGGCAGCATATACCCTCCTCGAGATCCCCGTGACGTGGCGAGTGAACCACGCCACCGCCGAGGAGGCTAGCGACGCCCGCACGCCGCTTTGGGTACACTTCTCGTTAATTTTGTCCAAAGATCGCTTTATTTGATTCAGAGCATCTCATTCATTCATCAAAGAGGAATATGCTGCACTTAATCAATTTGAAATACACGCATTTCACCACCTTATCAAATCAATCACTGTGATCGGTTTTCCAAACCGATCAAGTTCGCACGCGTAAAGTGGAAATTCAAAATATCAACTTCTTGGCAAATTTAATTGTTATAAATTCAGTGGGTATTGATGTGATATTAGGGATGGATTGGCTGTCCAAAAATAAGGGAAAGATTGATTGTGCTCAACGGTCCATTTCACACTAGCGAAGATGGCAATCAGTCATTTTGCACCTTCGCTAGCGCTTCGATCTCTATGCTTTGGAAGCTAGTACCTCTGTTGAATTAGAGGAGGTTCCGTGGTATGTGAATACTCGGATGTATTCCTCAAGAACTCCTGCATGCCTCCGACCGTGAAGTTGAGTTCGTCATTGAGCTTGCACCCTGATCGCGCCAATTTCAAAGCGGCCGATCGGATGCCTCCTAATGAGTTGGTAGAATTGAAAGCACAACTCCAAGAACTTCAAGATAAGGGTTTTATTCGCCAAGCTCCTCACCTTGGGGATGCCCGCCATCTTTGTTAAGAAGAAAGACAAGAGCTTGCGGATGTGTGTTGACTACCGTCCGTTGAATGAAGTCACTTTAAGAACAAGTATCCGCTCGCAGGATTGATGACCGTTCGACCAACCGAGTGGAGCCTAAGTGTTCTCCAAGATTGACTTGAGGTTGGGTTACCATCAAATCAAGGTCGACAGAGGACATTCAAGACAACTTTTTCTACTCGGTATGGCCTATACGAGTACACTGTTATGTCCTTTGGTTTGACTAATGCACCTGCTTATTTCATGAACCTCATGAACTCGGTTTTCATGGAGTATTTGGACTAGTTCGTCGTTGTATTTATTGATGACATCCTTATTTACTCCAAGTCCGACGAAGAACACGAGAAACATCTGAGACTTGTGTTGGAGAAGCTTCGTCAACATCAACTCTATGCAAAATTCAGCAAATGTGAATTTTCGCTTCGTGAAGTGAGTTTCTTGGGTCATGTACTCTCCGAGGGTGGTGTCGCTGTTGATCCAAGCAATGTACAGGATGTGCTGAACTGGAAGCAACCAAAGAGCGTCACCGACATACGCAGCTTTTCTTGGGCTTATGGCTACTACCGCAGTTCATCAAGAACTTCTCAAAATTTCTAGGCCAATGACTCAACTTCAAGAAGGAAAAGAAGTTCGAATGGTCACCGATTGTGAACAAAGCTTTCAGATTCTTAAAGAATGCTTGACCACAGCTCCGGTGCTCATCCTCCCAGATGTTCACAAGAGTTTTGATATTTATCATGATGCATCTCGCCATGGGCTCTGGTTGTGTGATTATGCAAGAGGGTCGAGTGGTGGCATATGCGCCGAGACGCTTGAGGCCTCATGAAGCTAACTATCCCACTCATGACTTAGAGCTTGCAATCTGGTTGTTCATGCTCTAAAGATCCGCGACATTACCTCATCGGAATCGTTGCGAGATCTACACCGATCACAAGAGTCTCAAATACATTTTCATCCAAGCTGATCCGAACTTAAGGCAAAGAAGATGGCTTGAGTTAATCAAAGATTATGATATGGGACTTCATTATCATCCAGAAAAGCCAACGTGGTGGCCGATGCATTGAGTAGAAAATCTCAATGCAACTCGCTTATCTCAGAATCCCTTCTTCGCGAGCTTGTGTGTCGCCATGCAACAATTGCAACTCGAAATAATTAAAGAAGGTTCGCTCGCTGCCTAAGTGTGAGTTGTACACTTGAGAACCAGATTAGAGAAGCCCAAAGAACCGACGCAGTATGGCTCAAACCGAGAGGCAATGAAGAGACACAAAGCCAAAGGTTTTAAAGAAGATTCACAAGGCACCCTTTGGTTCTGGGAACCGTTTGGTGGTGCTTTGACCACACTTTGAGAGGGAAAATTCTCAAAGAGGCTCATGACTCCAAATTCTCTATTCACCCAGGTAGTACCAAGATGTACCAAGATTTGAAGGCTCTGGTGGAGCCAAATGAAGCGACAAATCGCTCAATATGTTGTCGAGTGTGATTATGCCAAAGAGTCAAAACTGAGCATTTGAAGCCGACAGGTACTCTACAGCCCCTGCCCATTCCCAAGTGGAAATGGGAAGAAGTTGGCATGGATTTTATCACCGGCCTCCCAAGGACTCAAGCTGGGTCCGATTCCATATGGGTGATTGTCGACCGTCCCGACGAAGGTTGCTCACTTTATTCCTCGCAAGACCACTTACACCGGTGCCAAGCTAGCGATTTGTACATCTCGTAATTGTTTGTCTCCATGGTGTACCAAAGGTGATTGTTTCAGATAGGGGTCCTCAGTTCACCTCTCATTTCTGGAAGTGCTTGCATCAAGCAATGGGGACCGACTATCTTTCAGCTCAGCTTATCACCCACAAACTGATAGACAAACTGAGAGGGTAAACCAAGTTTTGGAAGACCTTCTCCGTGCTTGTGTGTTGTCGTATAGCAAGGATTGGGAAACGTATTTACCATTTGCGGAGTTCTCCTACAACAATAGTTTCCAATCAAGCATTCAAATATCACCATTCGAGGCATTGTATGGAAGAGCTTGTAGGACACCTTTGAACTGGTCCGAAGCCGGGGAGAGGCCATTTTATGGTCCAACCTTGGTAGAGGATGCAGAAGAACAAGTTCGTGTCATCCGCGAACGACATTGAACGGCTCAATCTCGTCAGAAGTCCTATGCCGACCGCCGTCATCGTGAGTTGAGCTTTGAGGTGGATGATCATGTCTATCTTAAGGTTTCTCCAATGAAAGGAACGCATCGTTTCCAAGTCAAGTTGGCACCGCGCTACATCGGACCATTCCGAATTCTAGCAAAGTTGGGACCGGTGGCTTATCAAATAGAATTGCCACCATCACTTGTTGATGTACATGATGTTTTCCATGTTTCACAACTGAGGAAGTGTCTCCGTGCCCCAACCGAAGCAACTGAACTAGAAAATCTTGACTTGCAACCTGATCTTTCTTATCGGGAGCACCCGATTCGCATTCTTGAAGAAAAGGAGCGCAAGACACGAAATCGCAATATTAAATTCATCAAGGTTCAGTGGAGTAACCATACTGAAGATGAAGCCACATGGGAGCGTGAGGATCAAGTGCGAGCTAACTATCCAGATCTTTTTCTTTCTACTTGAAGTGTCTTCGAATCAAGAAAGGAAAGTTTAAACAAAGCAATGGGGAGAAACAATGTAATAGTCATTCCTTGTAAACCTTACAAAGATATCTTGGCACTATCTTTGAAGGAAATCAAGACAACGGGTGTTATGTTTTCTTTTAGCACTTTCCTATTCAACTTCCACTCTATCGATCTCGGGGTCGAGATCTTTTGTAAGGGGGGAGGTTTGTCACATCCCCAAATTAATAAAGAGCTTATTATGCATCTCATTAGCATGCATCATGTTTGAAAACTTTTTAATTCAATATTGTACTTGGAAAATCTCAAAATACAATTGAAACATACACTTTAATTTGAGCTCCAAACTAAAAATCAAAATAAATGCTACTGAAGATCCTCTGGAATTAATTTATTCAAATATTATATTAATTATCATGAATTAATATATTTTTCCCAAATTTTTGGGACTGGTTTGAACCCTTTTAAAAATTCAAACGCCATTAAAAGACCTAGCCTAAGTTTGAATTTTTAAATTACAAAGTGTATCATGAACAGTGGTGTTAAATAATTTTTATGGACACTAGGTTGTCCCAGGAACCTCCACAATTTATTTCATGATTTTAAGGAATTTATTTCTATTTTTAAGCCTTGGTCAAAGTAGAGGAGATAAACTGAAATTTCAGTCAAACCCTAAACCTAAACGGGCTGCTACTGTTCCTTGGGCTCGAGTCCGACTCGGCGAACCGACTCAGCCCGACCGCCTAATTGCACCGCGGCATGCAACCATCGGATCAGAGATCGACGGCCCGCATCCCGCAACCTTTCGGCGTTGCGGCGCTCCTTCTGATCTAAGCCCTCCATTCGCGATCCAACGGTGCTGGTCAAACCATTTTCTTCGCACCGCGCCGCGCCCCTTGTGCCACTGACTGCCCGGACCCACGCGTCAGAGCCTTCTTCCTCCTCGCGACAGAGCTCGCGCAGAGTCTCTCGCCACGCCGTCGCTTCGCCCGAGCCCTGTCACTTCACCGCACCCGTGGCTCTGCCCTCGCGCTTCTCCTCTCGCATACCGCACTCCACCCAGGTATCTTTGGCTTTATCACCCCGAAGCCCTCCGTTCTCCCTCACTCTCTGTTGACCGAGGAGAGGAGGCTTGTTCTAGCATTTTCCTTCTGTGAAGATTTCTCACCGTCGAGTCCTCGACTCCTACCTTGTATGACATTTCCACTTTGGCTTATGCGGGCTTTTGATTTTCTCAGAGTGCCCGGCCATCATTGTGCTCTCTGAAGCTCTAGAGCGCGCCCCGGAGGACACCCCTATGTCATCTCCATCTCTAGTGAGATCCTCCTCTTTCTTGCGGCGTCATTTCGTGTGCTTAGATTATAAGGAGTAAAACCCTCAACTTAATTGTCGGATTATGCACAGGAGCTTTGTGATTCTTGGTTTTCAATTCACGGCGTGCGAGCTCGCTCTTCTTCCCGACGACGGAACGGTGAGTTTTCCGTCGACTCAACCTCTAGGACCATCTCACGGATGTCCCGGTTCGCTCCCACCTCACCGATGTTCTTTATCTCCGAACGCTTCCGCCACTGTAGCCTTCCCTCGCCACCGCTGGGTTTGAGCCGCCGGAGCCGACGGCGAAGACCCTGGTCCTCGCGCCTCTCCAAAGATCGCTTGACCTGGAGTCCGTATCAAGCACCGCTTGTTGCGGGGTGGGTTCTACCGAGATCTCCGCACCGTGCACCTCCGCTCCTCGCTGACTCGCCGCGGCGCCACGTGCCTCTTCACCGCAAAATCATCACCAAGGTAGCCGCCGCTATTGCCTTTCCGCTACAGATCTTGCACTCTCCGCCTTCCTCGCGCGGCAAGCACGGGCAACGCCGCGCGGCGCCGCTTCGCTGTGTCGGATGATTACGGCTGAAACCGGGGAGCTTTGTCAAGTGAATTAGCGCTAATAGTTGTAGTTTATAGTAATGAGTCTATGACTGGTGGCCCCTAGTATAGTTTAAGTGGATGCGTAGTTCTTAGAAGTACGTTACGCAAAAAGGGAAACGTATTCTTTGAATGCTTAAAATAGTCTTACGTTTAGAAGTTTGAGAAACGATTGAATACGTTACCAGGCGTCCGAGATCGAGTCGTGTTGACTGGGTCAAAACCTTGACCCCGATCCCACTCGTCATTCTCCTCGGCTAGCGCTGCGCTCGGTAAGGAAAGTAGCCAATGAATTATAAACTCCGAAAACCATTTACTGGCACACTGAAAAATATGTATAACTTCTAAAATGCATAACTAAATCATTTCAACTCCAAAATGGGTGAAACCACTTCTGATATTTTTCATATTTACTGAACTTTGTATAAAAATCGGTTTCAACCTTGTCTCTGTAACAGAGAGCTTTATTTTGGAAAATGAGTCATTAATCCTATTATTTTTACAATAGAAAAATGGTTGATAACTTCAAAAATTCATAAGTAATTCTTGGAGACTCCAAAAACAGTGAAATCAGTTTTGATAATTTATATTTCAAATGAATTTAATTATAAAAATGGTCTCAAACTTACCTCTGTCACAGAAAATATAGTTTGAGGAAGATGATCTTAAAAGATATTATTTTTGTACTAATAATACTGATAACTTTAGAAATCAATAACTAAATTATGAAAACTCCAAATGGAGCAAACTCAACTATTTTGAACTTGTGATAATATTGCCCATTTATTCATGTAACTCTTGTATTCACCACTGCTCTACAAAATTTCACCTCTTAATTAAATTGCTTAAGTAAAGGCATATTGAAATTTGAAATTCAAACCACCATAACTTTCACATACTAAATCAAAATGAGATAATTCTTTCACCAATAATCATATAAAATCATGACTTAGCTACTATAGAAAAATCATGCATTTTCGAGCATTTTGATTTTTGAGGTATTTCTTGGTGTTCATTCGGTAATTGCAATTATATAGATTCCGAACTTATTGATATCGACTCCTACGCAACTGTGAGCGAACAACTTAGCTACCTGCAAGGCAAGCATCCTTTGAACTTTCTTTTTGCATCATATTTGATCCCAGTTTTGTTTGGATAGATGCAATGATAATTGCTTGCATGTTATTTTGACAATGTCGCTATTTTTGTGATGAATAGTTAGACACCTCCTATTATTTTATCATTGTGGCTATCCATGAATTATTTCAGATCTGAAATGCTTAAGATAGATGTGTGAATTTATATTGTCCGGTTTGCTTAGCCATGCATGTCTAGAACCTAGAGTTTGATTGTCGGGATTAACCCGACGATTATGGGATAAACACAACTCTCTTTATACTTTTGGTTCAGATCTTCAGATCTGTTTTATGAGATAAATTTTGTCATTTTAAATGAGCTTTGGTCCGACAAGTGTTGGTTAGTGATGGTGCCTTCGCATCGCGAGATTGGGTATGTGGCTTGCCTTGTCTAGACAATTAGGACCGAACTTTGTAACGCCGTTGATTCAAGTATATTCGTATACCATACGCAGATATGGGTGTTGTACGGTTAAGTAGGTGGAAGGGTCTATTGTGTTAAGTCCCATGGTGGTGTAGGGACAATTATGTCTTTGTCAATTGTTCTTAGGAATCGATGTCAATGTTCTATAGTGTGCAAGGGAGCACCAATTACCTTTTCATTACATCGGTATTTTCAATATAACGTGTGAGCCCCTTAGCAAGTGCTATACGCTACTTGTACTAAGACCGGAAACATCTCACATGGGGGACTTAGCTCAATAGGGTTTTCTTGTTGAAAACGCATCAGATTCTCGATTCTCCCCGCCAAAGATACCAAAGGAAGTGTGCCATTATCCGAGGCTTACGGGCTAATCGAGTCGTGTGGGTAAGTAGTACACCTGCAGGTATAAACCTATTCGAATAACCGTGTCCACGGCTATGGACAACCGCTTGAGTTCTGGAGTTACTATTGTTAGACTTGAAAGTAAAATTGTGGGTGAACTCTGTAATTTCATGAATGGGATGTTCATGCTTGTTGTTGTATCAAAGTGGGCAGCCACTTTGCTATTTGTACGCTTTATTTGTTACTCAGTTCATTACTTATTCACATGCTTTACTTTTACTTCAAATCTGATTTTGAAATGGCACTTGAAAAACTAGTATGTGTAGGTTGTACATTGTTGCGCTCTTTCGCAAAACTAAGCCAATATGAGCCCTTCCTTTGAATGACCTTATGCATAACTATTTTTATTTGTGTAAGACTTATGAGTACTCTTTGGTACTCAGCGGATGTTTGTTGGCTTTTACAGTGAGGACAATATCGAGATTGATGAGTTCGCGGTTGTCGATTTAGGTGACAATCGACGAGTAGTATGCTATCTTCTAACTCCCGCCTGGTTGTCGATGGGTTGTGGGCATACCATCACTGGCCTTTTTGGTTTATTTACTGCTTCCGCTATAAACTTGTTAAATTTGGCCTGGCGGCCCTTATGTATTAGTATACTTGGAACCGTGTTGTAACTTTTGCACTATTTATGTATGATGGTTGTATGGATGTGACCAACGTTGTAATGAGGGTATGATTATATTGGTCGCGATCTTGGGAGCCAATATAAGTCATACTGCTGTTCATGGTTCCCATTTAACTCGCTAAATGTCGGCTTGGCTTGTTGGAGAACTGGCAATCATGCAATGCTCGCAGGGGAGCGGCGCGCATGATCATCGGGGCTCTAGTACTCGGTCAAGCCTCTCATTTAGACTGAGTTAAGTTGGAATCCATTTACCGGAGATCCCGAGTTATGTCCCTAAGACCTTGATTAGTCTCGGTCTTAAGGAGATAACTCCGGGGTCCCCACAGGGGTAGCTCGTGTACGACCGATATTACCCAAGGATTCGAATAATATTGGTTATACGCGAGCACCAATAGAATCAGCTAGACTGGGGCGAGATTAGACTACTAGAAACTAGACTACTCTTTATCATTGCCTTGTCCATCGACTTCTGGATCCTTGTAGTATACATAATATCCCTAATCCACATGTTCTGAAGGGTTTGGGGGAAAGAGCAAAGATGAGCACAACTTCTGTGTTCGCGAGCCAACACATAACTTGTAATAATATACATACAAGGCATAACAAGGATTGGCTCGGGTTCTTTTATTTGCTAAAGCAATGTTTTCAATTATGAATATTAGTAATCACTACTATAGAAAAGGTCTTCACAGACAGTTAAAAAACGTCATCACAAACAGTTTCGTGAGCCGTCTGAATTTATGGGTCAGTAATGTTATGGGGTCATCACAGACGGTTCAAATTTATGGGTCAGTAATGTTATGGGGTCATCACAGACGGTTTTTGAACCGTTTGTGATAGTTTATTTTCACATACAGTTCTGAACAAGAACCGTCTGTGATAGCTTTTTCTATTGGAAAAAAAAATCGGATTTTAAGCCAAACTAATCAATTGTTGGACAGTAGTTTTCACATGCAATATCTAGCAAGACAACTAAAATCTAATTGAAATTCTGATGACAAACACATTATAGGAAAGGGAAACCACAAGGGTTTCACAGCGTCCCCTCCGAATGAAAAAAAAGAATAAAATTACAAAATTAAACTAGCTAGAAACTATCTATGCCTCCAAGCTCCTGAAGAACTCATCGACTTCTTGAATTGGTATTGTGAGCTCCTCTCTGTACCTCAACAGCATATCACAAGTTGTTCTTACATGTCGTTCGAGTTCAACTCAAGCTCGTCGGCAAGAAGAGACGACTGAAACCTCCAACGGCGCTCCGACATTAGGTAACACAAAATTAAGATTATTTTTTTACAACGAACAGTCAACAAATTATGTATATTTTGGGATGTACACGGACCTTCCGGCAGTCTATCTCCTGTGGCAGACAAAGAGCTCCTCCGCATCCCTCGTCCTCGTTGTCGTCGGCTGTGTCTCCTCGCCGAACCGCGATGGGGAATGGGGAGGGGAGAGTGAGAGATTGATGGAAGACAAGGCTGGGGTGGCTATAATATATAAAGGTAGCGTCAAAATATTTTGCCTCCCACACACGCGTTTAAAATTTTTTGAACTCTCGTGCTGTGAATCATAGATGGTTCTATCATGAACCGTCTGTGATACTTCACAGATGGTTTTTGATATGAACCGTTGTGATAAGTCCAAGCCCTACCGCGGTAAGCCGTCGCCCTGCCAAACCCTACCGCAGCAGAGGATTAGGTGCCATGGTAGAGAATTGGTATTTCAAGCCATGGTAAAATCATAAAGTTAGTGATTTCAAGCTATAGTAAAATCAGAAATACTTATCATAGAAGGTTTTTAATACAAACCGTCTGTGATGATAACGGGAAGTCATAGACAGTTTGTGTTGAAAACCGTCTGTGAAGTATAACAGAAGGTTCTCAACAAGAACCATATATGATATTGCTAAATATCACAGACGGTTTTCAACATGAATCGTCTGTGATATTACTTCTTCACAGACAGTTTTTAGCACGGTCAGTAACACAAACGGTCGCTAAACCAAAACTGTGTGTGATTGTATTTAATACATGCAGTTTTGGTCAACCGTCTGTGATGAGACATCCAGTATTAGTATTTTTGTAGTAGTGAATTCCTATCACTTAGTATTTTAACCAAATTGTATTTTATTAAAGAGAATAATTATGCAATATTAAATACAGCGAAGATTACCTCCACCTATGCTTATTTTTTTTACTGTGGTTACATTCACCTATTAACAAATACTGGATACGATCACCGAGGACAAACCAAACTTAGGGTTACATTAGCCCAACGAGTTTTTATCCCATCACAAATGTTTTTGATATAGAACTAACTCTAGTAAGTTCCTATGTCCGCCTTTGACCGTAGGCACGGCTATTTAAACAGTTTATACTCTACAAAGATTGTATATTTTACCCATAAAAGACAATCAACTCATTGCTCCACATGATTCCTTGGTCATGTAGTTAAGAGATCATCAAAGTAACTTTTCAAATTATTTCGCCCCTTCCATCATCTCACCCATATGGGCTACTCCCAATTGCGGTAGGTCCCATGAGTTGTGCGGGATATTTATCACAATGACTAGCACAGTTGGACTATAATTTCCACAACGTCTAGTGTAGCTGACAACTTCACCTTGCTTGGTGTCTCATTCAAACCAGGACGTGTCCCATACTTGCACTACCTTATTTCCCCTCCAGCGAGATGACTTCTAGAGTCCAATAAATTTACTAAATCAAGTTGTACTTTATAGACTTGCGGCTGTACTTGTTTTACAATGGAATGTCATCACAGGATTAAGTCCTTAGGGTCATCTGGGCAGTTCATACCATATTCCACACATTCTCACGCTACATCAGCACCCACCATCATTCTATCCACCCAGATGTGGTAATAACAGTTAATAGGGTTTTTGGGAAGCAAAAATATATTATCTCAACATTCCAGTCATTTATCCACAATGACTGTCCAAAACCACTTTCATGATTAAAAGATGATGATTAGGGTATTTAATGCCTCGGTACTTAAGCAAGACTAGCATGTCACTTAAGTACAACCTATATAAGCAATTATTACTTTAATATCTAGGGTGACAAGGATTAAGGAATTCAAGTTGTCAATGATGGTGTAATAATTATTTAATTACCAAGTAGGCATGTAACTAACTCTTACAGATTTAATATACATTTGCATAATGAATTAAGCATACAATTTGCTAATTTAAAAGAATATAATTTACGTAAAATATAGGCTCAAAATGATCAAAGTATTGACTCGCCTGGATTAAAGGCAAGAGAGTCTTGGAAGTCTTTGCTTGATCGAAATAGAGATCTTCCACTTCTTTGAACTCTACGCGGACGAAATTGCCGAAAAAAGAACAAACAAGCAAAGAAAACAAATAAATACACAAGAAATAGCAAATGAACTTCAAATTAAATAAGACCACTGCCATTAGTAGGATCTTGAAATTAGATAAATTTAGAAACAAATTTCACTTAAATCGGAGTTATAACGAAGTGTCATTTTTGAATTAAATCGAAAAAAGGAAAAAGTAGAGAGAAAATTTCTCACTGACATTTGGGTCCCACTGAACAGAGGTCAATATGCACTGTGCATAGTCCAGGGAGCACACGGTACATCGGGCCCACTTGTCATCGGGTTGCAAAGAATCAATTCATTAATGGACCTCATTAACTATTCAATGGGGCCCACGAGGCAATGACTCAGTGAAGAATTAAACCGGACAATGATTAACACCTAAACCCTTAAGACAAGGGTTCACTAAATAATGACAGAAGAAAAGTGCCGGTCCAAAAACCGACTACACATGAAGGGCTCTCGGGAACTTGCGGCTCGGCTTTCCACCGCGAGAGAAGGAATGGCGGTGCAGCAAGGGCGTGGCCTGCACTGGGAGGCGAGGAGGTCCTAGGGGAGTTGGCGACACGGCCGGCGGGGCACCGGAGAGGCGGCGCGGCGGAGGCATACGGCGGCGGCGCCACGGGCATGCGGTGAACCGGAGGTGGGGCGGCGCGGAGAAAAAGAGGGAGGGAGCAACAGCTAGACCACGCCAAGGCGAACTCACCGAGACCAAGAAGAGAACAAGGGGTGGTCGGAGGACGAAGAACTGCGGAGAAGACGGATGCGGCCGGAGCTGAGGAAGAAGGCCGAATGCGGGCGCGACGGTGGACCAAAACCAAATCCCCTTGGGGGATAGCTTCCTGGGATTCGGGAGCACGTGATGACGGTGGTGGAGAGGCGGGGAACTCACCAGAACGGTAAATTGACTGCGAGGTGGCGCGGCCGAGAAGGAGCGCGGGCGTTTTTGGGGGAATTTTACCGGGAGCGAGAGGGATGATGGGAGGCAAACGGAGGCTCCGGGGGGCTCTTATAGCCGAATGAGAGGAGGGCAGACCCGTTGGGGGCTCTGGCGAAGGGCGCGCTGTCCTGAGGCGGTCGACATGGGCGTGTTCTGGCGAGGACGCGACAGGGCGGGGCGCTAGTTGACGTGGGCGGTTGCTGGCATCACGGCGAAGACCAAGAGGGTCGGGCGCAGGCGGTGACGTGAGTAGCACGGGTGCGCGTGCACGAGCGCAGCGCGCAGGCAGAGCGCGGACCGGGCGGCTCAGTGCGCGGCGCTAGCACGTCGGGGACGCGACACTGGCAGGTGCGGTAAGGTGCTTTTGGTGACAAGACCAGGCGATGGAGGGCGTCGGAGTCAAGGCAGGTGGGCTGGAGCTGGTGGCGGCAGAGGGCGCAGGGTGTGCGGCACACGCGGTGCGGTTAGAGCTGCGTGGCGCGCCTGCAGTGCGCTCTGGCGTGTGCGGCTTCTGGCCGGAGAAAAGGCAAGAGTGGGAGGCTGGGCGGAGGAGGATGGTAGGGTGAGGTAGGCTAAGCCCAGGAAGGAGGAGTTGGGCTGAGCCCAAGAAAAGAAGAGGGGTTTGAAAAGAGGTTCAAATTGGGATTTGAATCCAAAATTTGAATTGAGGTTGAAGATGAGAATTTTGCAAATACACACTAATTTGACTTACGGTTGAAAACCAAATGGCAAATTGAGAATTACTATTCACTGTCTGAAAAACAGAATGTTACCTTTGCAGCCTGCTACGACACTGTAGAGCCTACGAGTACTGTAGCGACTACGAGTATTGTGGCGCCTATGAGTACTATAGCTCCACGACCACTGCAGCTTCTACTTGAAGCTACGACCGCGCACATGTTGCAGCCCTTTGCTTGTTGCAGATATTGGCGCCTCTGTCCGACCGCATCTCACGGTTCAGCATGCACTCTGGTTACGTATCACACGTATTGTCGTGCGCTTTTTCTAGTGCCACACACTACTACTATGCAAAGACCTATACAACATGATCACTACATGCAAAGGACCAAAGTAAATATGCAGATACAAGGTTTGTCAAGATTATTTTCAACATTTTGCCCCCTAATCTTGACTGACCACACTTTACAAGTCTTCACATAAGAGCTCGCTCATCATCACTCTGAACTTCACAGAGTAATGCTTTCTCCTCTTTTCCTTTCTCTGGACACTCGTATGCGAAGTGACCAAGCTCTTGGCAGTTATAGCACATCATCTTGGTTTTGTCGAACTTTCTTCGACCACCACTGCTAGTGCTACCAGAGCCCTTGCCTTCTCGCTTCGACGACCGAGTCTCCCACCCGGCCTTGGTGAGAAGCAGATGCTCCTTGTCCCCATTCTTGCGCTTGTTTATCTGCTCCTCGTATGCTTTGAGGTGGCCAATCGCCTCCTCGAATGGCATGGTATCCACGTCAAAGAATTGCTCAATTGTTGCAACACCTGCAAAAACTTGTCAGGAACCGCATCGAGCAACTTCTTCACGAGTGTTGCATCTTGTAGGGTGGCACCAAGACCACTGAACTTGCTCGCTAGCCCACTGATCTGGCCAGCAAACTCGTCGATGGAGTCGCTTTGCTTCATGCGCAGGGCCTTGAATTCACTTTTCAAGTCCGCACCGCGCTTCTTCGATCGATCGACGCCGAGATACCTCGTCTTCAAGCTCTCCCACGCCTCCTTGGCTGTCTTCTTCTTGGCAACCTGGTGGAGCACGTCTTCGAGAATGGCCTAAAAATGCAAGCAAGTGCCATCTTGTCCTTCCTCCTTTCCACGACCACTTTGGCCGCGGGTTCGATTGTCTCCCAGATGTCCTGCGCCTCCATGCAAGCCTCCATCTTGATCGCCCAGGTGGAGTAGTTGGTGGAGGTGATCATCGGGTACTGGAGAGAGACGCCTCCCTCCCTTGTCGACCGCGCCGCCATTGCCGTCATTGTCGCTGTTTGCTCAGTGGTGGACATCGCGAAGGTACTTAGGCATACACCGAACCGAGAACTCAGGCTCTAATACCAAGTGTTGGGATGAATAACTCAATCCTCTCTCTCGTTGGGATTGAATCACACAATCCTCTCTCGTCTCTCTGGATACACACACACACACAGGGAGACAAGCACTCACAGAGAAGAAATTCTTGAGATTGAATCACTCAATCTCTATTACTTCAATTGCTTACTTCTAACTTAACAGGAATTACATGGCTTGCCTCATGCAGATAATTAAGGTCACACGATTGACCTCCATGCACCCACTAACTCTCCACTAGGACCTATTCGGAAGCCATGTCCTCCTGGAATCTCTCAACGATCCAAAAGACTCGGCCAAATTATTGACTCAGACTTCTGCTTCATTCGGGTGCAGCCGCTACGACCACTGCAGCCGCTACGACCATTGCAGCGCTACGACCACGCAGCCTGCTGACCTACGAGTATTGTAACTCCACGACCACCGCAGCTTCTACTCGAAGCTGCGATCACACTCATGTTGTAGCCCTTTGCTCGTTGCAGATATCGGCATCTCCGTCCAACCGCATCTCACGGTTCAGCATGTACTCTGGCTACGTATCACATGTATTGTTGTGCACTTCTTCTGATGCCACACATTACTATTATGCAAAGACCTATACAACATGATTACTACATGCAAAGAACCAAAGTAAATATGCAGATACGAGGTTTGTCAAGATTATTTTCAACGGACAGCCGGCTGAGGCTATACGACACGACGCACACCTGCCTGTCTAGCGCCACCGACACGTACATCGAGTCGATGAGCGTACGGTGGTTGCACACGAACAGCTGCCGTGACCACGGCCGCCGGCGGCCAGCAGGCCGGGCGGCCTCTCACCCTTGAGGGGCCACGACATGCCGGGATAGGCCTGGAGTACCTGTACGGTACTGTAAGTGCGACGGCGAGACGGGCGGCCCCGAGGGGACGCCCAAGGGGAGCAACATGAACATGACGAGCGCGTAGCCGGCTGTGGGCCGGAACGCGAGTCGGCCGTTGTGGAACACCATGGGCTTGGGTACTTGCCCCTCGGCAGCGCCTGCCACTTGTCCTCTTGTGTCACGAGGTACATCTCTGCATGTACGTACCCAACATAAACGGTCAAAAAAAAAGCTGCCAATTAATTTGATTCTGTACGTAGCAGCACTGCTTCTGTAGTACTTGCACATGAGAAAAAAAAAAAAGCTTGGACGGTCCGTCGTCACGTGAGGATATAATCCACAGCTGTCTGATCGTACCATACTGCTTGAGCGGACAGTTTAGATTGCATCCTAGCAGGACCGAGTCCATGAAAAACAGTTCCCGTGCATGCATATACAGTTGCATGTACAAGAGGGAGCATTTTGATGAGGACAGAGGGTAAGCTCGTGATGACCAAGTGGTACAGTTACAAGAGATTCTTTTTCAACACCCATGTCCTTTCGCCGTACTTGACAACACCGACGGCGAACATCAAGACGGGTGCCATGAAGACAAAGGTCCCGCTGCCAGTGATGTACTTGTAAAGGACATAAGCGGCTCCTAGGACCTGCACGACAAGAGTTACCAAGTGGTGCAACCAGAGCCGAATGTCAGCCAGTGAATTGGTGATGTTGTCCGGGTCACCGAGGTGCAGCAGTAAGAACGGGGCCCAGAACGCAACCAGCCGGTGCTCCCGTGGCCTGCTGCTGAGGGAGAGGTGGCCGATGGCGTATATCGCGGTGGAGTCGGCCAGCAGGTATGCAAATGCAAGCCAGAGGACGATCCTCAGCACAGCGGAGGCTTCGCGCCGACGGTTCCTGGAGAAGGCGAGGAGGACGATTTGCAATGCGAAGCTGACCAGTACTTGGATCTCCCATTCATTCCAGAGGTTCATCAGTCCAGCCATTGCACGCTAGCTATGCACACAGAGACGACAACAAGACGACAACAAGACGCTAATCATGAAATGTCAAAGTCGAAGGCCTGATCATGTGTTTTTACTGGGGCTACCTTTGATACGGAAACAATTTGGATTTTTCCACTGCCTTGGTCGTCACTTTAGAATTTTCCATTTGAACTGTTTGCTTTTTTAAAAAAAGTTAATGGTGTGTTTTGAGGATTTGCCATTGTGTTCGAGGAAATAGTCAACTTTTGCCGCTATCTATGCATTCAACCTTTTTACATTTTCTTAAATCAAAATGGCAGAGTGAACGGTCCAAAATGCCCCTTTCCACAAAGATGAACTTGGCTGGGAACCGAATTTTGCTAGAGCTGGGCTGATAGACGAGCTATATACTGTGTTGAGTTGTGCGCTTGTGCGTTCATGAGATTTACCTATTTCTAGTGTGTGTAGTGGACGTGCAAGCGTGTGTGTGTCCGTATGTGTCCGTGAGTGGGGTGTGTACTTTGTAGTGTGCATCCTCGTTGTACTCAACTAAAATTCGAGTGATCTAACAGTTCTATATTTCGTTGTTGATTATGTCCCCATGACAGGGAGAAAATAAAGTTCGGAGTAGTAAGTACGCACTATACAGTCACTGTTTGGGAAGTCAATCACTGCATGCACAATATAACCAACTAAGGCAAAATACTGATATATTCATTCATACATACATAAGAAAAAAAAAAGCACACGCTGAGCAAAATAAGGCAGCCCAGCACCCTGGTGCAACCGTCCCAGCCAAGTTCAGCTTTGGGGCAAGGGGCATTTTTGACGTTTCACTCTGCAATTTCGATTTTAAAAATATGAAAATAGAATAATAAATAGATAACAGCAAAAGAGGACTAATTATGTAAACACAGTGGCACATCCTCAAAGCCAATGATAAAAGTGGCAAATCCTAAAGTGGTGACAAAGGGAATGGCGAAAATTCAATTTTTCATTTAATACTGGTTAGGTTCAGCTTTAAATTTTGAATGTTAAATGGCAATAACAATCGGCATACTCAAGTTTTGATAGATATGTGTAGAGAAAAAAAATATATCAACTCATACTTCACATAGCAGTATAGACTAATCAAAATCAGATGCCTTAAAAAATAATCAAAATCAGATGGACCCAGTCCAACAAAATAATCATTGCTACGAACTCTGGTATGGACCTTGGTAGGGTTGGGCAGGGTTCCAAGACTAGGGTAGGGCACTCGCCTTTAGTCGGCTGGCATTCCATGAGGCTTGATCGAAAAAGAGAGGAACATACATTGCTTGCCTCAATGATAAAACCGGCTACCTCTTAAGTAGGTGCCTCTTATTGAGCAACAGAGCAAATATTCCATCTGTTTCGCTATATTTGTTTACAGCACACCATGTGTACGGACCAATGATACATTAAATATAAGAAATACTTAAAAAGAAATGAACATACATACCTCTATTAAATGACATACTACAATCACTTAACCTCTTCCGAAGCATTTAGATTGGGACAGAGAGAGGAATTGGACTGAGACTCACTAGGCTTCGAGGTAGATTGAAAATAGCGGCGGTGGTTGTGAGAGAGAAAGATGATGGTGAAGCTCAGATTCCTGGCGATCCTGCCTGCATTGAGTGAGGGGAATGCATAAAAGAGGTATGGAACACGTGATAGCGTGATCAGAAGAGGTCCAAACCTTCTAGAACAGTAAGGTCGCAGCATCTCAAATCAAGTGCACGCGTTGGAGTTGGGGGTGACGATGGTGTTTCGGAGCTACACAGCCCCTGGAACTGCATTGAGCAAATGGAAAGGATGAGTAGGGTGGGAAGCACGTGATGACATGCGTGTTGTGGGCAAGGAAGCTCACCCAAGGCTACGGCAATGGGAAGCTTGCTCACCAGCATCGAGAACGACACACTCGTTCTCGATGATTCAGATATCTAGAAGCTCGGAGAAAGTGCGAGATGGAGCGAGGGGTGAGCTAGAGAGATGGTGACGTGCTCGGAGGCTTAAATAGCAGCGAGTAGCACGTGAGATTCATGGCAAGAAAATCGCGGGTACACTCTGGTCTCTCCGTCCGTATCACAACCCCAATTTCATTAAGTTCTATTAGGTGCATCTCATGAGCATGCATGTTAATCTTGGGAGCACTGCACAAATTATTTCATTTGAATAATTTACATCAAAGTAAAACTTACAACTTAAAATGAAACTCCAAACAATAACAACAACAAAACCTTTGATCCCAAACAAGTTGGGGTAGGCTCCAAAAGAAAGTTAAAATAAATGCTTGTAAATATCTCTGGAAAATAATTTGTTTAAATACTAGAATAATTATCATGAATAAATATAATTTTTCTAAAATTTTTAGAGTTTAACTTGACCTTGAGAAAATTCAGATTCAATATACAAATAGTTTCTGTAAAGGAATTTAAAATCAGCAATTCAATTATGAAAAGTGTTGTTAGAAAAATTATATGAGTTATATGTCATCACAGTAACCTCCCTGAAAAATTTCAGAGTTTTCTAAATTTATTTGCTATTTTATTTAACTCGGTCAAAGTAGAAGATTTTGAAATCAACTTAGTCAACTGTTTAGACTCAAACCGAACCACCTTGACTCAGTCTGACTCCAACCCAAATGACTTGACTGGACTCAACCCATTCACTGAGCCACACTCGGACTCGCGTCGCTTTGCCGTGCCACTGACGGGCGGGACCCACCCGTCAGTTCCTTCTTCTCCGTGCGCCGCTGAGACCGTTCTAGAGCGCAGCATTAGCTGGCGCTGCGCCCTTGCTCCTCCATCCATGCAATGCCACTTCATCTCGCCTCCGTCTACGCTGTCTAGTACTATGACACCTCGAAGAGATGTTGTTGATCTTCCGTTGTTAGAGCTCCTTAAAATCTCACTCTTTATCTCCCGACCGAGTAGATACATTCGATCATTCTCCCTCGTCTCTCAGGTATTTCCTCTCGTTCTTGGTTATCCTTATCCTTATCTTATGCCATGTTCATTTTGCTAATTTGAGTGCTTGTCTTTCCTCATAGCTCTGGGAACACCAGAGTGTCTTTTGCTTGTCAAAAGCACACCCTAAACGCTACTGTCGTGCCATTCGTGTCTCTGGTGAGTTCCTTCCTTTTCCTTGCACGTCATATTATGTTCTAGAGTATAAGAAGTGTTTCTCCTCAATCAATTTGATCAATCGTCCTCAGGAGCTCGTGGATTTTGGATTTGTTTCAGCTCCGATCGAAAACCGCCCTTTTATCCTCATCTCCGGTTGGGTAAGCCAATTG
The DNA here is from genome assembly GCA_036346255.1 of Ampelocalamus luodianensis. Taxonomy (NCBI): domain Eukaryota; kingdom Viridiplantae; phylum Streptophyta; class Magnoliopsida; order Poales; family Poaceae; genus Ampelocalamus; species Ampelocalamus luodianensis. The sequence continues at coordinate 7,268,302 of CM070623.1, forward strand.
TCGATTCCTTTCTCTGAGAGCATATACGAGCCATACCTAAGTTTCTTCGACCATTCATTTCCTTAATGAATCCTCAGGTTGTCTCCTCCACGTTAACCTCATCATCGCTGCCACGGTTAACATCGTCGGAGTTCCACGGTGCTTCTCCGGCTCTCCTCTTCGTGCTGGTAGGGTCACTGGATCTCCTTGTCGCTTATGCGTGCAATAGATAGCTTAATGCACTGCCGAGTTGATGTAACCACTTGAGCTGTAGCTCCACCGCCGCCTCTCACCATCGCGCTGCCGCTAGAGTTCACCGCGGGCCATGCTCCGTCCACCGGTAGGACTGCAAGGTTGCAAGGTTTCCATTTTTGGCTTTAGGTCACGCCGCCATGGACCACATCGCCCGTAATAAGCCAGACAAAATCGTGCTAAAATGCTCCTCAGTTTCGACCGACTGTAGCCCAATGATTCAAGGAAATCACTATCGGATTAGAGTTAAAGCATTGTTTAAGTTCGTGTAATGATTGCTACGTTTCGCTGACCGGTGGGGCCATGAACAGAAAGCGAGGAAGTTAAATGAAATTGGATTGATTTAGTATCGCTGACATGCGGGCCTAGGATCCTTAAGTGCACAGTGCACGTGGCGGTGAACCAGGGAACTGTGCTGTGGACCTTGGTCCATGCACTGTTTCGTGCACCGAAGTCGATGACATGTGGGCTCCACACGTTAGTATGTTTAATTCAGGATTTAAATGAAAAAGAAAAACATTGTACACTGGACCCACATGTAAGTGACTGAGGCTAGATCTATCTGGGTGTAAAAAGTATTTGATACATTTAGAAATGCTGAAATGGATTACTTTTACACTAAAAAATGGTTTAAACTTCAAAATGGATTTAAATTCCAAATGGAGTTAAATTAATTTTGTTAGTTTTAATTTTTATTGTGATTAAATTTGGAATAAGTTTGAAACATGTCTCAGTTACAGAAAATTTTGATAATTGAATTAATTGTACACTAATAACATTAACTTTGTAAAATTCATAGAAAATTCAAATGAACTCCATTTAAACTAAACTTTTCACCTAAATTCATATAAATCATAATCTCATCACTGTGTGTAATTTCATGCATGTTTGAGCATTTTGAATTTTTGAGACTTTCTTGGTGTTTATTTGATATCGTTATTTCTAGATTCTGAATTGCCTAAAGCGAGTGATTATGTACCTGAGATTCTTGAGGTGGAACAAGTGGAATATCAGTAAGGCAAGCATACTCTTGCATAATCTTGATCCCAGATTTTGGTTAATGTAGTATTTTCAATTACAATGATAATTGTCTGCATGCTATTTTGATATATCAATACTTTTTGAGTGTAGTTAGTTATGTCCTATCTCTTGCAGTTATCCTTGATTTTTCCATACAGCTATGCTTAAGTTAGTTGTCATGTGTTTTTCTTTACTCTTTTTATTAATGCTTAGCCATGCAAGTCAATAGATACGTTAGTTCGGTTGATGGAATTAACCTGTCAATCGTGGGAGATACTGAACATTTTATCATTATGCTTTTGTCCAGATTCTTGAATCTGGTTTTTTAGTCTAAATTTTGCATATTTAAAACTGGTTTTGATCTAGACAAGTGGCTAGTAGGGTGGGTGCCTTCGTGCACGAGAATCGGGTACCATGGAAAGACTTGTCTAGATCGCTTAGGACCAAACTTTGGGTGGTCATTCCAAGTACCATACGTACTTGCACACGCTGAATTGGGGCTAGTTTGATCAAGTAAGGGGAAGATTTTATTGGCTTGAGTCACAAGTGGTATGAGGACATTTGTGTTTGATCATATGTTCATAGGACCCGATACAATTTTTATAATGTGCAAGGGAGCGTTGTTTTTCATTTCTGTACATTGTATCGTTGTTTCCAACATAACTTGCATGCCTGCTTAGCAAGCTCTATCAGTAGCTTGTACTAAGTTGGGAGTCATCTCGCAAGGGTGGTTCAACTCAATAAGGTTTTCTTGCTAGAAAGTACCGAAACTCGATTTACTCGGCCGGCATACCTTAGGAAGTGTGTCATTATCCGAAGGCTTACGGGCTAATCGAGTCATGTATGTAAAGATGTACGCCCCTGCAGGGTTATAACCTATTCGAATAGCCGTGTCCACGGTGACATCATCATTAGACTACTCTTAATTTAAAACTTGACATAGGCAACAACTTGGTATCGGCATGACCGGTTTGTTATGCATTTTAGTTTATCAAAGTGGGCTGCCACTTTGGTATTGTTTGATCTATGTCAATATCAATATCACTTAAATTCTTTTGTCAAAGTTGTGATTGATAAATGGCATTTACAAACTTAGTATGTATAGGACTAAAAATTGGCTTTTATGCAAAACCTATGCCACCAGAGCCTTTCTTTGGACAGCCACTAACATTTATACCTTCCACTCCTTTGAACAATCTCTAGAGCACTGATTTTATTTTATTTTTGTTTTAAGACTTGCGATTACCTTCTGTACTCAACCGGATTGTCCACTTGTTTTAGGTGAGGAAGATTACATTATCGATCAGTTCGTTAGGGTCGACTTTGGCTCTGGGAGTTGGGCACACTTTGATGGAACTTTTGTTGTATTATATTTGTTTTCCGCTATGTACTTCTTATTGATGTTTAAATTTGGTCGTTTGGTCACTGGTGTAAATTATGGACATGAGTCCTAGTCATGTATGTCACCTTTTAATAATAATGTATGACTTGTATATGTTTGTGTACAATGTTGTTCAAGATATGTGCGTGTTAGCCATTGATCCTGGGAGCTAATGCGAGACACATATCCGAAAACTTGAAATTGTGCCTCCCTCCCTCCAAGATGCCGCCTCCCCTGCCAGCACCGCAACCTGCTGCTGCGATATTGCCCAAGGGAAGCAAGGAGGATGAACCAAGGAGGCCCAGCAAGGAAGGAGAGGAAGGAAAGATGTTGACACCGATTTTGTGGAATTTATAGTAGGAATAATTAATAATTAATAATTAATTAATCACTCTGACAGCAAAAAGCCATTACAACATAAAACGACGAAAAGTTGTGAACTATTTTTCTTAAGTGAAAATCGCCATAGCATACATGGGCAAGGAAATAGTCCAATGAGCAATATTCCGCCGACAATAAGATACCGGTGTACGTACCTAAATATTGAAAGCACTTGATTGGACCCATCTGCCAGCCAAAGAACGCATGGCACTCTTCAGTGCACGTCCTGCATGCATACATGTGCAGCAGCCAAGGTCAAAGAAAATACCACAGTTAGTGCATCTTTACAGTAATTAAAGAAAGGAAACTGGAAAAGAAACCCACTAACCCCATGCATGGGTCCATTATTTAATATACTTTTAATTATTACTGATTAACCCATTAACCCAGCAGTTGATTAACTGATTAACCCATCAATTGATTAAGTGATTAATCCATCATCAAAGCTGAATTTTTCCCCCCACCTCCTGGCTGTTCTTTCCGGATTGCATGCATGCATGAAGTTTCCAATGCTGCAATAACTGCCCACTAACCAGGGAAAAGGATTATTAACTTTTTTTTCCCACGTCTTGGCTGCTCTTTCTGGACTGCATGCATGCTATTAGCATATATTTAGAGCCGGTACAATACATGTATTTAAAGGGGAGTTTAGCAAAGAAAAACTATTTTTTCTCGCTACGAAGGACAGATAAGAACTTTAGAAGCAAAGCAGCTGCTATTAGCATATATTTGTCTCAAGTATACTTATTCCGTTTCCACATAATTTATGGTGAATTCTTTATCCAATTCGAACGGCAATTTATTCAAATCAATCAACTCTCCATGATGCCCCGACATATTTGCACGCACGCTGGTAGGTACATCAGGATTAAGTGTCGCAAAATTACCTGGAGGCCACGTCACATACTTGCACGCACGCTGGTGGGAAAGACATGCTCGGTGGCGACGTGGATGGCCCACGGCCGCCGGCACGACCGTCAGGATTATTTTTTTTAAAAAAAAATGGAAGTACAACTTCCGGTACGATCGTCAGGATTTAGCGACGCAAAAGAATCTGGAGGCCGTGTGACATGCTTGCACGCAAGGTGGCGGGAATGACATTCATTGATTTCTGATTCCATCTGCTCTCCGGCAATTCAATGAGTTGCAATTAGTCTTGCAGATCTGCCTCTGAATTTTTTTTGTTGCCAGGACATCGCTTCTGCTCCTCCTGGGTCTTCGACATCACCGGCCACTTCGGCCAGTCATATTCTTCGGCAGCTGCCTCGTCCGCCGTAGTCGTTGGTAGGGGCCTGCTCTTTTGCTGCGGCCTCTACTCGACCATGACTATGTTGGCATCTCCGACACCGCCACGCCACCTCAGCTCTGTGTCACAGCCGGCCACACTATCGATGTCTGCTGCACTTGGTCTTCTCCCTCAATGCCGTCTTGACTTGACTGATGGCCGTCCTATTCCTCGTAGCAAGCCACCTTGTCGCTGCAACCCCACGGCCGCCTCGCCACCATCATTGGCGTCTGCAACGCGCCACAGCGACATGGCGGTCTTCAAGCTCGGTGCTGCGGAGTTTTTAATATCGGTTCAAAAAATTTTCCGGGGTGGGCGGTAAGGCCGATAATCGGTTTCCAAATTTTTTTTTTTGAATTTTTCGGATTTTAATTTTTTTAAAAAATCAAATTCGAACAAAATTCAAAAAAAATTTATTTTTTTACGAAATTCATCCAAACTGAAATTCTCGGAACTGGTTTATACTTCTACCAGGGTGGCTGATATAGCCAACAGAAACGATTATCGGGCGATATTTAAATCCCACCCTTAGGCTCGCGCTGTCACTCAGGCCAGTACATTTGGATGTATGAAATCGTAGGAAAAAAAAACAAGTAGGACATTGTGTCTTTCACGCCAAAAATAAAAGATATTTTACGTCCGAAAAAAGCTTGAACTGAGTTTCCATATTCTCATGATATAATGTTTAAAAAGAGACACATATATGAGCCATCGTAACTTAGGACAATCGGATAGATGGCCAGATATTTTTCTTTTTTACCGATTAATAGAGTGGGTAATTAGTATAGGTAGGATAGGATGTATGATATCGTTGGCAGAAAGAAAGAAAAAGGGAAATCATCCCACACATACGTCCGACTAATACGTTTGCATCGTACGGTCAAACCAACGCATCCAAATACGTAACATACAGCCTTAAATACCGGCCTTTGGACTCGGACGCTCCACTACGCTAAGCCAAAGCCCCCTCATGAAGATACTTGGTGCACACGCAAGCAAGCAAAGGCAAGGCAAGGCTTCTTGCACCGCAGCGGCGCTGGCGTGGAATGCTGGTGGCCACGTTGAGGCACATGCTGCGCCGCGTCCTCGCGGCCTCCGCAGCACAAGCGTCCGCGCAGTGTCGCCAAGGTCCGCTGCGGCGGCGGCGTCCAAGGCACGTGTGACCGTTCGCCCGTTCGGCGGCACCAGCAAGGCCACCCTATGCAGCAGCAGCAGCAACATCGTTGTATGCTAGATGCAACAAAATTCAGAACATGCGCAACATATCAAAAATCCATATGCATCATTTAAAAGAACATCACCATGAGCGTTAACATCATCTTAAAGAACATCACCGTGAACATCAATGTTGCATCTGTAGAAAAAAAAATATTGTATCTGTAGAAAAAAAATGTTGCATACGGTTCACGGCGATGTTGCAACCATTGTCCGGAGATATTGCAACTGTTGTCTAAGGATGTTGCAACCATTGTCTAGGGATGTTGCAACCGTTTTTCCGTTTTTCCTGATGCTTTTGTTTTTTTATTTGTGATGTTGCAACCATTGTCTGGAGATGTTACAACTGTTGTCCGAGGATGTTACAACCATTGTCCGGAGATATTGCAACCGTTGTCCTAAGATGTTGCAACTGTTGTCCGAAGATATTACAACCATTGTCTTAAGATGTTGCAACCGTTGTCCGGGGATGTTGCAACCGTTGTTCGAAGATGTTGCAACTATTGTCCGGGGATGTTGCAACCGTTGTCCTGAGATGTTGCAACCGTATCCGGAGGATGTTGCATATAGCGGCGTAATTAATATACTATAATGGTGTGAAGATTAAGGATAAAGATCGAAGATGTCTGGAATCTCTGAAATTTTCTTCCACAGGAAATTTCCTTGTATGCCTGAAGCCTCCGTACCCTCGAAATCTCTCGTGAATCTCCTAATCTCCTTAGACCTTAATGCAACTTCATCTGTTCCAAGTGCTACTGTGCCAATGCCAGAAATAATTCTTGAACTGCATGGCGCACGCTCTCTCTGAGTCTCCTAATCTCCTTAGACCTTAATGCTTGCACTGACTGGCTGGGCTCCACGTCCTAAAATTATGTGCCCGAGATTAAACACCCCCTGGCCCGCCACGGCGATGGCGCCCACACTCCACTGCATCCAACGTCCGCCAACCAGTACCGCCCACAAACACAAACCCATCCATCCGTCCGTCGCCATGGGCCGAAATCTAACGTCCAAATGTTGCGTACGGCGCTAGCCTTTAAATCGTACGTACGACTGCTAGTATCACCCAAAGAAAAAACAAGTAGGACATTGTGTCTTTCATGTCAAGAATAAAGATAATTCACGTCAAAAAAAACTGAAGTTTCCATATTTTTCATGATACTATCTAGAAAGAGAAACAGATTTGAGTTGTTATAGATGGCCAGATATTATTCTTTTTTATAATTAACGTGGGAATTTTCTCATAGTGGATAATTAGTATAAGTATAGATATAGATAGATAGACTGTAATTGTGATGCATGTCATTTTTCTATCGATCTGGTGGGAGTTCTACGTGGGTTATTGCGTTCTTCTTCTCATGTGCTCTACACACCTCTCCATTGCCCGATATACTGTTACATTTCCCGGTTTTTCAACTTATGTATGCCGTACTGGCAAAACTTATCACATAGGTGATGTGCTTAACTGTTAAGCTTATGGACCATGCATTTCTTTTGAAAATTCAATTCTAGGTAGAAAGGACAGTACCAAGTCCTCTTTTCTCAGCATAACTTTTGGCAAAGCTGAATGACTACCTCGTCTTTGTTAAAGCTTCTTTTCTTTGGCTTATGAGGTAAGCGCAGCATGACATCAAAACAGAAAGGAAAAGGAGAAAGTTAGTCTGAACCGAGAAGTGGAGATGCATTTGGAGGTTCGTTCTTTTGTTTCTGAAGTCGGTCAATTATAGTACAATTCCATGTAGATGTCCTCCCCCTCTAAGAAAAGCCGTAACTTTCTTATTTAAAAAGAGAGAAACCATATTCAAAGTAAAGCGGTGAGATGTAAATCTGATTAGCCTTCGCTTTGCTTTAGTCTTTTGATTCATAATTCAACTCAGAGTTACATGGTTCAAAGTCTTATCTGGTTTCAACTAATATTGTTAAAAGGTGCTCACTCTGATACGAGAGGCGCCACTACAGCTCCTGAGGTGAAATTTGTTTCGAATTTGAGTTGGAAGTTAAAACATTTGCTTCCCTTTTTTGAACTGAAAGTTCAATTTTCAAGTTGAAAGTTTGTCATTCAAGGTGAAACTTTAAAATTCTCTAGCTCAAAGTTTGGGTTTTTTTAATTCAAAGTTAAAGGTTTTTTAGTTGAAAGTTTGGACATTAAAAAAGTTGAAGAGTGGACGCCCGTAGCATAGGCGAATATATACCAGTGGACGCCCGTAGAATAGTCTCTGACAAAGCTAAAAGCAAGCGGTAATGTATAAATTGGCCGTTTTAGAGTGGTATGGTCATTTCATTAATCGTCGGGAATGGTTACTTACAATGCAATCGGAGTGCATTGAATCATGAAGACCGTAAAAAGTTACAAAACAGCATCGGATAGAATAAAGGAGGTGTAAGATTGTGGAGCCCACCTCCAATACCAAAATTCGACAGACAGCACCATAGAAAGGCAACTTTGCGAGAACCCTTCTCCTCAACTCGAAAACCTACCATCTGCCTTTGGGACGAAGGCATTAGGGCACACGAGTACCGTTGATTGCAGAGGCAAAAACACCAAAGCAGATTAATTGTAGCTATGGTAAAAATGCATAGAAAAATAGGACCGGACGACGCAAATTTTACGTGAAAACCTCTTTTGGAAAAAAAAATCACAAACACATGAAGACAATATCACTATAGGAGAAAATATTTACAATGTAGTTCTTGCACTTCCTTATGGACTACAAGGAATATTTATATTTGTACATGAAAAAACTCCATGTAGAACTAAAACTATGAGTTAAACTAGAAAACGAAATTCGTGACACTCAAACTCAATTTAATTTGTATCACACTAAAAAAGGAAAAGGAGAAAGTCTGAACCGAGAAGTGGAGATGCATTTGGAGGTTCGTTCTTTGTTTTTGAGGTCGATCAATTCTAGTACAATTCCACGTAGATGTCCTCCCTCTCTAAGAAAAGCGGCAACCTTCTTATTTAAAAAGTGAGAAACCGGTGTGTCTTTTCTGATTAAGCTTAGTTTTTCTTAAGTCTTTTGATTCTTAATTCAACTCAGAGTTACATGGTTCAAAGTTTCATCTGGTTTTAACTAATCTTTATTACTTAAAAGAACCTAGTGGTGGTGAGTGATGTGTTCTTCGTATCCTCCTCCAATTCTTGCAAGTCGCAACCCTCATCCTCGAGAAATCGCGTGCCGACATGTTGACCCGGCCTCGTCACCTTGGATACATCACAACCCTTCTCTTTGGAAAAATTATGAGCGCAGCCACCGCCTCCCGAATCCTCGCGAACCCTTCATCCTATTTTGCTACTTCGATCGCACATCCTCCCCACTTTCTTCGTCGCGACGCCCCTTCTCCGAACAAATCCCAACACTCATCTTCCTCCCAATCAACACCGTCCCTAGACCTTTTATCTACCTTCGCCTCCTAGGAATAGCCTTGTCATTGGGCGAATCTCGGTCCTTGGCATCAATGAGGCGGCCAGCGGTTGCCTAGCGCCGATGGTGCGAGATAGCTCCAGCGTGCGGCATGCAAAGAGGAGCCAAACGCGATGCTAATACTCCAGCTCCATTGCACCCTGCACAACAAAGCTATCGAGTAGGTAATGCTTCAGTTCAAGCAATTTCTCCATCCAATTTTATTCTTTGATAGGCATTGTCGTTTTGTGATTGTATTTCGTCAATGCACCATGTGAACAGTACAAAGTTTTGTCACTATTGAATTGTACTAATCCTGCCTACAAGATGTCTGGGAGAAAAAGAAGTTCACATTGAAGCTTTATGAGTTGCTGCTTGGGCAAAATGCCTAGGACAACAAGTAGTGTCTTTTCTTTGTGCTAGAATCACTTCCTAATCAATACAGTGATAAAGTAGCCCTGGGCATGAACTGAGGATTCATAAGCATTTGATTTAACTGATCTTTTGCACGCAATACAAGTAATGCTACTCTCACTTTTTTTAGCTTTATATCTGCTTCAAAAGAGTTTATTAATCTGCTTTGGGTATATGTTCTAAAAACAATGCTTTGGGTTATGCTTAATGGTGTTAAATGGAACATGTTCAGTCAAGCGATTGCTTACTCTTTGTGCAATTTATTGCAAACCTAGCATATTGGTATTTCACTAATTTATTCATTTCCCTTGTATGGTAAACATCTTACTAGGTTCGATTACAAATAATTAAAGTTTTATTATTTGTTTCCCCAACATGGAGATGTAGCCAAGGGTATGGCGTAAGACAAACACAGTGCTAGAGGCACCACGTGGACCACAATGGAGCTCAGCCAACTGTCTCGACGGGTTGACAGTATGGCGTAAGCCAACCCTAGCAACGCTAGCACAATGTGCTGGGGTAATGTATTTTTTATCGGTTAAGTTTGTTATGTCATCTGTTGAAACTACTTGCATTGATGCCGTACCAAACAACATTCACATAACCATTTTCAAATCACACCAACGACTCAATGAGTTTTCGAATAACGTGGGGAGCTTTAGTTGTTATTGAAAACCATAGCTCAGAGGGAGACATCCCTAACAGAATGCAGAACAAGCAGCAATATCCTCATCTTTTCTTGCACCCTTTCTATATCAGAGCTCGATCAGGCGTCATGTCGGAGCCAAGGTTGTGCTGTAGGCTGAGACGCTAAGCACAACAATACATGTAAAGACACGGCCCGAGTTGGTATGAATCTCAATAACAAAGGCTCGACGTGCTAGAGTAACATGTTTTTTTTATCTGTAGCAAAGCACGGGCATTCAGCTAGTATTGTTAAAAGGCAAAACACCCACTTGATTTGTCGGATCAATGCGTTGGGACATCCGATGCTTTGGATGAGATAAATTTTATGATACATTTTACCAGTAGTATATGATGGTAGTATAAATCAAATCTGACCAGTATTGGTGAACATATGGACATACTCGCTCAGGGCCGTTGGATCTAACACGGGAACAAGATTGAAAGCGATGGAACTCCCCACTCTACTTATGCTATCTTACATTTTGCCCCCTGAGCACTCGACATTTTCCGAAAACCCCCTCGTGCGTCTGCTTGTCCTCCTCATCCTGTTCGCTCATTTTGGATCCAATGATCCTGAGCGAGTATATTTATATATTCACCAATATGGCCATGTGCACCTGATATGTTATCACCATGTAAGAGCTCTCGGGTGAAGGCCACCTTACATGTGCAAGTATCCGCTAGCTATTCTTACTTTGTCTACACCGACACCGCGATGAGAGTTGCACGTGCTCGCCACCCACCACTGGCATACCGCCACACCCTCTGTCGCTTGCAGTGCTCTTTGGTGCGATAATCCAACCCTAAAACTAACCGCACCTCTTTGCTTGTGCACGCGTAGGCTGCGGCCTCGCCGATGCTTGATATTGATATGAGAGGGCCACTCTACGACTCGGAGTGCGCCATCAGGTGAAATTTGTTTCAAAATCGCTTCCTTTTTCAACCGAAGTGCAATTTTCATGTTGAAAGTTTGTAATTCGAGTTGAAACTTTAAACAATTTCTAGTTCAAATTTGGTTTTTTTAATTCAAAGTTAAAGGTTTTTTAGTTGAAAGTTTTGACATATAAAAAGTTAAAGAGTGGACGCCGTAGAATAGACGAATATATGCCGTGGATGCCTGTAGAATAGGTGGATATGTATCACTGGGCTAGTGTGTATTAATAGGCTATGACAAAGCTAAAAGCAAGCGGTAATGTAAAAATTGGCCATTTTAGAGTGGTCTCGTCATTTCATTAAGGATAATGCTATTGTCTTGCTGTTCGAGGCGTCATAAAAAAAATTGGACGTTGTCCCTACCATCCATTCCCACAATGCATTCATTTCCCTAGTCTTCCTCTGCATCAAACTTATCTCTTCCTCACCACATAAATCGCTCACCTTCCCCACACTACTCCTTTGCTGCCCCCACTATCTCCTCCTCCTCCTCATGTCTTACTGGAGCTCACCATCATAGACACACTCCTCCCTCCCCCCTCTCTCTGGTCAGCGAGGAGGCGATGTCCGGCAGTGCGCCTGGTAGCAGATAGAGAAGGAGAGGCAGCTGGCAAGCATAGAGCTACCTCCTCCTCGTTGACCTCACCCTCTGCGGGCCCAACAACGAGACAACGGATGGCATCCTTTTTCGACGAGGCTCTGAGCTAGCCATCTTCTCCCTCTCCGGCAATCTCAGTCATCAAATCTATAGGCATAGCCTTCGCCTTCGGTATGCTTTTGTTGTAGACATTTTCTTGAATTGTTGCATAGTTGTTTATCGATTGTTGTATGAATCGTTGTACTTTATTGCAATATGGTTTCTCAAATGTTGCGAGAAAGATGTATTTGTTGCAATTGTGTTGTTGGTTTGTTGCACAAGAATAATTTTTGTCGCAATGTCTTTTCTCAAATATTGCGGCAAAAGATATTTTGTTGCAATCGTGTTTTTGATTTGTTGCATAAGAGAAAACTTTTTATGGTAGAAAGTCCATTTGTTGCCCCGAGAATCGGTGCTCATTGCATCGAGTTGAGAATTTATTGTATTTTTGTTGTATCGAATGGGGATTTGTTGCAGACTCACTGATTTTTGTTGCGCCTCATCGATTTTTGTTGTGCATCACTGATTTTTGTTTTTTGTTGTGCTCGACCAAACGACTGAGATCAAATATTTTAAATTAGATTTAACGATGGAGATGAGTACGTCCGGTGCTAGTTGATCCTCTCATTAATCGTCAGGATGGTTACTTGCCATGCAATCGGGGTTCATTGAATCATGAAGACCTTAAAAAGTTACAAAACATATCATCAGATAGAATAAAGGAGGTGTAAGATTGTTGGGCCCACCATACCAAAATTCGACCAGATTTGCTATTTTTAAGTTGCTTGAAATTTTCTTAAGTTTAAATCAATTGTTGTGACTATTGGATTTAAGTAAATATTGACGTGTCATATGATTGAATATTGATCCAACGGATAAAATATGTGACTTATGCTTAATAAAATTTAAGTCATCTTACGAATAGACAATCCCAAATTCGACATACCGATAGCACCATAGACAGGCAACTTTGCGAGAACCTCCTCCTCGACTCGAAAACTGTGGGGACCCCGGGGTATCTCCATAAGACCGAGACTAAACATGGTCTTAAGGACATAACTCTGGACCTCCAGTAAATGAATTCCAACTTAATTTAGTCTAAATGAGAGGAAACTAGAGCCCCGACGATCATGCGCGCCACTCCTCTGCGAGCACTATATGATTGTCGGTTCTCCAACAAGTCAAGCACTACACTTAGCGAGTTAAATAGGAAGCCATGAACAGCGAGCATGACTTATACTGGCTCCCAAGATCAGCGATCAATATATTCATACTCTCATACAACGTTGGTCACATCCATACAACACTCATACATAAATAGTACAAAGTCATACATCATAGTTCCAAGTTTACAGTTAACACAAGTGACCGACCGGCCAAATTAAACAAGTTCATAAAGTAGCAGCGAAAGCAAGTAAGTAAACCAAAATGCCAGATGGTATGCCCCATAACCCATCGACAACCGATCGGGGTTAAATGAAAGCACTACTCATCGGTGTCGCCTAAATCGACAGTGACAAGCTCATCGGGCTCGATATCTTCCTCACCTATAAGCCAGTAGAACAAACTGGCTGAGTACCAAAGAGTACTCGCAAGTCTTACACAAATAAAATTAGTTATGCATAAGGCTGTTCCAAAGGATGGCTCATATTGGCTTAGTTTTGTAAAAGAGACGCAACAAGGTACAGCCTACACATACTAGTTTTTCAAGTGTTATTTCAAAATTAGATTTGAAGTAGGAGTAAATCATGTGAATAAGTAATGAATTGAATAACAAATAAGTCATACAGATAGCAAAGTGGCTGTCCACTTTGATACAACAACAAACATGAACATCCCATTCATGACGAATACCGAGTTTACTCACAATTTTAATTCCAAGTCTAACAATAGTAACTCCCGAACTCAAGCGGTTGTCCATAACCGTGGACACGGCTATTCGAATAGATTATACCCTGCAGGGGTGTACTACTTTACCCACACGACTTGATTAGCCTATAAGCCTCCAGATGCCTCCGAATATAGCATACTTCCTATGGTATGCTGGCCAGGTAAATCAAGATATGGTCGTTTTGAGCAAGAAGATCCCATTGGGCTAAGTCCCTCAACCCAGGGCTTCTAGGAAACATAAGACGTTACGGTCTCTATGCCCTATTGGCCCCTAAGAAACACATGATTTCACGGTCCCATGCCCTTACAATTTCACCACCGTGGGACTCAACACAACAAAACCTTCCCTCTACTTAACCATACAGCTCTCAACCCACGTGTGGTAGCACGAATGTACTTGAATCAACGAAGTTACCAAAGTTCGGTCCTTAATTGTCCAGACAAGTCCACCACTTACCCAAAACTCGTGCACAAAGCACCATCACTAACCAACACTTGTCCAGACTAAAAGCTCATTTAAAATGACAAAATTTAACTCATAAAACAGATACAAAGGCCTAAAACAACAATATATAGTGAAAGTTGTGTTTATCCCATAATTGTCGGGTTATTCCCGACAATCAGCTACTGGTTCTAGACTTGCATGGCTAAGCAAACCCGAACAATATAATTTCACACATCCTATCTTAAGCATGTGGTGCTGGAATAATTCAAGGATAACCTCAATGAATAGGATATAACTAATCTACATATCACAAAAATAGCGACGATATCAAAATAGCATGCAAGCAAATATCATTGCACTACCTTAACAAAACTGAGATCAAATATGATGCAAAAAGAAAGTTCAAAGGATGCTTGCCTTGCTGGAAAAGTAGTTGTTCACTCTCAGTAGCGTAGGAATCAATATCAATCGCTTCGGAATCTAAAGAATAGAAACCGATATAACACCGAAATACTCCAAAAATCAAGATACTCGTAAATGCATGATTTTTCTACAGATGACAAAACATGATTTTATATGAATTTAGGTATAAAAATTATTTTATTTTGATTTAGTATATGAAAGTTATGGTGGTTTGAATTTCACTACAATATGTCTTAATTCATGTGATTTTAATTACTTGGTCAAAATTTGTAGAATAGTGGTGAGTACAAGGATTACATGGATAAACAGGCAATATTATTACAAGTTCAAAACAGTTGAGTTTGCCTCAATTGGAGTTTTTATGATTTAGTTATGAATTTCTAAAGTAATCAGTATTTCCTTTTGTAAAATAATGCAGTTAATAGCTCATTTTCCAAAATAATGCTCTCTGTTACAGAGACATATTTGAAACCAATTTTAATATGAAGTTCATTAAAAATGAAAATTATCAGAAGTGGCTTTACTCATTTTGAAGTTGAAATGAATTAGTTATGTATTTTTAAAGTTATACATATTTTTACAGTGTACAAATAATTCGTCTTCGGATTTTATAACGCAGTTACTCCTTTTCTCACCGGCGCTACTCAAGCGCGGTCATCGACAGCGAGTCCCAAGGTCGTTGACTCGGTCAACCTTGACCTAGCCCAACCGAAAACATGTCGAAAACGTATTTCTTGAAAGGCGCCTTACAAGTTATGAAAACGTATTAACTGATACTTTACGTTTTCTTTAACAGATAGCGTAAACTCTAAAATTACACAACCACTTAACAGAGGCTAACACGGGGTTTTGCGCGTGGTCCCACCAATCGGTGAGGCACTAAGACAACAATTATACTCTAATCATTGCTTAATCTAATCCGACAGCGGTTAACGCTTAACTGCCCCGCTACAGTGTTGTCGGGGCTTCCGACAACAGCGCACCTCCTTGCCCGGCGGCTCACCGGCGCGCGGCACTACCGTGGCCGGCCAAGACCTAGAATGGTTCCACAATAGTACTGTGCAATTAAGGGTAGTGGTGGCGGGTGCGGGATGCCTGCACCGGCGGCTGGCCGGAGCTAAGCGGCAGCATTCTTACGGCAAAAATGCATGCAGCAAAAATAGAGCTCCGCAGCGCATTCAAGCGGGTGCCAGAGGTTCTACAGGCTATAAGCAAACTACCTGAGCTAGGAGAAGGCCCGAGAAGCTTGGAGGCGGCCGGAGCATTGTCGGCGTCGGAGAAGACAGCGGCGGCGGCACGGCTTAACGTGAAGTGTGAGCTCTCAGCAAAATGGAGAGGAATGAGTGGTAGTGGTAGCTCATAGATTCCATAAGGATGCTCCAGTAGCAAAGAATCGACATAAGCCATACCGAACAAGGTGGGAGACGAAATGTTGGTTCTTTGGCCGAAAAGGTTCAACCTTCGAATACACGAACACCTGTCGTGCATTACCCAAATAGAGTTAGGGTTTTAATATCAAGCCTAAAGGTACGAAATGACGTGCTAGGTTTGGACAAAACTTACGGAGACGAAGAACACACTGAAGGTCCTAGGTGCGTGCTCTAGAGTGAGAAAACAAAGAGATGGTCCAAGCACTACAAGTGAAACCAAGAGTCGGCATTAGGTAAAATGGAGACGGTAATGAACACGAGCGGGGAGGAACCACCCGTTGAAACTTACCCGAGTGAGAAGTCGATGCGAGCTTCCTCTCCTCGGTCAAACAGAGGAGAAGTGGGGAATAAGAGGCGTGCCGAGGGGGTATTATGCCCGGGAAATGACGGAGATGGCAACGGCATCAACCAGAGGAGCTCGGGGACTGGTTGCCAGGGGCGGTGGATTGACGGCGTGAGAATCATTCAACAGCTCGGAGCAGATTGCCTCGGCCGCGTGGAGCTCAGCTCCTGTGCGAGGTTGACGAAGCAGCTGACCGGCGGGCCCTGCTTTGTCAGCGACACGCACACGCGCGCGGGAGCCTGAGTGAGAGAGTTCACGTGGACCGTTGGATTTGTACTGGACGATTCAGATTTGGTGGATGGTTCGGATTGCCCGTTGGATTCAAGTAATCTGGGCCGTTGGACTAGAATCGGACGTCTGCATGTGATGGTGTATTTAGGCGGTTGGGCTGAGCCGACTCGCCGGGTCAGACTCGAGCCCAAGGAACAGTGCAACCGGTTTGGGTCTAGAGTTTTGACTGCGATTTAATTAATCTTCTCTACATTGACTAAGGCCTTAAAAATAGAAATAAATTATCTAAAAATGCTAAATTAATCACAGGGGTTCCTTGATAGGCCTAGTGTCCATAAAAATTATTGAACCCTACTGTTCAAGATATAAAGTGTATAATTTAAATTCAAACATAATGTTGGTCTTTAAATTGTGTTTGAATTTTCTTAGGGTTCAACCCAGTCTCAAAAATTTGGAAAAAATTATATTAATTCATGATAATTAATATAGTATTTTAATAAATTATTTCCAGATGAACTTTAGTAGCATTTGTTTAAGTTTTTCTTTTGGAGTTCAAATTAAAGTGTATGTTTAATATTTATTTTGAGATTTTTCAAGTGCAATACTTAATGAAAATGTTTCAAAACATGATGCATGCTAATAAGATGCATAATATCCCTCTTTAATAACTTGGGGATGTGACAAAAACCGTATCATCTGCCTTTGGGACGAAGGTATTAGAGCATCTATAATAATTCATATCACTTGTTACTAAGAGGTGGATACATCAGTATTTAGGTGATGTGGAAGAGAGAAGGTGAGCTTGTTTCTAGATAAAGAAACAAACAAGTTGTTGATACCAGACAGAAGAAACAACAAAATAGCTATTGGAGACTTGTTTGTTACCTAAAAGTCTGTTCTGTGTATAGCAATTAATGCCTTAGATACAAGCTCAAGAAACAATCTGTTGGAAAACTTATTTCTTTTATTAGATTGAGTACTCTATCTTCTCTTAATAACAAGCTAAGAAATAAATTATTGTAGATGCTCTTATGGCATATACAATGGTACATCTGACTACTATCTATAACAACTATCCATATCACCTATAGATAACATTAAAAACAGTTCATGCAATGGGTTGTGGTGACATAGTCGGCTACATGATTGTAAATAACACATAATCTTTTAATGTTTTTGTTGGTTCTGATGATACAACTAGAATAACATATTTCTCTCTCTTTATTCTCTTTCATCTATATCAGCTTAAATCCTACTTAAACTATAGACAACCTATTGTACATGACCTTACAGTAGACGAGCAGTGTTGATAGCACAGAGGCCAGCGGCCAAAAAGGCAGAGGACAGAGGACACAATCTCACTCCTCCCCTCGTCTCCATAATAAAAGCCAAGGAGCCCATCGATTCTTGCATTCCCCATTGATTCTTGGATTCCAGCTTACAGGCTACGCACATACCTCTCTCTGCTGACCAGACACAAACACTAACTAGCCTTTCCAAATTAATGCACGTGCGGATCGAAGAAGCTGAGCTTCCAATGGACGCTACGGACGATACTAAGAGTTCCTCGGGCAGCGGCGTGACTGCGAGCGCCATGGCGTCCTCGTACAACGACCAGATTCGCCCGCTCCTGGACGCTGTAGACCGCCTGCGCCACCTGAGGGTGAGCCAGGAGGGCATCCAGCTTCCCACCATCGTCGTCGTCGGCGACCAGTCCAGCGGCAAGTCGAGCGTGCTGGAGTCGCTGGCCGGCATCAGCCTCCCGCGCGGGCAGGGCATCTGCACCCGCGTGCCGCTCGTCATGCGGCTGCAGGACGACCCCACCGCCGACGAGCCCGTGCTGCAGCTGGAGTACAGCAGCGGCCCCGTGGTGACCACTTCCGAGGCTGAGGTCGCCGACGCCATCAACACCGCGACCGCCGAGATCGCCGGGGCCGGCAAGGGCATCTCGGACGCGCCCATCACCCTCGTCGTGCGGAAGAGGGGCGTGCCCGACCTCACCCTCGTCGACCTGCCCGGCATCACCCGCGTGCCCGTGCAGGGCCAGCCGGATGATATCTACGACCAGATCGCCAAGATCATCAAGGCGTACATCGCGCCCAAGGAGAGCATCATCTTGAACGTGCTCTCGGCCACGGTGGACTTCCCGACGTGCGAGTCCATCCGCATGTCGCAGCTGGTGGACCCCACTGGCAAGCGCACGCTCGCGGTGGTCACCAAGGCCGACAAGGCCCCAGAGGGCCTGCTCGAGAAGGTCACCGTGGACGACGTGCACATCGGCCTAGGCTACGTCTGCGTCCGGAACCGCATCGGCGACGAGACGTACGGCGAGGCGCGGGTGGCGGAGGAGCGCCTGTTCGCGCAACACCCTCTGCTGTCCACGATTGACAAGTCCATGGTGGGCATCCCGATGCTCGCGCGGAGGCTGACGCAGATACAGGCGTCCATCATCGCCAGGTGCCTCCCCGACATCGTCAAGCAGATCAACGAACGGCTCAGCCACAGCAGCGACGAGCTCGGCCAGATGCCGCCGGATCTCGACAACGTCGCCGACGCGGTGAGGGTGTTCTTCCACATCATCAAGCAGGTGTGCGCTTCGCTGGAGAAGGTGCTCCTGAGGGGCGAATTCGACGAGTACCCGGACGACCTCCACTTCCATGGCACGGCGCGCATCGCCGAGATGCTGGCCAACTACGCGCGTAAGCTGCCTGCCCAGAGCCCAACGCGGGACGGCGAGCCGTTCCTGGCGGAGGAGATGCGCGTCCTGGAGGAGACCAAGGGCATCAATCTCCCCAACTTCCTGCCGAGATCGGCGCTCCTGGTTCTGCTCATGAAGAAGGTCCAGACCATCGTGCACGTGCCACTCGGTCTCGTCACCCAGGTGTGGGAATACGTCGAGGACCTGGTGATGAGGATACTGCTGCACCACTCGCACAACTACCCCCAGGTGCAGCCGTCGTGCCGCCGCGCCGTCCAGAGCCTCATGGACAAGGCGCGGGCACGCTCGACGCAGCACGTGAACGAGCTCATCGAGATGGAACTGGTGGCCGACTACACGGCGAATCCCGACTACATGAAGACGTGGGCCGGCATAATGGAAGGCCATGACAGGTTCCTCGAAGCCGTGGAGGGCCAGTCAAATCCCACGGTGGTTACCCTCCAGGGCTTTGGAGAGATGGACGTGTCGCACCTCAGGCTGCAGAATGCTGAGCTCGCTGGGCAGGCCTTCGACCTGAAGGCGCGCCTGACGGCCTACTGGAACTGCGTCGTGCTCCGGCTCGTCGACGGCCTGGCGCTGCACGTCCTTTGCAGCATCAAGCGGCTCGTGGAGAAAGAGCTCGAGGCGGAGGTCGCAGGTGAAGTTCTGGGCGACAGGATAGACGGTGTGGAGCAGATGCTAGTGGCGTCGCCGGGCACCGCCGCAAAGCGTCAGCGCCTCATGAATAGCATCTCACTGCTCCAGGAGTCCAGGGCAGCCGTTGCAAATATCATGGACAGGATTAACGCGGCAAGCGGCGATCACGTCTAGGTCGATCGATCGGCGACTGGTGTATGCTGCCATATACAATTATGCATCTGGCTACTCGATCGCGTTTCATCAACCGTGTGATACTTTGAGCAATGAGTCCGTGTCTTGCATTGGTCTCTTGGAATAATAATTAGTTAAAGTGTGATGGGATCAATGTTATCTCTACGTTTCTTGTCTCCTAATGTGCACAACGAGATTGATCAGTTGTTATGGTTCTGAACATTGGTACGGTTTAGTTTACAAGGTGCAACTTTGATCACCAACTAGAATTAAGCCTGTGCATTGTAACGGGCAACTTTGATCCACTGCTATGTTTGTAGAAGATGGGTCAATGTTGGCATCTTGGTTTGTGAGGATACTTTGAGCAATGAGTGTTGGTCTGGAATAAAGGGTATTGCTGGATACAAATCTGAATTTTGAGGAAAATATTGGATTTGGTACTAGGAGCCTGGACGGAGGTGAGTGATCTGTCACTACCGGACTCAGGCACTTTGCCGAGTGCCTCAGGCACTCGGCAAAGGCTCCTTTGCACTCGGTAAAGGCTTTGCCGAATGCGACACTCGGCAAAGGGCACTCGGAAAAAAAAAGTCGGCAAAGTAGCCTTTGCCGAGTGTATTTTTCGGGCACTCGGCAAAGGCTTTACCGAGTGCGGGTTGGCACTCGGCAAAGAAAAGGCACGATTCGTGCGCGGTACGTTGGCCGCTTGCCGAAAGTGCCAAACCGCGCACTCGGCAAAGAGTTTTTACTTTTTTTGAAATGTCTTTGCCGAGTGTCGGAATGATGGCACTCGGCAAAGTTTTGAAATATTTTTTGAAAATCCTTTGCGAGTGCCTCGCCATGGCACTCGGCAAAGTTAATTTTTTTTTGAAAATCCTTTGCGAGTGCAATCCCTTATGGCACTTTCGGCAAAGTTGTAAATTTTTTAAAAAATTATTTGCCGAGTGCCGCAGT
The DNA here is from genome assembly GCA_036346255.1 of Ampelocalamus luodianensis. NCBI lineage: Eukaryota > Viridiplantae > Streptophyta > Magnoliopsida > Poales > Poaceae > Ampelocalamus > Ampelocalamus luodianensis. The sequence continues at coordinate 7,289,132 of CM070623.1, forward strand.
CCCGGCACTCGGCAAAGTTTTAATTTT